>JAPXFY010000022.1:42998013-43003013 GCA_030674185.1 Monoplex corrugatus
TGACCGATGGCTTACAGAAACACGAAGATACCCACAGCATGCACACCCACCGAAGATGCGGATTTGTGCGGCAACATAGTGGAGTGTGGTCAGCTCGCCTAAGGCCTGAGTTCTCCGTGCTCTGCTAAGTCTGATAATGAACAATGCATACTGAGTCCAGATAAGTTTAGTGAAAAGCGCTATACAAGAATGCCGACTATGTACTTTAGAGAATCCGGGTTTTGTACAATGCACCAGTGAGTCCAAATGAGCTTAGAGAAAACCGTTATACAAGAATGCCCATTACGTAGAACGCACAGTGAACCCACACGTTTTCAAAGAACAAGCTTTATACAAGAATACCGATTGTGTAAAAAAAAAGCCACGGTGAATCCAAACGCGTTAAGAGAACAGCGCTGTACAAGAATAATTTACGATAATGACGATGACAATGACAACGATGCTTCATTTTCTGACGAACCGAATACAGCAGAGGACTGGACTTGAATAATAACAATCCAGACTAGTACCAGAGAGACTGAAGAACTCCAGATAATTATTGCAAGACGAGGTCAAGCAGGCAGGAAAATGTCTGAAGACTTCAAATCATCAGATGTTGACAACATTCCCTCTAAATTGCTGAAACATGGTTGGAGAAGAAACAAGAGAGGGGTTTTTCTTTTTTTTTAACAGCATTTCGTCAGAAGACAGAGAAGTCTAAAGATTTGGGCACGGGGAATGGATTCGGTCTCTTTTTTGTAACGTCACTTTTGAGGAAAGAAAAGACCAAAAACAAAACAAAAACAAAAAAAACAAGAAGAAGAAAAGAAAAGAAAAATCTTCCGAGACGAATCGCTGTACGAGCAGTCATTATCAGTATCCTAAGTATAGTTGAAATTGTCGTTAACAACAACAACAACAAAACAATAGTGGTAGTGATGTGATGATGATGATGGATGATGATGATATATGATTGAGAATGAAAAATGATGATGATATGATATGAAGAAGAAGATAATAATAATAATAATAACGAATATGATAATAATAAAATAATAATAACATAATAATAATAATGATGAAGATGATGAATAGATAATGATAATGATGAATGATATATAATATAAGACATACCAACAAAAGACTATGTGTACAACAACTCATCTCACAACAGTCCTTAGCGGTTCACAAAAGCATAAATAGCGGAGGCGGTCATTCATAAAGCAAATAAAATGTCAACCCTTACCGATGTGATAAAAAACGGACGAACCACAAGACATACAATACTAAAGAAGGAACAAAAATCAGTTATGATTAAACATTTATTTTCACGTGTCAATCCGACATGCAAGGATGAAGATAACTAGGTAAATGGCTGAAAACAAACGACCAAACGTACACAAAAATCGTACGACAATCGTTTAGGAGAAACTCGCCAAGAAACGGACTGGCTTCCAACCTGACGAGACCACAGTTGAATAGATCTTTTACTATCACATAAAAAGAAAGACAAAAGAAACTTTCAACATCGAAAACATCCATAATTAATTTTATCGACTCCAAGAAAGCATTTCGACCTGCCTTGCTGGCTGGTCCATTCACCTGTTTGTTTGATAAAGTGTTACGTACTTTCTCTTAGGATTGATAATTGGGTACCGGGGTACATTTATTAAGGGCAATTTTTGGCTCTAGGGAAGTGTGATATGCGAAGCAATTTTAGGTAATTTGGCCATTTTTGTGTGTGTTGTGTCTTTGGTTATTTTTAGATTTGTATTCAGATATGTTTTTGAAATCCCCTGTGTGATAAATTGGACGGAGTGGTCAACGCCATGGACATCTCTTAGATTATATGCGCGAATGCATTGATATATGTACTTAATTTTCTTTTCCTTTTTCTTCTATTGACGTATTGTGCGTGTTTTGAACCGGTTAAGTCCTGATATGGATCTACACAGTCGGCTGGGCTTTAAACAAAAATAACAATAACAATAACAATCTGTTGGCTGATATTGTGGGTATACTGAACTGATGGAACAGCCAGTTTGTTTCTGTAGCAACCTACATACCCACACAACCGTTCTCCGAAACTTTAAAACAAAAATAACAATAACGATAAGTTTGGCACAAAGTCCTGGCAAGACACTTTCACATTTCACTACAGAGGACAGTTGAATCAAACTCATCGTGGCATTGTGAAAGCACTCAAGTAGCGCTGGGCTTCCGAAAAATATCAACTAGGACAGTTTCTTCAAACTACAACAGGAGTGCACCTAGGATGACTACTATCACCAGACTTGTTCGACATCATCCTGGAAAAAAGGTTATAAACACTTGACGATCACCACACCCTCCATCTCCACTGGTGGCAAGGGGCATATGGACCTTACAGTTTGCCGATGTCATCGACTTAATGGCGAGTGCCACTACTGACTGTCACGATTTCACCACCAGATTCGTGGACAGTGAAACAAAAAACACCCAGCATGCATACTTCTGAAAAACATATTACGACTGTCTCAATGGTGAAGTAAACAAATCGAATAACTCTATACGCGTAAAAACCCACTTGAATGTTCGAAATAGATGTAAAAGCTACGGCTAACAAACAAAACCAAAAAGAACGACAACAACAAAAATAAAGAGAAAACAATAAAAACTCCACACAACAGCAAACAACAAACGACCCAGATTACGAAACAGACACAAACAACAAAGAATACTTCACGAAGCTGCCAAGACAAATGAGCCACAAAGAGAGATGACTAAGAAAACGTGGAAGGATCTGGGATGGTAGTGTGAGATGGGGGGGGGGGGGGGGGGGATACTTACAGGGAGGGCGAGGAGGACGAGAAAGGGTGAAATAAGGAGGGCACCCTTGTGACTAACGGGTAGTCTTTCACGTGGTGTCATGTGCATTTCTCACTGACCGCGAAGAACATAGACTCCAGCGACAGAGCAAAGAGGAAGACGAAAGTGCTTGTCAGGTCTAAAGTCTTTTTAGCGGCCATCCCTACACAGCAGGCGTAGTCTGAATTGTCGCCCTTGATGGAAGCCTTGTATGTTTTGGTTTTGTTGTTTGGACATGTGGGTTTTGGGGGTGGAGGGTGGAGGTCGTGTGTGGTGTGTGTGTGTGTGTGTGTGTGTGTGTGTGTGTGTGTGTGTGTGTGTGTGTGTGTGTGTGGTTTGTGTGTGTGTGTGTGTTTGTGTGTGTTATGTGTGTGTGTGTGTTTGTGTGTGTGTTTTGGGTGTGTGTGTGTTGTGTTGTGCATGTATACACATTATGTGTGTGTGTAGTATGTTGTAAGAAAAATGGGTTCGTTGTTTAATTCGTTTGTTGGATGGTTGTTGTTGTTGTTGTCGTTGTTGTTGTTGGTGTTCATTGAAAGATTGACATATAGAATGAATATTGTATTAAAGTCCATTATTTTCCTGTTTAACATTGCATTATAATAGTTCATATGTAGTTATCAAAGCGAAAGGGGTTGACATGTATTCACTTTACGTATGTCGACTTTTGTCTCTCACGCTTCTGTGAGATGAGGCGCTGTGTAGTTACTATTATTGTTATTATTGTAATCATTATTATTATTATTGTTATTATCATTATCATTATCATTATTATCATATTATTATTATTATTATATCATCATCACATCATCATCATTATCATCATTACTATTGTTGTTGTTGTTGTTACTGTTAATAATATTATTACTATCATTTTCATCATCATCATCATCATCATCATCATCATCATCATCATCATCATTCATCATCATCGTTATCACATCATCACAACAACAACAACAACAACAATATCAATAATAATGATTTTCATTATTATGATTACTATCATTGTAATCAGTTGCTATGATTACCCTGGATTCTTTTCCCTCACCGAATTTAGTAAAGACCTATCTGAAAACACCTGAAAAATCTTTCTAATACATTTTTGTTACAAGACACACACAGTTTAACATCCGGCCCTCGACCAAAAAGGGACTACAGCATACATGAATTATGCATGAGAGAATAGTTACAGAATACTGAATTCCTTCAACAAAAGGCCATGGCCCCTAACTGAGAGTGTAAGTGACGATACGCTAAAACCCACTACATATACATAATAGAAAGAACAGTCACGTGGAATTTGAGGGACAGGGGCACATAACACACTGAGAAACGAAGCATAATGATACTAAGTTGATTTCGTGACATAACTTATCGTCATCTCTTAAATGTCTTAAACAGATATAAAGACAGTTCTATCAAAAATGAAAAGTGAGAGAGAGAGAGAGAGAGAGGACAGACAGACAGACAGACAGAGACAGACAGACAGAAACATGGATAGAGAGACAGAGAAAGAGAGAGAGAGAGAATGAAGAGTGAGAGTGAGAGTGAGAGAGAGAAGAGAGAGAGAGAGAGACAGACAGACAGAGACAGACAGACAGAAACATTGATAGAGAGACAGAGAAAGAGAGAGAGAGAATGAAGAGTGAGAGTGAGAGAGAGAGAGAGAGAGAGAGAGACAGACAGACAGACAGACAGACATAGACAACCACAGAGACATAGAGACACAGACAGTTCATGTCTTAAACTTAAACTTTCCTTTTGAATTTAAACGAAAGTATCGCGGAGGGGCACGATCATTTGCATCAACATTAATTCATTTTCTTCCTCTTGGTAACACAAGTTTTATTTAAATCCACTGGCGACAGCAAAAAAAGCGACTACTGAGCTATCGTGGACGCAGACTTAAGCTGCGAAGAAGATAAACGGAAGTTGACAAATAGCAGCGACTCCTGTAGCAAGGCCAACTACTCTGAAGCACAAAGTCACGTAACTCTCTCGTGAATTTTTTGACTACGTGATAAATTTCATGTCTCGTAACTGGTTTAAGATGCGTGTGTGTATGTGGTGCTGCGTGTGTGTGTGTGTGTGAGTGAGTGAGTGAGTGAGTGTGTGGTGTGTGTGTGTGTGTGTGTGTGTGTGTGTGTGTGTGTGTGTGTGAGTGTGTGTCT
>JAPXFY010000022.1:43008013-43010513 GCA_030674185.1 Monoplex corrugatus
TTTTTTTTAAAAGAGTTTGGAAGTTTTCCAGGCCCCTTGAGAAAATGGTTTTAAAACAGCTGAATAATCATCTCTCAGCCAACAATCTTTACCATCCTCTTCAGTCAGCTTGCCGTTCTGACCACAGCACCGAAAGTCCTTTCGTTCACATTATGAATGGTTTGTTGCTTTCAGCCGACTGTGGCCGAATTTCATAACTTCATCATCATCATCATCATCATCAGGTGCCTTGCCGCATGGCGTTGGCGATCATGGACTTCCATCTGTCTCTATCTCTTGTTGCCCCAAGCATCTCCTCCACCTTCCTCGTCTTCAGCCACTCCGCAAGTCCATCTAGCATTTTCTCCCTGGGTGTACCTGGTGCTCTCTTTCCCTCCAGCTTTTCCGTTGTGACCAGGTGCTCCAAATCCCCCTTCCTCATAAAATGGCCTATAAATGTTGCCTGTCTTTTCCTAATCTTCCTTATGAGTGATCTACTTGTGTCTGCCTCATCTTTCTTTTGCCCATGATTGTCTTGGGGAAACTACGATGGTGGTCTCCCCTTGCCTTCCATCGGGTTTTTTTTTCAGGGTTAACTCCCTTAGCCTTACTCCCTCCCGAGATTCCACAAGGCAGTGGAGCTATTTACCCATAGCTTGGGGATCTGGTTCGTGGGCATCAGGGCACATCCACACGCTAGTGGGCCTGCATGCCGCACGTCTGGGGGCCAGATCTCCTCCGAGTCCACGAGATTTAGCCTGAGTCCGTGAGGTGCTCAGTTACCGCCTGTTGCCACGAGGAGGCACAACGTAGGGCTTGCCGATGGAGAGACTATGTACTGACAGGAAGCGACTTACGCTTTTGCTCTTCTTTTCGCTTAGCGGCAAGCAGCAGTGCTAGCCAGCGGTGTTGGCTGTGAAAGCGAGAGGTGACAAGCACGCAGTCACTAGTCACTAGCCGACACACTAGACGCATCACATCCACCTTTGACAAACTTCATGACTTGTTCTTTTAGATCTTTCTGCTGCTTTTGACACCATGACCACCTCATCCTCCTGTCGAGGCTGGAGCACACATTTGGAATCCAAGGTAGTAGTCTTTTGTGGGTTATGTCATAGCTGTCCGGCCGCTTTCAGTCAGTTGTGGTACATGCGTTTAAATCCCAGCGAGTTAAACTCGCACGTGGGGTCCCATAGGGCTCTGCACTTGGACCAGTTCTCTTCACACTGTACACCCCACCACTTGCTAATATTCAGTTAACAGAAAATTAAATATTATTTTATGCTGATGACTCACAGCTGTATAACAGTCCATCTCCTGAAAATATTTCAACTCTTCTTTCTGAAGCCTCTGACTGCTAGGTCAAGACCCAGAACTGGATGATACAGAGTACGCTACAATTGAATGGAGACAAGACTGACCCAATGCTCATCAGCAGAAAGCACAAGCTTTCCACTGTAACAGTTTGTTCTATCCATCAAGATGACAAGACTATTGTACTCTCCAACTCAGTTAAGAACTTTGGTGTTGCTCTTGATCATCAAATCTCTGTGCAGAAGTTCATCACCCAAATCTGTCAATCTTGTTACTGTCAACTATGATGTTTCAGTTCTGTTCACCGTTATATTTCAACTTCAGCAGTACCTAGACTTGTGACTTCTCTGATCTTGTCTTGCATCGATTATTGTAACTCTCTGCTCTCTGGCTTGCCTGCTTTTTCTGTTGCATGCCTCTAACCTATTCAGAATTCTGCAGCCGTCTTTTCCTTTGTAAAGAGAGCAAGATCATGTCACTCCCTTGCTTCACTTTCTCCACTGGTTGCCTGTTTGTCAAAGAATGCATACAAAATCAGCACAATATGTTACAAGTCTTTCAATGGTACTGTACTTGTTTGTCTTCGGGACCATCTCTAAATGTGCACCTTTGCCCGATCTCTCCGTTCTGCTACTGATACCAGTTGTTTACAAATTCTTCGATACAAATGTACCACAGTCTGGTCGCCGTTTTTTCTAGTGTGTCTGGTTTATACAGTTGGGACAACCTTTCCGTGTCTGTTCAACATCACATATCTGTCTTGTTTCAAGTCTAGATTGAAGACATACCTTTTTGCCCAGCAGTGGTTTCCCCTGTGCATGTACACTTTTTTGCCCAATGATCTCCTGTCCTCCCCCTCGAGTTTGCGTGTGTTTCGTGCCCTGGAGTTTTGGTCGTTGTTGGGTGATTGCTTGGTGAATGATGAGAGTGCGTGGTTCGGTTTGTTTCTTGATCAAGATTTGGTGCCGTATAAATGTCATTAATATTGAAATAGATTTTTGTGTGTACTTTGTTTGTTTTGTTTCGTTTTATTTTGTTTTGTTTTGTCTCGTTCATTTTACAATATACATTATGAATTACTTCAACTTTTAAAATTTGTAATAAAATAAGATTCACAATTCAAGTTTATCTGTTAGCTAACATGTAAAATCATAGATCAACTCCCTTATCCTGGTTAACAACTGAGACTATAGCTAACCAGTCGTTC
>JAPXFY010000022.1:43020513-43030513 GCA_030674185.1 Monoplex corrugatus
TATTTATTTATTTATTTATTTATTCATTTATTTATTTGTTTATTTATTTTATTTGTTTGTTTATCTATCTATTTATTTATTTGTCTATTCATTTATTTATTATCTATTTATTTATTTATTAGTTTGTTTATTTATTTGTTTGTTGACTTGTTTGGTTTGTTCGGTTTGTTTGGTTTGTTTGGTTTGGTTTGTTTGATTTGTTTTTTTTAATTTGTTTTGTTTGTTTGTTTGATTTATTTGGTTTGTTTGTTTATTTTTCTATTTATTTATTATTTTTTATTTATTTATTTATTTGTTTGTTTATTTATTTATTTTTTATCTTTGGTTTCAAATTTTATTTGTGTAAGAGGAGGGGGACAGAAATGCTGTTCATGTTTTTTTTTTGTTTTCTTCTTTAAGCGTCTAGCGGGGATCTTATGGTGTGAGTTGTGCTTTTCTTTTACATTCTGCTGCATGTGAAAAATGCTCTCAGTTTCAAAGATTTCTTGTGTGAATCATCGCACTTAAGATTTCATTCGTGCTCACCTCCATTACCCCCACCCCCATTTTCTATACCCCCCCTCCCCTTCATGGCCACAGAAGCTGGCTTTTTTTTTTTTCAAACAGCATTCAAGAAGATGACAAGCATTCTTACCAACAAATGCCTATCAATTAACATCAGAAAGAGAGTCCTTGAATGTTATATAGAACCAATACTGTTGTACGGATGCGAGGCGTGGACAGTCAGCAAGCAAAGCCAGAGCAAGATTGAGGCAGCCGAGATGTGGTTTCTCAGAAGAATGTTGAGAGTTCCATGGACAGCAAAGAAAACAAACGAGACAGTCTTGATGGAGGCAGACACAAGTAGATCACTCATAAGGAAGATTAGGAAAAGACAAGCAACATTTATAGACCATTTTATGAGGAAAGGGGATTTGGAGCACCTGATCACAACGGGAAAGCTGGAAGGAAAGAGAGCACCAGGTAGACCCAGGGAGAGAATGCTGGACGGACTTGCAGAGTGGCTGGGGATGAGGAGGGTCGGGGAGATGCTGGGGGCAACGAGAGATAGAGATTGTTGGAAGTCCATGGTCGCCAACGCCATGCGGCAGGGCACCTGATGATGATGATCAATGAGTGTCTGATAAATTTGTGTCTACTTTTATTGTCATCCTGTGATTGCACAAATGAATGTCCATGTAGCTTGATACAGTGTTATTGAATTGGATTGGATTGGATAGCATTGAATTGAATTGAATTAAATTCAACTGAATTGAATTGAATTGAATCGAATACAAGAACCATGCCTAATGTACATTTTGGTAATACCTTGTGTGCAGAGTTTTTATAATTAGTTGTACGGGTTGAATTGAATTGAACTGAATTGAACACAAAAACATGCCTAATATACATTTTAGTGATAGCTCGTGCATGGAATTTTATAACTAGTTGCATGGGTTGAATTGATTTGAACTGAGTTGAATACAAAAATCATGTCTAATACATACATTTTGGTGATAGCTTTTGTACGGAGGTTATATACATTAACTAGTTGTATGGGCGGTGATGGTGTGGTTTTGGCTGCTTTCTGAGGATGGTTATCCCCCGTCAGCCATATCACCTGAGGTTGGTGCTGACATAAAACTGAACCGAATCAGTCCAGTGACAACCTCAGAGGCATAAAAGAGGATGAAGGTGGGGGGTAAGGGGGGGGAAGCAAACGTAGGGATAAAGTGATGGTGATGGGTAATTGAAGGAGGTGGTCTGGGGTAGGGGAATAGTAGAGGAGGCGATGACAAAAAAAGAAAATAAAAAAGAAAGAAAAGAAACACACACACACAGAGAAACATCACGTGTCGTGGTCCTATTTTCAACCTGCTCTGTGTTCTGCGGGCAGCAGCAGCAGCAGTAGCAGCAGCCAGCATTGGCGCTGCATCTTTTTTTTTTTTTTTTTTTAAATTTCCCTTGTAACTCATCTCCCTCATCCTCATCCCCCGCCCCCCAGCCCCCCACCCCCCACCACATTCCACCTCTTGTCCTCCTCCGTTGCTGCAGTTTTATGTCTGTGTCCATGACAAAACACTTGTCTCCTCTAATGCCCGCTGTGGTAACTTGAGCTTTCACTGGCATACTCACGTTAGCTTGTCTCGAAAATGGGACCGCTCGCAGAGCTGAGACAGAAAGAAAGAGAGAGAGAGAGGGAGGGGAGGGGGGGAAGAAAGGGAGGGAGGGAGACAGACAGACAGACAGGCAAACAGACAGGCAGGCAGGCAGGCAGAGACAGAGACAGAGAGAGAGAGAGAGACAAACACACAGGCAGGGCGGCAGGCAGACAGACAGACAGAGAGACAGAGACGGACAGAGACAGAAAGACACAGTGAGAGAGAGAGAGACAAAGAGAGACAGAGAAAGAGAGAGACAGAGAGTACCTAGAGAGAGCCAGAGACAGACAGACAGAGACAGAAAGAGACAGTGAGAGAGACAGAGAGAGAGAACAGACAGACAGACAGACAGAGACAACAGAGAACAGAGAGAGACAGAGAGAGACAGTGAAAGAGAGCGAGACAGACAGGCAGAGAAAACAGAGACAGAGAGAGTACAGACACAGAGAGACAGACAGACATACAGAGGACACAGAGAGACAGAGTGGAGAGAGACAGGCACACAGACGGACAGACAGAGAGAGACACACAGAGAGCGAGAGACAGAGAGAGACACACACACGTACAGAGAAGGGGAGAGAGAGAGAGAGACAGACAGACAGACAGAACAGACAGAGACAGAGACAGAGAGAGAGAGAGAGAGGAGAGAGAGAGAGAGAGAGAGAGAGGAGAGGAGAGAGAGAGATGAGAGAGGAGAAGAGATGAGAAGAGAGGAAGGCTTTTTCTGCCTTTTTTTTTCCCATAATAGGGCTCTTTTAAGTTTTGCAATTTGGCTTCCTCAACTTTTTTGTCGCAGTCTTCCTCTCATTTTCTTCCTTCTTCTTTTCTTCTTCTTCTTCTCTTCTTCTTCTTCTTCTTCTTCTTCTTCGTTCTTCTTCTTCTTCTTCTTCTTCTTCTTCTTCTTCTTCTTTCTTCTTCTTCTTCTTCTTCTTCTTCTTCTTCTTCTTTCTTCTTCTTCTTCTTCTTCTTCCTTCTTCTTCTTCTTCTTCTTCCTCTTCTTCTTCTTCTTCTTCTTCTTCTTCTTCTTCTTCCTTCTTCTTCTTCTTCTTCTTCTTCTTCTTCATTCTTCTTCTTCTTCTTCTTCTTCTTCTTCTTCTTCTTCTTCTTCTTCTTCTTCTTCCTTCTTCTTCTTCTTCTTCTTCTTCTTCGCAATCTTCTTCTTCGCAATTCTTCTTCTTCTTCTTCTTCGCAATTCTCTTCTTCTTCTTCTTCTTCGCAAGTCTTCTTCTTCTTCTTCTTCGCAATTCTTCTTCTTCTTCTTCGCAATTCTTCTTCTTCTTCTTCGCAATTCTTCTTCTTCTTCTTCTTCTCTCTCCCTCCGTTTTTCTTTTCTTTTTTCAATCTCTGTCTTTTCTTTATTTTTTTTCCTTTATTTTCTCCCTATTCCTTCTTTCTGTTCGTTTTATTTTCCTTTGTTAGTTTTTAACCTTCGCAAACCCCACACAAATCTGTGTTTTTGCAGCAGTATTCTGTTCTTTTATTCCTTCTTACCTTACAATTTGGGGTTTGGAGTTTATTATTCTAGAGACTGGTTCATCGCACTCGGACAATTCCATATGCGCTCTACCCCTGTCTTCCATCTGTTACATGGCAGACATCTTGAGCGTGCTCAAAACCATGTGTTGGCAAGGGCATGAAATGAAAGGGGGGGGGGGAGAAAGGAGATGGGGTGGTGGTGGTGGTGGCGGTGGTGGGATGACACAGGATGTATGAAACAATAAGTTGAAACCATCACAATGACTGAAGTATTCAGATGGATAGCGGATAGGCCAGAGGTGTTGTTGTTGTGGTGGTGTTGTTGTTGATGATGTTGTTGTTATTGTTGTTTTCGTTATTGTTGTTTGTTGTTGTTGTTGTTGTTTGTTGGTATTGTTGTTGTTGTTGTGTATTGTTGTTATTTTGTTTTTGTTATTGTTGTTTTGTTGTTGTTGTTTGTGTGTGTTGATGATGTGTTGTTGTTGTTATTGTTGTTGTTGTTTTTGTGTGTTGGTGTTGTTGTTGTTGTTTTACGTGTTTTTGTTTTAATAGGTTTTTTTTTCTTTTAATGCTGGGGCTGGAATTGGAGTTTGGAGGTTTTCTTTTCAAGACGGATTCATCGGACTCGGACAATTCCATACACCTCACCCAAAAACTACCAGCGTTTACCTGGCGGCTCTTCCGAGCCTGTGCAAAACCATATTGCGCTGTAAGGTCTTGAACTGAGGAGCGGAAAAGGAGGTGGGGACGGGGACTGGGAGGGGCGGGGGGGGGCTGGGGGAGGGAGACAACTTTAAACACTTAGCTGACACCACCAGAATGATGAAACATTAAGATGGACAACCAACAGGCCAGTATCTATGAACATGCTGCGAATGGGATATGAGCCAAGGCGGATCATGAAACCTAAGCTACACCCCAGGAGAACTGTGCAGCCACGCCAAATGAACCTAACCACCCCGTGTGGACATTAGTGACAGCAACGGCCAGTGATCATGAAACACTAAGCTGACCCACCAGGAACATAAGATGGGCAGCCAAAGGAGACCAATCAACATAAGCTGACAGATTGAACATAGATGGACAGCCAACAAGCCAGTGGTCTATGAACAGTAAGCTGCCACAGAATGATGGAACATTGATGGACAGCCAACAGGCGTGGGACCTATCAAACACTAAGCTGACACCACCAGAATGATGGAAACATTAAGATGGACAGCCAACAGGCCAGTTTTATGTTGCGGGCTGGGATTGAACTCAAGACTATCAATCTCCCTCGATCCGGCTTGTATCAAATGAACAACCGCCGTGCTTTACTCCAATATCATTCTTTCGGTCTCTCGCTTCTGTTCTTCTTCTCTCTTTTTCTTTCTTTCTTTTCTTTTCTTTCTTTCTTTCTTCTTTCTTTCTTTCTTTTCTTTCTTTCTTTCTTTTCTTTTTCTTTCTTTCTTTCTGTCTTCTCTTTTTCTTTCTTTCTTTCTTCTTTCTTTTCTTTCTTTCTTTCTTTCTTTTCTTCTTCTTTCTTTCTTTCTTTTCTTTTTTCTTTCTTTCTTTCTTTCTTTCTTTCTTCTTTTTCTTGTCTTTCTTTCTTTCTTTCTTTTTCTTCTTTCTTTCTTCTTCTTTCTTCTTCTTTTTCTTTCTTCTTTCTTCTTTCTTTCTTTTCTTTCTTTTCTTTTTCTTTCTTTCTTTCTTTCTTTCTTTCTTCTTTCTCTGTCTTTCTGTCTGTCTGTTTTCTTTCTTTCTTTCTTTTTCTTTCTTTTCTGTCTGTCTGTCTTTCTTCTTTCTTTCTTCTTTTCTTCTTTCTTCTTTCTTTCTTTCTTCTTTTCTTCTTTCTTTCTTCTGTCTGTCTTCTTTCTTTCTTTCTTTCTTTCTTTCTGTCTGTCTGTCTTTCTTTCTTTCTTTCTTCTCTTTCTGTCTGTCTGTCTGTTCTTCTTTCTTTCTTTCTTTCTGTCTTTCTTTCTGTCTGTCTGTCTGTCTGTCTTTCTTTCTTTCTTTCTTCTGTCTTTCTTTCTGTCTTCTGTCTGTCTGTTCTGTCTGTTTCTTTCTTCTTTCTGTCTTTCTTCTGTCTGTCTGTCTGTCTTTCTTCTTTTGTCTGTCTGTCTTTCTTTCTTTCTTCTGTCTGTCTGTCTGTTCTTTCTTTCTTTCTTTCTTTCTGCTGTTGTCTGTCTGTCTGTCTTCTTTCTTTCTTTCTTTCTTTCTGTCTGTCTTCTTTCTTTCTTTCTTTCTGTCTGTCTGTCTGTCTTTTCTTTCTTTCTTTTTTCTGTCTTCTTCTTCTTCCTTTCTTTCTTTCTTCTTCTGTCTTCTTTTCTTTCTTTCTTTGTCTTTCTTTCTTCTTTCTTTCTTCTTTCTTTCTTTCTTTTTGTCTTTCTTTCTTTCTTTCTTTCTGTCTGTCTTTCTTTCTTCCTTTCTTTCTTTCTTTCTGTCTGTCTTTCTTCTTCCTTTCTTTCTTTCTTTCTGTCTGTCTTTCTTTCTTTCTTTCTCTTTGTTTTTGATTGTTTGGGTTAAGCTTCTCTGTTGCTGTTATTGCTTTTGTTTTCATTGTGTGTTTGCTGCTGTTGTTATTTTGCTTTGCTTGTGTATTTGTTGGGCTTTTTTTTTTCATCCCCCCCACCTTTTTTGTTGTTGTCTCAGTTTCTTTTTTCTTTATGCTGTGTTTGTATTTTGTATTTTAGTTTGTTTTTTTTTGTATTTATGCTTTATTTGTGTTTTGTATTCTTTTGTTTTGGTTTGATTTTTCTGTTTGTTTTGTTTGTTTTTTGCTTTTGCTGATGTTCTGTGTTTTATTTTTTGTTGTTTTGTTTTATTATTGTTTTGCTTTTTGTTTTGTTTTGTTTCTTGTTTTATACTTTTTTGCTTGTTTTCATCTTTACAACTTCTAAAAAGCACATTTTACGCAGCGAGAATCTGTAAAGGACAAGTTTCAAATGGTGCAAAAAGTCTGTGTTGAGTTTTAAACAAGATGGAACCACATACGCGTGCACAAAACGCGCGCACACACACGCACGCGACACACACACACACAGACACACACACACACACACTCACACACACACGCACGCACACACGCACGCACGTACGCACACGCACACACACACATGCTAACTCTCTCACACACGTGCGCGCCACACACGCGCACCATCCACACAGACACACACCCACACTTACACACACCACACATGCAGAATAGAGAGGGGGAGTGAAGGAGAGAGACAGAGACGGAGAGACAGAGAGAAACAGACAGAAAGAGAACACAACAGACAGAGAGAGAGAGAGAGAGAGAGAAGAGAGAGAGAGAGAGATTTAGCATCTACCAAACAGGAAACATTGTGCAAAATGTAACATTGGGTTTGTTTGAAAGTTTTTAACTTCTTAAGCAACAGACCTACCGAACTATGTTTCCAGTTACAGACACTCGACTACTTCCAGAAGACATTTCAACCCATGGATAAAAATGTACCCATTAATGTTTTCAAGGAGGTATTACTGGTAAACAAACTTCATGAACTAGTTTCCCTGGTCACAACCAATATGGCGAAGTAGTTTAGGTCAACATATTCCAACTGCAAGATTGTTGGTTCGAGCCCGCATCAGTCGACTCCCAACAACATTTTGTGGGATTTTTTCGGCCTTGATCGGATCCTATCGAGGGCTGAGCGTATTATATGGGCTTGCTGGATAGACAGGGACTACACAGTCATCATCATCATAATCATCATCATCATCACCATCATCATCACCATCATCATCATCATCATCATGTGCCTGGCCACATGGCGTTGGCGATCATGGCCCTCTATATGAATTTATCCCCTGTCGCTGTAAGCACATCTTCCACCTTCTCTATCCTCAGCCACCTTGCAAGTCCGTCAATATTTTCTCCTTGGGTCTACCTGCTGTTCTCTTTCCCTCCAGCTTTCCTGTTGTGACCAGGTGCTCTAATTCCCCTTTCCTCATAAAATGTCGAGTCTCGTTTACTTGAGGATGCGTCAGTTTAAGGAGTTGTTCAAATTTTCTGACCACTAATCGCAGGTGTCTGTATCCTTCCAGCATGGTTGACTCCAAGTTATGTTATGATAGCAGTACCAGTCGCCATGGTGTAGTGGTTAACGCAATGGACAACCGACTGGAAGGTTGTGAGTTCGAATCTCTATCAGTACCTTCAAACATCATTGTGGGATTTTTCGGCTTTAACCAGCTCCTACCCAGAGTTTGGTGTGCTATGGGCTCATTGGGAAGACTGGGACCACACAGTCGAGTCTCATCCACTTCACAGATGCGTCATTGAGAGTGTTGCTCAAATTTTCTAGCTGATCAACACCGTAGGTGTCCGTATCTCTCGGGCCTGGTTGACGCCAGGATATGTTGACAGTAAGCGTAGAGTACTGTCACGCAGTCTCAATCCTAGATGGAACTCCACAGTATCATGATTATCATCCTCATCGACATCATCATCATCACATTGTAAAAAAGTGTTCCAGCTTCTGTGGCCATTAAAGTGGCATAGAAATAGGGACGAAAAAAAAATGTTATGATAGCAAGTGGAGAGTATAGTCCTGTCCCGCAGTCTCGACCCGACATGGAGCACTATAGTACCATCACTATCTTCCCATTCTTGAGCTGTTAGGCAAACTAGCCGTCATCATCATCATCAGGTGCCCTGCCGCATGGCGTTGGCGACCATGGACTTCCAACCATCTCTATCTCTCGTTGCCCCTAGCATCTCCCCCTCCCTCCTCATCCCCAGCCACTTTGCAAGTCCGTCCAGCATTCTCTCCCTGGGCCTACCTGGTGCTCTCTTTCCCTCCAGCTAACCGTATTCCAAAAAAAAGTACGACGCCCCGTTCAAACAAACAGGCACCAGAAAAACACGAGCATAGAACCAGAACGCGTATTTAATACAACCAGACAAGACATGCGCAATTTTCGACCAACTGGCCTTTGTCAAGCGTAAACGTAAGATCATTAATGAACAAACAACAGATACCAAAAAAATTAAGAGAAAAAGACTAAAACTTCCCTGTTGTTCATCTAGTGGGAGGAAAGATACACCATACTGAGAATGCCATCTTCAACAAGACACAAACACGGTGATGACATTCAGCCTTTACCTTAATAAGGATTTGAACCCTAAATGTCCCATCTCTTCCCACCATTGCTGTAACAACTCTAAACCACAGTTCCACGGGCGTAGCAGGTAACACAAACCGTGAACTATGTTTGTTCAGACAGACAAACCACTAACAGCAAACAGCTAAACCAGGCCCAAGTTTGCCGACAACCAACGACCAATTGGAAGAGTAAGATTGAAGTTAGTTGACACTTGACTCCGGGCTTTAGCAGGCCTGACCCCATGGTGACCTTGAAAACACAGTATGTTGGCTGAGAAGATTAGTATGGCGACGACACACTTAGATCAGGTCTGTGTGAAACAAGAAAAGAAACAAACTAAAAAAAATGTCTGAACATGAAAAAGTGACATAGCAGCGTCGAACATGTGTATAGTTAACATAGTTTTTGTTACTGTGTTTTTGATGGGGGCACCGTCTTTTTTCTGTCTTTTTTCTTTTCTTTTTTCTTTTTCTTCTTCTTCTTTGTTCCCCCTTTGTCCCCTATGCGTGAATTTCTGTGTACCTATGAACGTGAGATTCGCTACAGAATTTTCCCAGCAACAAGTCCTTTGTTGCATGAGATTTTCAATAACATTCAGTGTCTGCTGAGCGTTGGATTTTGGCATGTTGTCTTATCCGAAACATCAGCACATAACCAGTCGCTGTGGTGTAATGGTTCGCGCAAAGGACTTCCAATTGGAAGGTTGTCGGTTCGAATCTTCATCATCCCTTTCAAAATCACTGTGGGATTTTTATGGCTCCAACCAGCTCCTACCCAGAGTTGAGATGGTATGGGCTCATTGAGAAGACTGCGACCACACAGACGAGTCTCATCCATTTCACGGATGCGTCACTGACGGTGTGGCTAAAATCTTCTGACCAACACCACAGATGTACGCATCTCTCAGGTCCGGTTGACCCTAAGATATGTAATGATAGTAAGTGTAGAGTACAACCCTGCCACGCAGTCTCAATCCTAGATGAAACTCCACAGCATCATGATTATCATCCTCCTTCTCATTACCTCATCGCACTGGTCACAATAGGCTGAACAGCCACATGTACAGCAAACTGAAGCTGGCGCCCTCCCCAACCTGTCCCTGCGGTCAAGAAGACCAAACCACGGAGCATATACTCCAAAGATGTCCCCTTCACCAGGTGGCAAGACAGGACGTGTGGCCAACAGACACTCCGCTGACAACCAAACTCCATGGCTGCAGACAGGAGCTGGAAAAGACGGCTGCATTCATCGCCCGGACTCAGATGATTGTGTAG
>JAPXFY010000022.1:43033013-43035513 GCA_030674185.1 Monoplex corrugatus
TGTTGTTTCGTATTTTCTATTAAAATCATGTGTCAGAAATGATCCGTTATTATTTTTACAAAAATGTGCATGCAATAAAATTAAAAAAAAACTCTTTTCAATCCAATCGGTGTATTTCATGATATGATTTATCATCATCATCATCATATTGATTACATATTGAAACTATATGTGTCAATGTTTGTCAACAGAAAACATTTCTTTTCATGAATGTAACTAAATCTTGATGACATATTGAAACTCTATGTTAATGTTTGTCAATAGAAAATATATTTGTTTTTAATGATGTTTGCCTAAATCTTGATGTACATATTGAAAGTACATATCTGGGGGTTTTTCAATGGAAAACATTTATTTTCATGACATATAACTAAATCTTGATGTACATATTACAACTACATGCCAATGCTTTGTCAATAAAAAAAAACATTTATTTTCATGACATGTACCTAAATCTTGATTACGTATTGAAACTGTATGCCAATGTTTTGTCAGTAGAAAACACATTTATTTTCATGACGTAACTAAATCTTGACGTCTTATTGAAAGTATAATATGTCAGTGTTTGTCAATGAAAAACATTTATTTTCTTGACATGTAAGTAAATCTTGATGTCATATTGAAAGTATATGTCAGTGTTTGTCAATGAAAAACATTGATTTTCTTGACATGCAAGTAAATCTTGGTGTCATATTGAAAGTATGTCAGTGTTTGTCAATAGAAAACATTTATTTTCTTGACATGTAAGTAAATCTTGATGTCATATTGAAAGTATGTCAGTGTTTGTCAATGAAAAACATTTATTTTCTTGACATGTAACTAAATCTTGATGTCATATTGAAAGTATGTGTCAGTGTTTGTCAATGAAAAACATTTATTTTCTTGACATGTAAGTAAATCTTGGTGTCATATTGAAAGTATGTCAGTGTTTGTCAATAGAAAACAGATTTATTTTCTTGACATGCAAGTAAATCTTGGTGTCATATTGAAAGTATGTCTGTGCTTGTCAATACAAAACGGATTTATTTTCTTGACATGTAAGTAAATCTTGGTGTCATATTGAAAGTATGTCTGTGCTTGTCAATACAAAACATTTATTTTCTTGACATGTAAGTAAATCTTGATGTCATATTGAAAGTGTATGTCAATATTTGTCAATGGAAAACACATTCATTTTCATGATATGTACCTAAAACTTGATGTAAATATAATAACTATTTGCCAATGTTTTGTCAATACAAAACAGATTTATCTTCATGATTTGTAACTAAATATTGATGTACATAGTGGAGAGTATATGTCATTGTTTTCTGTTCAATACAAAACACATTAATTTTAACGACTTGTATCTAAACCCTGATGTACATACTGAAATTTTCACTGTTTAAATTATTGTTATGTGTTTTGTATGTTGTGTACTGTTCATGTGTCAACAATAATCTATCCTGAGAATATGAATTGATATCATTTTCGTTTACATTATTGCTTACTGATATCTGGATGTTGTAAATCAAAAAAGAAATAGTATCTATACAAGAAATATTTATACATTTCTTCAAATTTTATTGTTATCATCATCATCATCATCATCATCATCATCGTTGTTATTGTTATTATTATTATTATTATTATTATTATTATTATTACTATCATCATCATTATTATTATTATTATTATTATTGATGTTGTTGTTGTTATTGTTATTATTCTTAGAATTACTATTATTATTATTGTTTTATTATTATTGTTAGCTTTGATATTATCATTTGTACTTCTCCCAACACATTTGAACCCACCCCACATTACACATAATCAGACATTTTAGTGGAGCACGGAGACCTCAAGCTGTTAGGTGAGCTGACCACACTCCACTATGTTGTTGTACAGTCTGTATCTGTTAGGTGAGCTGACCACACTCCACTGTGTTGTTGTACAGTCTGTATCTGTTAGGTGAGCTGACCACACTGCACTATGTTGTTGTACAGTCTGTATCTGTTAGGTGAGCTGACCACACTCCACTATGTTGTTGTACAGTCTGTATCTGTGATGATCGTGCATACTGGATGTTTTCATGTGTCCACAAGCCAGGCACTGACATCACTTACAGGATCCCTAACGAACGTGTTTGATATTCTACATGCGTCATCATCATCATCATCAGGTGCCCTGCCGCATGGCGTTGGCGATCATGGACTTCCATCCATCTCTATCTCTCGTTGCCCCTAGCATCTTCCCCACCCTCCTCATCCCCAGCCACTCTGCAAGTCCGTCCAGCATTCTCTCCCTGGGTCTACCTGGTGCTCTTTTTCCCTCCAGCTTTCCCGTTGTGACCAGGTGCTCCAAATCCCCCTTCCTCATAAAATGGCCTATAAATGTTGCCTGTCTTTTCCTAATCTTCCTTATGAGTGATCTACTTGTGTCTGCCTCCATCAAAACTGTCTTGTTTGTTTTCTTTGCTGTCCATGAAACTCTCAACATTCTTTTTAGAAACCACATCTCG
>JAPXFY010000022.1:43040513-43045513 GCA_030674185.1 Monoplex corrugatus
CCTGTCTTGTCTTGCTTGTCTGGTTCCATCAAATACGCGTTCTGATTCTATTTTCGTTTTTTTGGGTTTTGTTTTTGTTTTCGTTTTTGTTTGCTTGTTTGTTTGTTTGTTTGTTTGTTTCATATGTTTCGTTGAAAGGCCAGTGGGCCGATATTTTGTCTCTATCTTGGTTTGTTACATTAAATACGTGTTGTCTGTCAGTCTATTTTCTGAATGTTGTATTTACTTTCTTTTTTTGTTTTGTTTTTGCTTTGTTTTGTTTGTTTTGTATTTTGTTTTCTTTTTGTTTAGTTGTTGTTTTTTTTTATTTTTTTTTTGTTTTTGTTTTTTGTTTTTTGTTTTTGTTTGTTTGTTTGCTTGTTTGTATTTTGTTTGATTTTTTGTGGTTTCGTACGTTTCGTTCAAAGGCTAGTGTGCAGAAATTTTGTGTCTGTGTTGGTTTGTTTATATCAAATACGCATTGTCTGTCCTTCTTTTTTGTGAGCGTTCTATTTTCGTGTTTTTGTTTGTTTGTTTGTTTGTTTGTTTTTCTGGTTTCACAAGTTTCGTTCAAAGGCCAGTGGGCCGAAATTTTGCATCTGTGTTAGTTTGTTATATTAAATATACGTTGTCTCTCCTATTTTGTGAGTGTTCTATTTTCGTGTCTTGTTATTTTTTGTTTTTGTTATTGTTTTTGTTTTTTTGATTTTTTGTTTGTTTGTTTGTTTTTTTCATACGTTTCGTTCAAAGGCCAGTGGGCCGAAATTTTGCGTCTGTCTTGGTTTGTTATATTAAATATACGTTGTCTGTCCTTGTTTTTGAGTGTTTCTGGTTCCTGTCTGTATGGACACTAGCTGTCATTCTGATTAACATTGTCTATCTATCCGACAGCAAAAACATCAAAGCTATATTACATACATGTTTATAGAATGTTGTTTTCAAAGCGACACTATTATTATGACATGACCACTTTTATATTGTGCAATGCATTTTTTGTTCAGTATTTCCTAGTTACTAGAATTCATATCTACCATTTTCTCCTGCTCATTGCCACGTCAGGGAATACGTTTTTTTGTTTTTGTTTTTTTTTCTTTCGTTTTAGTGCATTTATTCTATGTTGTCTTTTGTGTATATTAGACAAAGACCAGTTGACTGAAAATGTGTGTCTGTCTTGCTTTCTTTATATCAGACGTGCGTTCTGATTGTATTATATTGTTGTTGTTGTTTTGTTCTGTTTTTTTTCTTATTCCTGTCCATTCCGTGTTTGATAGCTTGTAACTGACGTTTGGTAGTTTCAGTTTCAGTTTCAGTTTGTCAAGATGACATCCCCGAGTTTCATATGGTAAATCCATTGTGACAAAAGAAATGAATATAAATATGAATATGAATATGGATATGAATATGGAGGACATTGCTCAAGTTTCCTAGGACCACACGTGTCTGTATCTCTCGGGCCTGGTTGACGCCAGAATATGTTATGAAAAGAAGCATAGAGTACAGCCTGTCACACAATCTCACTTCAGAATGGAACTCCATTGCGCAATTATTATCATCCTCATTGTCATGCATCATCATGGCATTGTTACAAATTGTACCAGACTCTGTGACTAATAAATCAGCGCAGAAATGGGACAGAAAACTTAAAGGTTTAAAAAATCCAACAACTTGCCTCCCATTGTTGAAAAGACTTCTGGCCACAAGGTATCAGACGTGCGGAGTGGCTTAACTGTCTGTTACACGAAAACAGCGTCCAGATTTATTGACTTGTTCTGAGAAAGACTTGGAAGGATCAAGACAGTTTGTGTTGATTTGCATCCAAAGAGGTATTACTCACTCAGCCAAGAAATTTCAACCAGTCGATTTCCAGCCTGCAACATTGTAACCCCCACACTAATTCGCTTTTTCCTGCTCTTAAAATGGTTAAAACGTGTAAATGGAAGGGCTTCCGGGCCTTGTTGGCATAGGGCTGTGTAAGATCCGCTGTTTGTGCCTTCTTTACTGAGAACTTCTAGAAATTCAATGTAGCCAATAAATGTCTAGGGCTCACACTCTGGTACGTTTCTCTCTAGTAAACCTCTTTCCCAAAATAATAATCGCCCTCCACATTTAGACTCCTAATCCAAAAATGGAAATGTCTTCTCTCAACTCAATCCAAACATGGACATGTCTTCTCTCAATTCAATCCAAACATGGACATGTCTTCTCTCAATTCAATCCAAACATGGACATGTCTTCTCTCAATTCAATCCAAAATTGGACATGTCTTCTCTCAACTCAATCCAAAAATGGAAATGTCTTCTCTCAACTCAATCCAAACATGGACATAACTTCTCTCAACTCAATCCAAAAATGGAAATGTCTTCTCTCAACTCAATCCAAAATGAACATGTCTTCTCTCAGCTCAATCCAAAAATGGACACGTCTTCTCTCAGCTCAATCCAAAAATGAACATGTCTTCTCTCAGCTCAATCCAAAAATGGACATGTCTTCTCTCAGCTCAATCCAAAAATGAACATGTCTTCTCTCAGCTCAATCCAAAAATGGACATGTCTTCTCTCAGCTCAATCCAAAAATGGACATGTCTTCTCTCAGCTCAATCCAAAAATGCACATGTCTTCTCTCAACTATAGAGACTCATCCTTTTAAAATGAGACACGCTTTTTTTTTGCGTTCAATAAAACTGTGTATGTGTCCTACTGTCAAAACAGCTGTAGACAGGTCACTGATCGTGTTTAAGATGTTTGATGATGAAGTGAAGATAACGTGGATAAGATCTGCTAATACAGTCTGGTAGAAGCTTTTACCTCCTCACTACCCGAAAACCTTGCATGGGGTTTTAGAACAACCTTCTTCCAAACGAGATCTTCATCCCAACATCACAAAAAAAACCCCTAAGCCTGTGATCTCTATGCCAAGGTTTTATTTTTTTCCGTAGTGTAGTGGTTATCACATCCGCCTAACACGAAGAAGGTCCTGGGTTCGAGCCACAGAAGAAACTTCATTTACTTTTATGTGGAAGATCTATTTTTGTCCCAAACCGGGATCTGTCTTTCAAACTTTGATCTGTCAGTTTCCTGTTGAGCCAGGTTCTCATTTCTGCAGTCAACAGCAGTGTAAGAATGGATAAGCTACAGCCGGATCTGTTAAGCCGTTGGGGTCCATCCATTGGCTCTGACATCGCAGACCTTGTCCAAAGAACACTCTCAGCTTCTTTGTCCCGTTCACTGATGGTTGGCGAGCTCAGCATCTTCAAAACGCCAAGGGGTAACGTTCGTTTTGTCGCTGTTCTTGTTTTCCAAGGGCAGCAGAGGTTTGCTTTGCTGCGTTGAGGCATCAGGAACGGTGTGGGCACATCTCCAGTCTTCAGCGCCAATGGGGATTTATTAACCCTTTGACTCCCACACCCTTCCAAACAACTTCAAAAAAGTTAACCACTTTGATTCTCTCACCCTATCCACCAGCTTCCTGCAGGAAGCTGGTGGACAGGGTGATAGAATCAAAGGGTTAACTTTTTTGCTTTGCTAGCGTGGTTGACAAATGCAGGTTGCTAGTGGACTAGGCACAGGAGACAAAGGGTTAAAGGTGTCCACTTTCCTTTGGCTGACTGGCTGTTTGCCTCCCCCCCCCCCTTCTGGGGGTATCGGCTTTAATGTTTCTTAAGTCCCGTTCCTCTCTTTTGTCCAGACTCCCCCCCCCCCCTCTCAACTCCATCTACCCATTTAAGGACGTAGAGTTTTGCGCAGGCTCAAGGTGTGTCCTAGATATTTACTGGCAGACTTGGGTGGAGAGTATATCGTGGAACTGTACGGTAGTGATGAATCCCTCTTGAACGACCTCCATATCTCAAATTGCCTTTGTCTATTTGCCTGGTTTTTCTGTATCTGTGTGTCTGTGTGTCTGTGTGTCTGTGTGTCTGTGTGTCTGTGTGTCTGTGTGTCTGTCTGTCTGTTTGTCCAGATGCCTAGTTGTTTCTGTACCTGTCTGTCTGCCTGTCTGCCTGTCTGTTTATCTGTCTCTGTCTGTCTGTCTGTCTATCTGCCTGGTTGTTTCTGAACTTGTCTGTGTGTGTGTGTGTGTGTGTCTGTCTGTCTATATGCCTGGTTGTTTCTGAATCTGTTTGTCTCCTTTTCTCTCTGAGGACATAGGATATCAACTGTGTATGTCTTTGTCTCTGTTCTCTGTGTCTGTCCCTCTGTCTCTCTCTCTCTGTTTCTCTGTCTCTGTTTCTCTTTGTTTCTCGGTCTCTGTCCTTGTCCCTGTCTCTCTGTCTCTGTCTCTCTATCTATCTGTCTGTCTGTCTGTCTGTCTGTCTCCCTCTCTCTATCTCGTTTCTTTCCCTCCTCTCTCTCGGACCAAGGGGAAGAGACAAATCCATCGAAACCTCCTGCCCTGGAAAAAAACCTGGGTGAAGTTATGTGTGTGTGTGTTGGGAGGAGGGGGTGAGGAAGAGGTGATTTTTTAACCCTTTGACTCCCGCACCCTGTTCACCAGCATCCTGCACTCTAAACCATGCTAGCAGAGCAAAAACTTAACCCTTTAACTCCCGCACCCTATCCTGCAGGAAGCTGATGGATAGGGTGAGGGAATCAAAGGGTTAAGTTTGTGCAGAATGTGGGAATCAAAAGGGGTTAAAACGGGTGATGAAGATCATGTGGACCAGTCTGCTGTTTCACGTTTTTTTGTTTTGATTTGTTTTTTGTTTTTTTTTTCTTTTCTTTGTTTTTTTCTTTCTGTGTGGACGTCGAGGGTGGCAGAGTTTGACAGGGGTTGGTGGTGTATGGGAGAGAGCTAGAATGACAATTCAACAAGTTGTTCAAAGCGATGAGAAACAACCTCCATGTCCCTGACGTAAAACGTTCAAGGCATCGCCAGTGGGCGGAGAAGGATTGGGGGGGGAAGGAGGGGGAGGGGGAGGGGTTTGGGGAAGGGTGGGTGGGACTTAGGGGGTTGAGATGGGAGTGTCAAAGATGGGGAGAGGAAACAGACTTTCCTGCCCCCTTCCCCCCCCCCCTGCCATGGGA
>JAPXFY010000022.1:43050513-43053013 GCA_030674185.1 Monoplex corrugatus
AATCATGGTCATGACGCATATCGCATACGATTTTATCATTAAGAATTATGTGTGAAATGACATTTGGTTTAAACAGAATTTTATTCAAGAAAAGAAGAGTCATAAATACAGCAAAGCATGGGCAGGGCATCAAGCAATGGCTTATGTTAGCCCTCCCCAAAAAAACAATTGACACACTATTGGCTCAAATGCGGGCAACTTGTGAAATTTAAACTAACAAGAAACAAGAAAGAAATGAAGAAAAAAGTTGAAACGACATTTCATCGCACGATTTTTTTTAAACACGAAAGAAGAGAATCTTTCTTTGCTGGGGGAGAAAATCAAATACATCTCTTAAGCCAAACATTTATTTATGTATTCCGTTTTGCAAACACTTCACTCCTAATATCATTCTTTGGTTTTGTAACTAGAAAGAAGTTTTGATATTATATCAATATTTCCAGTTCCGCTGATGCTTGGAAAGTTATCACTGAGATGGATTGATGATTTCTTTTCTTTGGGTTTTGTTTAGTTTCTATTCATGTATTGAATTGTTTTTCTATTACTGTTCTACTATATTGATTTGTTTTGTTTGTTACTTTCGGTTTAATTTTTCTTAATCTCGTTTTTATGGTTTAATTGAGTTATACATTGTGAAATGTATAGCGTGCAAAGGTTTTCTCTCTTACTTTTATCATGATTCTTGTTGCTGTTGATTGCGTGTTTTTGTTTGTTTTTGTTTGTTTGGTTGGTTGGTTGGTTGGTTGGTTGGTTGGTTGGTTGGTTGGTTGTTTCATTCGTTCCATTTCCTTTTATGTTTCTTGTTTTCCTTCACTCTTATTTTTGTTTTATTTTCTCTTCACTATTACTACGACTACTACTACGACTACTACTGCTACTACTACTACTACTACTACTACTACTAACAATAACAACAACAATAATAATAATAATAATAAGATTCTTATTATTATCATTATTATATATTATTATATAATTATTATTTTATTTTATTATTATTATTATTATGATAATTATTATTGTATTGTTATTATTGTTTTTGTTCTTATTGTGTTTGTTGTCAATATGACTGGTATTTTCTTCTTTCTATCTTATCGTTCTGGTTTGTCATTGTCATTTTACAGACACCAAATTAAAAATGAATAAATAATGAATGAAAATGTGTTCTTAGCTGATATCTTCTTTTCTTCTAATTTTCATCGTATTTTATATCATCTTGTATTTTGCTTCATTTGTGATGAATATGTGCTAACCATTTTATTTTGTTTTATTTTATTTTATCTTACTTTATTTTGTTTTGTTATTCCATTTTATATTCATTCTGTTTTATTTTGTTTGCATCTTATCTTATTTTATGTTGTCTTTTTTAAATTCTAATTTATTTCATTTTATTTTAGTTTCGTTTATTTCATTTTATTCTATTTTATCTTATTTTATTTCATTTTATTTTATTTATATTATTTTATTTTATTTTATTTTATTTTATTTATTTATTTATTTTATTTTATTGTATTTTATTTTATTTTATTTTTATTTTATTTTATTTTATTTTTTTTTTTTATTTTCTTTTTTATTTTTTTTATTTTATATTTTATTAGATTACTTCTTGTTTTTAACTATTTGAGTTCTTGCAACAGACTTGCCGTATCATTGTTCATATTCTAATGAAAAATAATATCATGTATGTAATAAAAAATATCAGCATGGCATTTCTGCGAAATTCTACTATAACGTGCATAAGGAGGAAGCATAAATAAATAAACAATCAGAGAAATAAGAAAGAAAGAAAGAAAGAGATAAATAAATAAGCAAACGATCAAAGAAATAAGAAAGAAAGAGAGAAAGAAAGAAAGAAAGTGATCAATAAGCAAAAGATCAAGAAAGAAAAGAGAGAAGAGAAAGAAAGAGATAAATAAGCAAAACGATCAAAGAAATAAGAAAGAAAGAAAGGAAGGAAGGAAGAAAGAGAAAGAAAGAAAGAAGAGAGAGAGAGAGAGAGAAGAAAGAAAGAAACAAACAAACAAAGAAACAAAGAAACAAACAAACAAAAAACAGAAAGAAAGTAAAAGACAGAAAGAAAGAAAAAAAGAAAGAAAGAAAGAAAGAAAAGAAAGAAAGAAAGAAAGAAAGAAAGAAAAAAAAAAGAAAGAAAGAAAGAAAGAAAAAAGAAAGAAAGAAAGAAAGCTTGTTGCTGCACGTAAACTGAGGACGTATGTAATTCTTTTGTCTTCCTCGGTGTCAATCGCCCTCTGTTGTGTTGCTGACCGCCACGTTTTCAAGAGTGCCATGTCTATATCATCATCATCATCATCAGGTGCCCTGCCGCTTGGCGTTGGCGATCATGGACTTCCATCTGCCTCTATCTCTCGTTGCCCCAGCATCTCCCCCACCCTCCTCATCCCCAGCCACTCTTCAAGTCCGTCCAGCATTCTGTCCCTGGGTCTACCCGGTGCTCTCTTACCCTCCAGCTTTCCCGTTGTGACCAGGTGCTCCAAATCCC
>JAPXFY010000022.1:43068013-43070513 GCA_030674185.1 Monoplex corrugatus
TTCTTCTTGTTCTTGTTCTTCTTGTTCTTGTTCTTCTTGTTCTTGTGTTCTTCTTGATCTTGTTCTTCTTGTTCTTGTTCTTCTTGTTCTTGTTCTTCTTGTTCTTGTTCTTCTTGATCTTGTTCTTCTTGTTCTTGTTCTTCTTGTTCGTGTTCTTCTTGTTCTTGTTCTTGTTGTTCTTGTTCTTGTTGTTCTTGTTCTTCTTGATCTTGTTCTTCTTGTTCTTGTTCTTCTTGTTCTTGTTCTTCTTGTTCTTGTTCTTCTTGTTCTTGTTCTTCTTGTTCGTGTTCTTCTTGATCTTGTTCTTCTTGTTCTTGTTCTTCTTGTTCTTCTTGTTCTTGTTCTTCTTGTTCTTGTTCTTCTTGTTCTTGTTCTTCTTGTTCTTGTTCTTCTTGTTCTTCTTGATCTTGTTCTTCTTGTTCTTCTTGTTCTTGTTCTTCTTGTTCTTGTTCTTGTGTTCTTCTTGATCTTGTTCTTCTTGTTCTTGTTCTTCTTGTTCTTGTTCTTCTTGTTCTTGTTCTTCTTGTTCTTGTTCTTCTTGTTCTTCTTGATCTTGTTCTTCTTGTTCTTGTTCTTCTTGTTCTTGTTCTTCTTGTTCTTGTGTTCTTCTTGATCTTGTTCTTCTTGTTCTTGTTCTTCTTGTTCTTGTTCTTCTTGTTCTTGTTCTTCTTGATCGTGTTCTTCTTGTTCTTGTTCTTCTTGTTCTTGTTCTTCTTGTTCTTGTTCTTCTTGATCTTGTTCTTCTTGTTCGTGTTCTTCTTGTTCTTCTTGTTCTTCTTGTTCTTGTTCTTCTTGTTCTTGTTCTTCTTGTTCTTGTTCTTCTTGATCTTGTTCTTCTTGTTCGTGTTCTTCTTGTTCTTCTGTTCTTCTTGCTCTTATTCTTGTTCTTGTTCTTGTTCTTTTTCTTCTTGTTCTTGTTCTTGTTCTTCTTGTTCTTGTTCTTGTTCTTCTTGTTCTTGTTCTTGTTCTTGTTCTTGTCCTTCTTCTTCTTCTTCTTTTAACTTTTTCATGTTCTATTTCTTGTTTTTGTTCATCATCATCATCATCATCATCATCATCATCATCTTCTTCTTCTTCTTCTTTCTTCTTCTTCTCTTCTTCTTCTTCTTCTTCCCTTCTCTCTTCCTCTTCCTCTTCTTTTTTTTTTTTCATTTCCTTTTTAATCTTGTTCTCCTCTTCCTAGTCGTTGTCCTCTTCCTCCTCTTCTTTTTTTTTCTTTTTTTTTTCCATCTGTTGGTCGACGTCTACATGGTTAGATCACATGTAGCGATAAATATGCCCCCCCCCCCCCCCCACCTTTCAGTTCCTACTGGCCGCCATGGAGACTGTTGGTTACAGAATCTGCAATCCGCTATGTCTCCTGTCGTTCCACGTGATAAGAGACGACATCACTGTAACATGCGTAACATGCCATTGTCATCTGATGTACATGACCGTGTAGACATTATGTGTTAGTAGTAGCAGTCCTCCTGCAAATGGGCGTCGACTAATGGATGATGTGCCCTTGTGGTCGTGTCGTGTCGTGTCGAGTCGAGTTGACGCCTCTGGAGCAGCGTCGGCTGTGGCTGGTAAGGACGATGCGGGAAAGGCAGTCTCTGCGACACTGGATGCATGTATGGATGATGGCCATGGGGTTGCCTTCACAGGAGCTTGCTTGCTGCTGTCTCTTTTTTTTCTCATTTAAAGGTCTGGATCTTCTTCTGAGCTGTTTCTGGAGCACACTGCACCATCTGTTGCGGTCAGCTGCTGTGTCTTCCCAGCTCACAGTGTTGATGTTCAGAGCTTTCATATCACACTTGCAGACGTCTTTGTAATATAGGAGGGGGCGGGGGCGGCCAACAGATCTCTTGCCAGAGACTAGTTCACCGTAAATGATATCCTTTGAGATACGTCCATCTTCCATCCAGCGCACACGGCCAAGCCAGTCAGCCTGTACATTTGCGTTACACAGCATGGTAATACGGTTTGTTGAAGGTGCGTGCAGGCCTGGTACCTCTGACTTCAGCCCTCCATATTTTCTGTGGAAGTGCCCTGCCCTTAGTTTATTGCCAAGAGACCTACTCTTTGAGGACAGGGGGCTAAGGTTTTAGGTGGTCTTTATCCACCTGATGGCTGAGCCATCGCCAAGAGACCTACTCTTTGAGGACAGGGGGCTAAGGTTTTAGGTGGCCTTTATCCACCTGACGGCTGAACCATCGGACATAAAACGCGAGAGACATGTTTTTATTTGTCTGTGTATCATGTAACATGTACAAGTGCAAATGCATACGTACATGTACATAATGTATGTACAAATACATACATACAACATACATACATGCACACATACACACATACATACATACATATATACATACATACATACATACACATACATGCATATGTACATATATGCATACTATATATATACATATATATATTCATGAATACAAACAAATATAAATGTATACATATACTTGTACAGAGACACAGAAACAGACAAACAGACAGGCAGACATGC
>JAPXFY010000022.1:43075513-43090513 GCA_030674185.1 Monoplex corrugatus
GATCTATTCCATGCTACTGGTATAATTTCATACTTCCGTTGCCAACATGCTGTGAGGAAAATTGCAACCCCCGGCAAATAATATACCGGCTTGAAAATGATACGCGTGCACGAGGGATCAGTCGATCACGTGACGGAACCAGGAAGCCACGTGACATCTTTTGGCCATACGGAGTCAACCAGGTGGCATGAACATGTACCTCTTTCAATGTCTGCTTAACTCTTTCACTTCCTATTCTCTCCGCCAGCGTATTGTATGTATACTTAACCCTTTTCCTCTCTCATTCTATACACCCGCTTCCAGCTTGAAGCTAATGGATAGGAAAACCGAGAAGGAAGTTGTGTTTGCTTGTTTGTTTGTTTTGTTTGTTTGTTTGTTTGTTTTGTTTGTTTTGTTTGTTTTGTTATTGTTTGGTTGTTTTTTGTTTTGGTTTTGGTTTTTTGTTGCTTTGTTTTGTTTGTTTGTTTTGTTTGTTTTGTTTATTTGTTTAAGGCACTTCTATTTTTTTTTAATGTATGTATGTATGAACATTGTTTTGTCCACACTGTACAGGCAGTATATTGCTGCACAGTCTGCATATTCCGTTTCCGATGGACGTGCATACTGTGTGTTTTCGTGTTTCCATAAGCTATAAAACACAGGCACGACTTACAGGAACAATTTTTTCCAGATCATCGCACTCACGGAGGTTATCTTTGTGCTCACCTTTTTGTGTTTTTTTTCGTTCCATTCTCTACGCCACTAAATGGCCACAGACCCTGGCACATTTTTTTTAATGCGATGATGATGATGCCGATAAGTATGATGAACATGATACTATGAAGTTCCATCGAGGATTGAGATTGCCTGACAGGGCTGTACTCTTCGCCTACTATCATAACATATCCTAGCGTCAACCAGGCCCGAGAGATACTGACACCTGCGGTGTTGGTCAGAAGATTTGAGCAACACCCTCAATGATGCATCCGTGAAATGGATGAGCCTCGACTGTGTAGTCCCAGTCTTCCCAAGGAGCCTATAGTACGCCCAGCTCTGGGTAGGAGCCGGTAAGAGCCGATTAATCCCACAATGATTTTTGAAGGGACTGATGGGGATCCGAACCCACAACTTTCCAGTCGGTAGTCCATTGCGCTCAACCACTACACCAAGGCGACTGGTTACAGGAAGATTAATTAATGTGCAAGTCGATGTTGTGCAGGTGTAAACATACGCAGTGGGGTGGGGGTGGGGGTGGGGTGGTGGTCAGGCATTAACAAGTCTGCACACATTCTGACCTGAGAGATCGAGAAATGTTCCACCTTTCACCCACCAAGCAGGAGATACACAGGCAGGATCAAACCCCAGACCTTCCCATTAGAACCTTGACGTCTTACCCACTTAACCACTGCAACTTTCGGGGATGAGGGAACGAAAGAGTTAAAGCCTGCATGTACGATGAAAGACTGCACGACACACGAGGCGGGTAAATTAACCCCCGGGGTGGACAATGGGACTCTCAGCTCTGGCTATCCAGCGGGGGCGAGTCGACTTACAAATTTGATACATGCGACTCGTTTTGTTCTCTCTTCAAAGCCCTGATTGAGGTTTTCAGCCTCCCACCCGTCAAGCATCGCTACCGATACCCTTTACTTATCCTTCCAATCCGTTCCACCTCTTCTACCTTCAAAACCAACAGTCTGATTCTCCAACTCCCACCCTATCCAATACATACTCCCTACCCCACCGTTTATTTCTTCCAGTTCCCTCTCTATGATCACCACACACACCCAGCGAGTTCTGTCCCTTCTCCTTATCAGTCAGGCATCAGTAATCTCCCTTTAGGAAGACACTGCAGGCGCACGGCATGCTGGGGGATTTGTCGTGCTCCGGAATAACCCGCCGGGGGTGATGAAAGGGAGTGGGGTTTTCGTTTCCAACAGGCTTTGTTGTTGTGCGGGTTGTGGTCGCTCGCGTGTGTTTGTTCCGCGCGGTAGGGGTTTTTCCTTGGTACCGTGGTCAATTCCTCTTTATTATCTCTGGTGGGTTTCGTTTCAAACCTCTCTTAGTCAGTGCACGACAACGAAACGGGGTCCATTGAAAAATAACACTAAATCGTAAAAGAAGGTGAAAAAAACCAAACAATAGTCATTTTCTCAAACCGCGAAGAAACATCAAGGTTGTTCTGTTGTTGCTGGTTTTTTGTTGTTGTTTGTTTGTGTGGTTTTGTTGTTGTTGTTTTTTTGTCATAGGTTTTGTGTGTTTCTTTTCTTGTTGTTGTTTTTTGTGTACGTTTGACGAAGGCCACTTGGTCGAAAATTTGCGCCCTATCTTGTTTTGTTATTTGAATACGCTCTGTCTGGCTGGCTAGCTGACTGGCTCTGTCTCTCTCTCTCTCTCTCTCTGCCTGCCTGTCTGTATGTGTCTGTCCTGTCTGCTCTCTCTCTCTCTCTCTCTCTCTCGCCTGCCTGTCTCTTTCTCTCTCTCTCCCTCTCTCTCTCTCTCCCTGCCTCTCTCTCTCTCTTTCTGTCTTTGTCTCTGTCCCTGTCTCTGTCTCTGCCTATCGGTCTGTCTATCTTCTCTGTCTCTGCCTATCGGTCTATCTATCGTTGTCTGTCTATCTCCTGTCTGTCTGTCTCTCTCACTCTCTGTCTCTCTCTCTCTCTCTGGCTCTCTCTCTCTCTCTCCTGCTCGCTGGCTCTCTCTCTCTCTCCCTCGCTGTCTCTCTTCTCTGTCTCTCTGTCTTTGTTGTCATGTCTGTTGTCTGTGTTGCTCTGTCTGTCTTTCCTTGCTCTATCTCTGTCTGTCTGTCTGTTTGGCTGGCTGTCTCTCTTCTCTCTTCTCTCTATCTCTGTCTCGTCCTGCTCTTTTTGCTGCCTGTCTCTCTCTCTCTCTCTCTCTCTCTCGCTCTCGCTCTGTGTGTGTGGCCAAATAGAACAAACAAACTCGAGGTCAAGAATGTGAACACACTGAACTCATTAAATCGAGATGAAAGATCTGTGATTGGTCTTGGACACATAGCTCCGAGCAGTCATTTCTCTGGTTAAATTGAATTAATTACCCGACAACGGAATGACCGCATACCTTGGACGTCAAATTCTGGTTCAGTGTTTTCGTTTTTCCACTTGTATAAATTAATGTCTATCTGAGTATGTCCGTGTATTGGTGTATCAATATTCGTTCACACAAAACTGATTTTTCACATGTCAAATCTGTACGAAATGGTTGTTTTCTTTGTCTGTGCTATATTATTCTGTTATTCTCGTTTAAAGCCCAGCCGACTGCGTAGAGCCATATCAGGGCTATAACCGTTTCAAAACATACACGATACTTTAACATGTATAAAAAAAAGTGGAAAAGAAAATTAAGTAAACATATCAATGCATTCTCGCACATTATCTAAGGAGATGCCCCTGACCACTCCGTCGAATTTATCGCATAGGGGATTTAAAAAAAAAACATACCTGAACACATATTTAAACACAACTAAGGCCACTAAAAATACATAAAACAGGCCTAAATTACGTACAATTGCTTCCGCTTATCTCATTTCCCTAGAGCCAAAATTGCACTGAATACATTACCCAATTATTAATCTTAAGAGAAAATACATAAGACTTAATAGAATACATACCGCTGAATGGACCAGCAAGGCAGAAAATGATAGGAAGAAATGACAGAAAGCGAAAGGAGAAAAGAAAGAAACAAAGAGAGTGACAGAAAAAAAGGAAATTTCCAGCACAAAATTTCCGAAAGGTGGGGATATTATTTGTACTGAAAGAGCCCCCGGCATCCCCACGGGGATGCCCGTTCTATATGATATCATTCTTATACCATGGGTTATCGTTGACTTACAGCTTCATGTACACGTTTTCTGTAAAATACAACGCTCGAGAGCTTGCTTCCTGGAATGTGAGCTGTATAAATCTTTCGTTATTGTTATTGTTGTTTGTTATTGTTGTTGTTGTTGTTATTGTTATTGTTGTTATTGTTATTGTTATTGTTATTGTTGTTGTTGTTGTTGTTATTGTTATTTGTTATTGTTATTGTTGTTATTGTTATTGTTGTTATTATTGTTTTTTTATTGTTGTTATTGTTATTGTTATTATTATTGTTGTTATGTTATTGTTATTGTTATTGTATTATTTTTTTTGTTGTTATTGTTATTGTTATTTTGTTATTGTTATTGTTTTGTTATTGTTGTTATTGTTATTATTGTATTGTTTCGTTATTGTTTTATTATCATATTGTTATTTGTTATTGTTATTGCATTGCTATTGTTATGGAGAGGTGTGGAGTCAAAGGGTTAATTAAGAACATGAAAATTGAGTCACTATTCTAACAGCCGAGCCTGCCACCCACTGCTATGAAAAAAACGTGATGGTCACTGTTTTGACGAGCCGTGGACTCAAGATCCGAACTCAAATTCAACCCCAGCCGGCAACATTAAAAAAACTGCCTGTTGCTGCCCGTCTTACTGTTTCTGTCATTCTGGGGGTGTTGTGCTTAGCGTTTTTCATAGGTCCCTAATTTGCCTCTTCTTCATATCAAGACATTTGCCAGGGAGGTTTGTGCTGTGTCACGGGTATGTCAGATGTTTGCTGGCAGATTTGGTGGAAACGCATATGGAATTTCCACGTGCGATGAACCCTCTTGAACAACCTCCAAACTCCATAAACAACACAATGCAAGCAACAACAACAACAACAACAACAAAACAACAACAACAACAAAAACAACAGAACAAAACACAAACACGGAAAAAGAAAATGCTCCATGATCCCGTCACAAAATGATACGATCATCGTTAGCAAAGTCACCCTTGTGACGGATGTCTTAACTTCTTGGCTATCAGTCACCAGCAACATATAGGGAAACCAGAAAAAAAAAACACGAAAAAAGAATAACAAAGCTTATTCAATACAAGTGACATGGCACTTACTCTCAACCTGCATACCTGACCTGTGGTGTTCCACAAGGATCTGTCCTTGGCCCTGTTCTTTTCACTCTTTACACCTCCCCCCTGTCCACCACCATCAACTCCCACTCTATAAAATACCACTTCTATGCTGATGACACCCAACTTCAAGACAGTGACTCACCTGACAATATACAGCGCCTCCTGACTCGCACCACTGAGTGTTACTCGGACATTAAAAATTGGATGACATACAACAAACTTCAGCTAAATGATGACAAGACAGAAGCTATCCTCATTGGCACCCGTCAGAAACTTTCTCAGCTGCCTCCTCTTTCTCTCCCATTATGTAACACATCAGTCCCAATTTCTGATTCAGCTAAAAACCTTGGTGTCTGCATTGACTCTACCCTCTCCATGAACAACTTTGTTTCTCAAACTGCCAGATCTTGCTACTATCACCTCCATCGTATAAGCCTGATCAAGAAGTATCTCTCTGTCGAAACAACTGCAAAACTCGTTCTCTCCTTCATAATGTCTCGCATTGACTATTGCAATTCACTCCTGTCCGGTCTTCCTGCCTCCACCACTCACATCCTACAGCGCATTCAAAACAATGCTGCACGCCTTGTACTCAAAAAGAAAAAAGCTGACCACATATCTCCTCTCCAGGCACAACTTCACTGGCTCCCTGTATCAAAGCGCATACAGTACAAACTAGACACCATGTGCTACAAAAGCCTCAATAACGCAGCCCCCGATTACCTGTCAAGCCTACTTGAGATCTATGTTCCCTCACGTACCCTCCGCTCTGCCTCCGATCCTCTGACTTTTCGCTTTCCACGCACTAAGCTCAATACCTATGGTCCACGAGCCTTCTCTGTTTCTGGTCCGCTCTCCAGGAACAAACTTCCTCTCTCAGTCCGTCAGCAACCTACTTTTGTCTCCTTCAAGTCCGCTCTCAAAACTCACCTTTTCTCCTCTGCATAAAATCCTGACCTCACTCAATCCCCTCTGCAGCCTGTCTCCACTCGGAGGGGAATCACATTGCAATATATAATTGTATATAATATGCTCTCTATAATTTTCCATTGTTTTTATTCTTTCTCCCCATTTATAGCCGTGTGTGTGTGTGTGTGTGTGTGTGTGTGTGTGTGTGTGTGTGTGTGTGTGTGTGTGTGTGTGTGTGTGTGTGTGTGTGTGTGCGTGGGTGCGTGTGTGTGCGTGCGTGCGTGCGTGTGTGTGCGTGCGTGCGTGTGTGTGTGTTTCAGCGCTTAGATTTGATTTTATCAAGATTTTGCGCTATATAAATATTGTAATTATTATTATTACAAAAAACAAACAAACAAACAGTTCTATGAACAGCAAAGAAAACAAACGAGACAGTCTTGAAGGAGGCAGACACAAGTAGATCACTCATAAGGAAGATTAGGAAAAGACAAGCAACATTTATAGGCCATTTTATGAGGAAGGGGGATTTGGAGCACCTGGTCACAACGGGAAAGCTGGAGGGAAAGAGAGCACCAGGTAGACCCAGGGTAAGAATGCTGGACGGACTTGCAGAGTGGCTGGGGATGAGGAGTGTGGGGGAGATGCTAGGGGCAACGAGAGATAGAGATGTTTTGGAAGTCCATGGTCGCCAACGCCATGCGGCAGGGCACCTGATGATAATGATGATGATGATGATTCAATACAAGACAAGACAGGCGCAAATTTTCGGCCAATTTTGTCAAGCATAAGATCACAAACAAACACCAACACCAAATACAAAAAATAGGAGAGAAACACTAAAACTTCCCTGCTGCTCTGTCCAGTGTGAGAAAAAAGCTTGTATTAAATACGCGTTCTTGTTCTTTTTTCGTTTTTTAAAAAAAAATTTCTGGTTCCTGTTTGCTTGAACGGGGGCAGTCTCACACTTGTTTTGGATTTAATATATAGGGAATTTTTAACTCTTGTGAAGAGACAGAAAAAAACTGGAGAAAATATTTGATTCAACATTTAAGCTCAAAATCCCTCGTGCTCAGTACGTTTACGTGGACTTAACCCTTTGAGTCCCGCAAACCGTCCACCAGTGTCCTGCATTGTCAACCAATGGAAGCAAAGCAAAAACTTAACCCTTAGATTCCCTAACCCTATCCACCAACTTCCTGCAAGACGCTGGTGGACAGGGTGAGGGAGTCAAAAGGTTAAGTTTTTGCAGTTGGTAGATAGGGTGCGGGAGTCAAAGGGTTTTAAATCAGAAAACCACCCATCCTCAGCAACTCTCAGCTAACTAAGTGACACATGTGCTCGCTACGCCACATACAAATCACCACACATGTCGGGATGCCAGCTGACATATCTCCTGCCATCTTTCCCTTGTCCAAGCCAATGAGATTGCGTCATACTACATTGTACAGCCATTCATCAGCTGCCACGTGGTGGTAAGCGATCTGTAACGCCGGCTTTGATTGGATGACTAATGTCGTTGTCAGTTATGGCGTCAGGATGAGAGTTGGGATTGTAGGGTTGGAGAGTGCGGTACGGAATGTATACAATAATGGGCTTACACGACCTAAAGGAGCTGACACACGAACCGTTTCACCCGTACGGTCGAGGAACAACCGTTTGGACCTGGGCGGTCAGAACTGTCAGTGTGAAACGGACGTAGTTCTACACGATCCTTTTGAAACGGATGTGAGGTGAAGGTCACTGCGAATTTCGTTGTTATCGAGCGTCAGAAGCAAGTATGAATAAAGCACTTACATGTAGGCTACTTGAGTTCTCCCAATAATGTTTGTTTTTTGTCATTTTTGCTTTGGCTATTCCAAACATCATCATCAACATGACACAACTCTATTAAATACTTCGTCTTTGAATGGGAAAGTTTCACCACTTTATTAGAAGACGCCATTTGTAGAATAAGTGTTCCCCTGGATTCTACTAGTGGCGAGGAGAGGGGGGATCTGCTGCATGGGCAACAGCTAGTCCTCCATATTCATTTGCCCAGGCCTGCACCTGGAGAGGTCACTCCAGCTTCGCTGGTAACTGCACGTCATGACCACAACGCCTCCTGGTGCAGACTATCATCTCCTGAGATGTAAAGAGGCCAACGACGTTGGCTCAATGCTGAGCGTTGATCGGCTGGAGGATGCCATCCGTCCGTTTGGAATAGATCAGAACCTATTTCAAACTGTCGGGTTGAACCCGACGCCTGGGACCGTTTGAGACGAACGTTTACTATAACCGACGACCCGTTTCGGTTCCGTTTCATCCCCGTCCTCTCGAAACGTACGGTTGGAACGGTTCGTGTGGCAGCACCTTTATATCGCCTTTCATCTGTTTTGGGTTCAACATTCCGAATAGGTCACGCAGCGCATGGACATCCCCCCTCCTCAAACCCCCCTTCCCCTTTGCTTGGTTAAATGGCTACCATGTGGCGTCGGGAACTGGGAGGTGATTGTCTGGAGAATGGTGAGGCATTGCTGCTCTGGGTCTTATCCAGTTCCGTCGGGTGTTTCCTGTTCATTTCATGTGTTTGGGGTCCTGCTTTCAGTGTTCTGAGTTTGGGTTTAAGTTGTTGTTGTTGTCGTTGTCGTTGTCGTTGTTATTGTTGTTGTTGTTTTACAGGAAGGGTTCATAACGCTCGGACTATTGCATACACGCTCCACCCAAATCTTCCAGCATTATATGACAGGCTCAATGAGCTTGCGCTTAACCCTAAGTGCTGGCAAAGTCTTTAAATGTACCGGAAGAGGGGATGGGCAGTGAGAAGGGACAGACGAAACACTAAGCTGACACCACCAGAATGATGGAAAACATTTAAGAGGGGCAAGGAACAGGCTAATTTTAAATACATTCACCCATTCGATTACTATCCAGGGTGGATCAGAGAACCGAATAAAGCATCGGTTTCTCACAATGCTTTAAAATTATTGAAGGCTTCTTCAAAAAAATTTTTCGCTAGTCATCGTATACTCTAAGAGTGGTAAGACTTTAAAACTCACTCAACTAACTAACTAGTTTTAAATGTTTAGTTCTGGGATTGAGCTCGAGATGTCAGAGCTTGAGCCCACGGCTCCGTGTTCAAAATGGCTTATTATTAAACTTCCCTGCTGCTCCATCCAGTGTGAGAAAAGGACGGGGCAGCTGGGAAGTTTCAATCTTTTTCTCCTAATTTAATTTGTTTGTTTGTTTGTTTGTTCGTTTGTTTGTTTCTTTCTTTCTTTCTTTTTATCTTACGTTAGACAAACTGGCCGAAAATTTGCGCCTGTCTTGTCTGCTTGTATTAAATACACGTTCTTATTATTTTTGTGTGTGTGTTGCGTGTGTGTGTTGTGTGTGTGTGTGTGTGTGTGTGTGTGTGTGTGTGTGTGTGTGTGTGTGTGTGTGTGTGTGTGTGTGTGCGCGTGTGTGTGTTTAGTGTGCTGTAATACGTACATCCCCACAGTTATTTAACGTACTTTCCCCGCGGAGACCAGCCAGCGTTTCTCGTTTAAAACGTTCGTTGTGACCACCCACCCACCCACCCACCCACATACACACACACACACACACACACATACACACACACACACACACACACACACACACACACACACACAAACACACACACACACACACACACATACACACACACATATATATACACATATACACACATACACTCACATGCACACACACACAAACACACCCATACACATACACACACATACACACACATACATACATACACACACATACACACAGATACACACACACACACTTACACACACATACACACACATACACACACATACACACGCACACACACATACACATATACATACATATACACACACGTACACACACACACAACACACACACACACACACACAACACACGCACAACACACACACTCACAACACACACACACAACACACACACACTCACCACACACACATACACACATGTGCACACACATACACACACATCACACATGCACACACATACACACATACACACAAACAAACAAACAAACAAACAAACGACCAAGAAACTAATCCGACAACCAACCAAACAAAAACACAGAAACAAATCCAATTTTATCTAATCCGATCTGATCCCATTTTAAATCTGATTGAAACCAATCCAGTCCAATTCGATTATGTCCAATACGATCCCATCCGATTCAATCCAACCCGATCCTATATATCATCTGGTCCAATCCAGTCCAGTCCAGTTCAGTCCGACCCTACCCAGCTCAACCCATGCAATATGAGCCTACCTGATTCAGAAGAATCCAATCCAATTCAGTTCATTCCGACCCAACTCACCCAAACCCAACCCATCCCAACTCAACCCATCCAATTGGATCATGTCCTATTCGGTCCAATCCAATCCAATTTCAATCCGACCCAACCCATCCCAACCCAACCCATCCCATCCCAACCCAACCCATCCAATTGGATCATGTCCTATTCGGTCCAATCCAATCCAATTTCGATCCGACCCAACCCATCCCAATCTGACCCAATCCCGTTTAATCCAAAACAATCTGATCCTAGCCTATCCTATCCTTTCCTACCCTTTCCTATCGTTTCCTATTTGATATGACCCAATTTCTTTTGATCTGGTTTGAAGCATTGCTATCCTATCAGTTTCAGTTTCAGTTTCAGTTTCGGTTTCAGTTTCGGTTTCAGTTTCGGTTTCAGTTTCAGTTTCGGTTTCAGTTTCAGTTTCGGTTTCGGTTTCAGTTTCAGTTTCAGTTTCGGTTTCAATTTTCTCAAGATGACGTCTCCACGCTCAGAATTAATTCCATATATGCACTAACGTCACAGGTGCCACAAAAAAATTATGATGGAGAAGATCCAGAATGATTACGGCACAAGCCTTAAGCCTGCACATAAACCCACGAGCTGGCCAGGTTCTGATGTCCTACCAAGATAGTTCCATAACCCTGTGGTCGTAGCGGAGTGAGGTAGCAGAGACCTCAACTTTTCCCGGGGCCAGCACCACGAGGGCGGCGCCCACCCCCTCTCCCACGCTTCAAATTCATATTCATATTCACATTTTTTAAACCAAGACTTCAGAAAGGCAAGAAGACTAATTGACCCTCAAGGGGTGGGACCTGGGAAATCAGCCGATCACTCCAATATCTTTTTTTTACCAAGGCAGCCGGGTAATGCCCTGCTCTTCACGATTTTCAACTGCCGTGAGATCTTTTAGCACGAGCAGCCAGAAGGCACACACGGGTCCAACTCGTTTTTCGTCCCCTTCGGAAGGACTAGACGTTCAGTTCAATTTTCCAGTCCAACTGAGGAGAAAAGCCAAGGCCTGTACTGGAAGCGAACCCTGGAACCTGGAGTTTAGTTATTGGCAGGCGAACGTCTGAACCATTCTGCCACTCCTCTCTCCTTATCCTATCAGATCCAACTCAGTCCGAACCAATCCAATCCATTATAACGCAGACCAATCCAAATCCGATCCTATCCGCACCCGATACTGTCTAGGTTTCTGATGAAGTCGGGAGTTCGTTCAATCCAGATAAGAACGATAAGCGAGACTGCCGGAGGGGACGAGGGGAGAGAATAGAGGATTAAGCCAGCCAGCAGGTACAATGGAGCTGGTTGTGTGGTGGGGGCCAAAGAAAAACAGTTTGGCTAACGGTGATAATGGCTGCCACGCGTTTCATTGTCCTTTCAGAACACTCCTCACAGAGCTGTCAGCATCACCCAACGGCAATCAAGTTTTGCCTGGCCACCCTCACAGAGCTGTGTCCGTGTACAGAAAGTCAGCTAAAGATTTGGTTTTGTTTATCGGTTTGTAGCAACGAAGTTTCGGTTGTTCCAATGTCAGTATCATAATTATGTTCAGTTCTGTTCTGTTCAGTTCAGTGATCAGTCATTCCACTGTGGTTGTTTGGTATCTAATTGATCTTATTTTCCATTGTTTTATTTTGTTTTGTCTTCCTTTATCTTATTTTATTTTATTTTATTTTATTTTATTTTATTTGGTTTTATCACGTGGTGTTAGCCCTGATATAGCTCTTGTAGTCGGCTGGGCTATGAGCAATATGAACTTGAGCTTGATTTTATTTTATTTTATTTTATTTTATTTTATTCTAGATCTATTCATTGTATTTTATTTTGATTATTTTCTTTCGTTTTAGTTTATTTCATTCTTATTTTGCTTTGTTTTGTTTTATTTTATTTCAGTTCATTTTATTTCAATTTCTTTTGTTCTATTTCATTTGTTTTATTCTGTTTTTAGTTAGCTTAGCTTAGTTTAGTTTAGTTTTTTGTCAGATTGATTAATGTTGTATTGAAGTCAACATGGGTACAGACCCACCAATACCTTAATCCCCTCTATGGGCATACGCTTGCAGAACATTACATCCGCACGTTAAAGATCCTGTGAGCCATTTCAGTGCTCGCTGGTTCATGGAATTAGGGAAAAGTGAAAACACCTGGCATGTACACCCCTGAAAAACGGGGCATGAGACCTATATGGTGTGTGTGTCTGATGTGTGTATAGGCATGACGACCTATATGGTGTGTGTGTCTGATGTGTGTATAGGCATGACGACCTATATGGTGTGTGTGTCTGATGTGTGTATAGGCATGACGACCTATATGGCGGGGTGAAAAAAGCTGTGCACGTAAAGATCCACTGATATATATATATATATATATGCGTGTGTGTGTGTGTGTGTGTGTGTGTGTGTGTGTGTGTGTGTGTGTGTGTGTGTGTGTGTTTGGGTATGTGAGTGTGTGCTGTGTGAGTGTGTGTGAGTGTGTGTGTGTGTGTGTGTGTGTGTGTGTGTGTGTGTGTGTTGTGTGTGTGTGTGAGTGTGTGTGTGTGCGTGGTTGTGTGTGTGTGAGTGTAAATGTGTGTGTGTGTGTTTGTTTATGTTTGTGTGTGTGTGTGTGTGTGTGTGTGTGTGTGTGTGTGTGGGGGTGTGCCCTGTGTGTTGTGTGTCTGTGTGTGTCTGTGCCTGTCAATTGACACCAGTATTAGGTAGAGCCAGTACAATTCTACGGATGCGAAGCCTGGACAATCAAAAAGCAAATTTCAGAAAACAAATTGAGGTAACTGAAATGTGGTTTCTAACAAGAATGTAAAGGTTCCATAGACAGCAAAGGAAACAAACGAGACAGTTTTGAAAGAAGAAAACAAAAAACGAAAATTAATGAAGAAAATCAGGAAAAGACAAAGAAATTTGAGCAGCTAGTCACGAAAGGAAAGGTAGAGGGGAAAAAGAGCACTAGGTAGACCCGGGGAAAGAAAATATTGGATAGTTTTGAAAGCGGATAAAAACAGAAAGGGTAGTAGATATACTTGCAGTGACAAAAGATAAGATTCGTATGGAGGGCCATGAGCTGGTGGATAGGGTGAGGGAGTCAATAGGTTACGTTTTTTTGCACTTGTGGGTAAAGTGCGGGAGTCAAAAGTTAAATGCAACTCCAGTACTACCCGAAAAAGACCTCTTTTGATAAGTGAGTTCGAATCACTTCTTTGAGCCTTTATTTGCTTGTTTATTTATTTATTTATCTATTTATTTATTTATTTATTTTTTTTTTTTTTTCATTTTACAGATGCTGGCTAGCTCTGTGGAAAACACCCTGGATTCAAGATCTGATGTCTTGAGTTCAATCCCAGCCTGCAATATAAACACTGGACTGTTCGCTGCCCGTCTTAACATTCCAATTATTCAGGACGTGTTAACCTAATGTTTCCTAGATCCCCTTCTCTTCCTCCCTCCCATTTCAAGACTTTTCCAGCGCAGGACATGGCCTAGGCTCAATGAATCGGCCAGTTAATTACTGACAGCTCAGGGTGGAGCGCATATGTAATTCATTAGGATGAATTCCTCTTGAGCAAACCTTAAACTCCATTTTGCGATCCACGACATCGTCAGAAATTACACGCGTAAAATGTCACGAGAAAATGCAGGAAACAAAACAAAAATAACAAAGAAAGAAGCAAAGAGACATAACCCATACAAAATACGAATCAGGTCAGCTGACGAGCTGTAAACAGGCGCACCGTTCCTGATAAATGTCTCCCATCGCTTTGATCCCCCAGCAACTCCAATGTGTCCATCCCCACCGGTGTTTGTGCAGCACTAAATCTTTGCAGGGTGAAAACCCACACAGCTTGGGGCGACTCGTATGGCTGTCTACAACAAATCAACGTCCACTTCTCTCTCTAATAGTCCAGAGACTGACTCGGAACAGGCTCCGAAGTCAATGGCTGCTAAGGAGGAAGAAAAGCAAAACAATGAGTTGGGGCTGTTTCCACTTCAACCCTTCTTCAACTGACCGCTCGTTTCTCTTCTCTCTTTACTCTCAAAGTCGTATTTGTCTTTCGTGTCGTGGTCCTAACTACCCTGACACACACAAGACTCTTTATATACCGCTATGATGGAGTCGAGTAGCTGAAGAGAACCGGCCAAAGATGCCCCCCCGTAGGCTAAGCGCGAGTGCTTTCCCTTTGACAGACGTCAAGAGAGTGAAGTGAGCATCGTCTCCCTTTGGGGTGAAGGACTAAACATGTTTAGGAGTGGGTGGAGAATCAGGAATGATGTTTTTTTTTCCCGGCTCGTGCCGCCGCCAGTCTCCATCTACTTTGAGCGGAATCTGTCGCCATCGTGAATAAACAGAGACTTCAAGCCTGGTCGGCCAGTCGGCGGATTGCTGTATGCAAGCTACAGGCAGACATTTGCAGTGTAGTGTGGTGTGGTGTGAACTGTAGTGTAGGGAGATGAGTGGCACAATGGTTCAGGCGTTCGCCTTGCCAATAACTTAAATTCGAGGTTTCAGGGTTCGCTCCCCGTAGAGGCCTCGACTTTTCTCCTCAGTTTGACCGGAAAATGGAAGTGTACGTCTAGTCCTTCGGAAGGGGACGAAAAATGAGTCGGACCCGTGTGCATTCTGACTGCGCACGTTAAAGATCCCACGGCAGTTGAAAATCGTGAAGAGTAGGGCATTGCCCGCTGCCTTGATATAAAACATTGGAGAGATAGGTTGATTTCCCAGATCCAATGAAGACCAATTAGCCTTCTTGCCTTTCTGAGGTTTTGGTTTAAAAAACAGTGAATATGAATTTGAAGCGAGGGAGAGGGGATGGACGCCGCCCTCGTGGTG
>JAPXFY010000022.1:43098013-43148013 GCA_030674185.1 Monoplex corrugatus
AGCGAGAGAGAGAGAAAGACAAGGAGAGAGAGAGAGAGAGAGAGAGAGAGAGAGAGACAGAGACAGAGAGACAGAGACAGAGACAGAGAGACAGACAGAGAAGAAGACGAGAGACAGAGAGACAGAGAGAGACACAGAGAGAGACAGAGAGAGAGACAGAGAGACAGACAGACAGACAAGAGAGAGACAGAGAGTGTGTGTGTGTTCGTTCGTTCGTTCCTTGATTTAACGTCTTTTCACTATAAGTGATATTAGACGGATGTGTGTGTGTGTGTGTGTGTGTGTTGTATGTGTGTGTGTGTGTGTGTGTGTGTGTGTGTGTGTGTGTGTGTGTGTGTCTGTCTGTCTGTCTGTCTGTGTCTGTGTCTGTCTCTATGTGTGTATGTCAGTGTCTGTGTCTGTGAGTGTATGTCAATGTGTGTGTCTGTGTGTGTATGTCAGTGTCTGTGTCTGTGTGTGTATGTCAGTGTGTGTGTCTGTGTGTGTGTGTGTATGTCAGTGTCTGTGTCTTGTGTGTGTGTGTGTGTGTATGTCAGTGTCTGTGTCTGTGTGTGTCTGTGTCTGTGTGTGTATGCCTGTGTCAGTGTCTGTGTGTGTCTGTGTCTGTGTGTGTATGTCTGTGTCTGTGTCTGTGTGTGTATGTCAGTGTCTGTGTGTGTGTGTCAATGTCTGTGTCTGTGTGTGTTGTCATGTCGTGTCTGTGTCTGTGTCTGTGTCTGTGTTGTCAGTGTCTGTGTCTGTGTGTGTATGTCAGTGTCTGTGTCTGTGTACTGTTGTGTTGTTGTATGTCAGTGTCTGTGTGTTGTGTGTGTATGTCAGTGTCTGTGTCTATGTGTGTATGTCTGTGTCTGTGTGTGTATGTCAGTGTGTGTGTGTGTGTGTGTGTGTGTGTGTGTGTGTGTGTGTGTGTATGTCAGTGTCTGTGTCTGTGTGTGTGTATGTCAGTGTCTGTGTCTGTGTCTGTGTGTGTATGTCAGTGTCTGTGCCTGTGTGTGTATGTCTGTCTCTGTGTCTGTGTGTGCGTGTGTGTGTATGTCAGTGTCAGTGTGTGTTGTGTGTGTGTATGTCAGTGTCTGCGTCTGTGTCTGTGTGTGTATGTCAGTGTCTGTGTTGTGTTGTGTCTGTGTGTGTATGTCATTGTCTGTGTCTGTGTGTGTATGTCAGTGCCTGTGTGTGTGTGTGTGTGTGTGTGTGTGTGTGTTGTGTGTGTGTTGTGTATGTCAGTGTCTGTGTCTGTGTGTGTGTCTGTGTGTGTGTGTCAGTGTCTGTGTCTGTCTGTGTGTGTATGTCAGTATCTGTGTCTGTGTCTGTGCTGTGTGTATGTCAGTGTCAGTGTCTGTGTCTGTGTCTGTGTGTGTATGTCAGTGTCAGTGTCCTGTGTCTGTGTGTGTATGTCAGTGTCAGTGTCTGTGTCTGTGTGTGTATGTTAGTGTCTGTGTCTGTGTCTGTGTGTGTATGTCAGTGTCAGTGTCAGTGTTGTGTGTGTATGTCTGTGTCAGTGTCTGTGTCTGTGTGTATATGTCAGTGTCTGTGTCTGTGTGTGTATGTCAGTGTCAGTGTCAGTGTCTGTGTCTGATGTGTGTGCATGTCAGTGTCAGTGTCTGTGTCTGTGTGTATATGTCAGTGTCTGTGTCTGTGTGTGTATGTCAGTGTCAGTGTCTGTGTCTGTGTGTGTATGTCAATGTCAGTGTCTGTGTCTGTGTGTGTATGTCAGTGTCAGTGTCTGTGTCTGTGTGTGTATGTCAGTGTCTGTGTCTGTGTCTGTGTGTGTATGTATGTGTCTGTGTGTATATGTCAGTGTCTGTGTGTGTGTGTGTGTGTGTGTGTGTATGTCAGTGTCTGTGTCTGTATGTCAGTGTTCTGTGTCTGTGTGTGTATGTATGTGTCTGTGTGTATATGTCAGTGTCTGTGTCTGTGTGTATATGTCAGTGTCTGTGTCTGTGTCTGTATGTCAGTGTCTGTGTCTCTGTGTGTGTCTCTCTGTGTCTGTGCCTCTGTGTGTCTGTATGTATGCCTCATACACATAAATTCTAAATCTACATTTAAGTCCAACGAATTCTATAGTGAAGACAACAGCACAGAAGCTCAAAGAAAGCCATAACAATAAACAGCGATTCTAAGGCACAAAAGGACAATATTGATTCTGGCATTGGGTTACCACCCAGCTCTAAGACACGCAGCAGACAACACTACATGCAATGATGTAGCACCCTGGCATCCTGTGGCAAAACCACGAGAGCCTGGCCTAGAGAAATGTCATCTTTTGACAATGATAGCTGACAAATATCGATCATCGAGAAACTTGCACTCTCCTGCCATTGCCATGGTATGATAAATTGCGAGTGTCAAAAAGCATACATTGCTTTTTTTTTTTTTTTTTTTTTTTTTCGATAGTAAGAAGCGGTTTTTACTGAAATGTGGTTTCTGAGAAGAATGTTGAGAGTTCCATGGACAGCAAAGAAAACAAACGAGACAGTCTTTTGAAGGAGGCAGACACAAGAAGAACATTAATTAATGAAGAAGATTTAGGAAAAGACAAGCAGTATTTACATGACATTTTATGAGGCAAGAGAAGTTAGAGCACCCGGTCGCAACAGGAAAGCTGGAGGGAAGGAAGCACCAGGTAGACCCAGGGAGAAAAATTGGACATACTAGCAGAGTGGTAGAGACAGAGAATGGGAGATGTACTTGCAGCGACAAGGGGTAGATTCGTATTGAAGGCCATGATCGTCAACGCCATGCGGCAGGGAACATGATGATGATGATGAAAATAGCGTTGATAGTTCAATTAATGACACTAAAAACTGGGGCTATGATGGCAGAAAACTGGGACTATGATGGCTGAAAATGGAGCTATGTGGCTGAAATGGGGCTAGATGGCTAAAAATTGGGTTATGTTGGCTGAAATCTGGGACTAAGATGGCTAAAAATTGGGCCTATGAGTAATGAAAACTGAGGCTATGATGGCTGAAATCTCGGGCTATGATGATTGAAATCTGGGGCTAAGATAGCTGAGCCGGGACTACGATGGTTGAAATGTGGGTTATGAGGCTGAAAACTGAGGCTATGATGGCTGAAATCTTGGGCTTTGATAGCTGAAAACTGAGGCTATGATGGCGAAATCTTGGGCTTTGATAGCTGAAAACTGAGGCTATGATGGCTAGCTGAAATAGGCTATAATGGTGAAACTTGGCTTTGATAGCTGAAAACTGAGGCTATATGGCTGAAATCTTGGGCTTTGATAGCTGAAAACTGAGGCTATAATGGCTGAAATCTTGGGCTTTGATAGCTGAAAACTGAGGCTATATGGCTGAAATCTTGGGCTTTGGTAGCTGAAAACTGAAGCTATATGGCTGAAATCTTGGACTTTGATAGCTGAAAACTGAGGCTATAATGGCTGAAATCTTGGGCTTTGATAGCTGAAAACTGAAGCTATGATGGCTGAAATCTTGGACTATGATGCTGAAAATGAGGCTATGATGGCTGAAAATTTGGGGCTTATGATAGCTGAAAAGTGAGCTATATGGCTGAAATCTTGGCTTTGGTAGCTGAAACTGAGCTATATGCTGAAATCTTGGGCTTTGATAGCTGAAAATAGGCTATGATGCTGAAATCTTCGGCTTTGATAGCTGAAAACTGAGGCTATGATGGCTGAAATCCGGGGTATGGTTGCTGAAATTGGTATGATGGCAAAAGGGGTATGATGCTGAAGTAGCATAAAACTGAACTTGGGGCTAAGACAGCGGAACTGTGATCAAATAACTAAAACTCGTATGATAGCTGAAACGTGGGCTAAGATGCTGAATGGGCTAAGATACAAAAACGGGTATTTGAACTGAGGCTGATGTATGAAGTGGCTAGATTATGTAAAAGTTTCTTTCTTTCTTTCTTACTTTCTTTCTTTCTTACTTTCTTTCTTTCTTTCTTTCTTTCTTTCTTACTTTCTTTCTTTCTGTCTTTCTTTTTTTTTCTTCTTTCTCTTCCCTCCCTCTCTGTCTCTCTATGTCTCTCTTTGTCTCTGTCTGTCCCTCTCTGTCTCTCTGTCTCTGTCTTCCTCTCTCTCCCCACCCACCCCCCCCCCCGCTCTCACTCTCTGTCACTCTCTGTCACTCTCTGTGTCTGTATGTATGTATGTATGTATGTCTCTCTCTCTGTCTGTCTCTCTCTCTCTATCCCCTCTCTCTGTCTCTCTCCCCCTCTCTTCTCTCCCCCTCTCTCTCCCCCCTCCTTTTCTCTCTCTCTGTCTCTTTCTGTCTCTCTCTCTTCTATCTCTCTCTCATTAAACCTTTTCAACCGGTAGGTTATGATAGCTGATAAGAACAAACATGAATGATGAATTTCACTGCCTTTATGTTAACATATGGGAAGTACAAGGATGTATACAAAATACATGAAATATAAATGACAGCAACAATTAGTTATCTCCGGTTGGTTTATTAATCAAAGGACAGATAATTGATCTGACAGCTTGCAGTGTCAATGAAGTGATCCCCCCTGCACAGTCTTTAGAAACCTATGGTGGGAGAAGATTGTCAAAAGAAGGAAATGTACTCTTCCTTGAAGTCACTTTAATAAAGAGAATATTTTCTTCAACAAAACTAAAGATCCCCAATACAAAACAATGTGATTTTTCTTCAATCAAAACCAAAGAGTATGAATACTCAACTATCTCGGGGACAATTTTAATGACTGGGAAGTACTGAGATGTATTACCCTCAACTTTTTCTTCCCCGGTCAAATTTAATATAGAAGGAAGTAATTAATCTATATATCATGTTGTTAATACTTGTACCAATGAAGAAGAAAAAAGAAGAAGAAGAAGAAAAGAAATAAAGAAGATAAGAACAAATAATGAAAAGAAGAAAAGAAGAAGAAAGAAAAGAAAGAAGAAGAAGAAGAAGAAGAAGAAAAAAGAAGAAGAACAACAAGAAGTTAGAGACCAGACCTGTTACCTGTTATCTGTCGGACGTATATGTATGTATGTATGTATGTATGTATGTATGTATGTATGTATGTATGTATGTAGTATGTATGTATGCGTGTATGTAGTATGTATGTATGTATGTATGTATGTTGTATGTATGTATGTATGTATATGTATGGTATGTGTATTATGTATATGTATGTATGATGTTGATGTATATGTATGTTATGTATGTATATGTACATGTATGTATGTATGCATGATATGTATTATGTATGTATGTATGTGATGTATGTATGTATGTATGTATGTATGTATGTATGCTGTATATGTATGTAATGTAGTACGTATGTACGTACGTAGTATGATGATGGATGGATGATGTGTGATGTATGTATGTATGTATTGTATGTATGTAGTATGTATGTATGTATGTATGTATGTTTTGTATGTAATGTATGTATGCATGTATGATGTATGTATGTATGCATGTTATGATGCATTATGTATGTATGTTGTATGTACGATACGTACTATGAATGTATGTTTATGTATGTATGTATGTATGTATGTATGTATGTTATGTATATGTATGTTATGTATGCATGTATGCATTTATGTATATAAGTTATGTATGTATGTTGTACGTACGTACGTATGTATATGTATGGTGTATGTATGTATGTATGTATGTATGTATGTATGTATGTATGTATGTATGTACGTATGTATGTTGTATGTACATGTATGTATGATGTATGATGTATGTATGTATGTGTATTATGTATTATGTATGTATGTTGTATGTAGTACTACGTATATATTGTATGTATGTATGTATGTATGTATGCATGTATGTATGTATGATGTATGTATGTATGTATGTAGTATGTATATATGTATGTATGTATGTAGATGTAGTGGTATGTATGTATGTATGTATGTAGTATGTATGTACTGTATGTAAGTATGTATGTATGTATGAATGTATGTATGTCATGTATGCATGTATGTATGTATGTATGTATGTATGTATGTATGTATGTATGTATGAATGTATCGTACAATACATAACGAATAATACATATCAGATTGCTAATTTCCAATATCCATTTCTCAATATATCGACCCCAGTCCTCCTCAGGTTAAACCAATTTTTCGTTGGTGTAATCATTTTTATTGTACAAAATACGTTTGTCTCCCCTGTTACTTAAAGTATTTACATACTGCCGTTTTTCTCCTGCCAGGACGGTACGTTTGGGAAGTTTTCTCTGTTTTTTTTTTGGTGCAAATCTTATGTATTTATTCTTTTTCTTTTTTTTTTTTGTTGTGTGTCTTTTTGTGTATGTTTGACAAAGGCCAGTTGACCGAAAATTTGTGTCTGTGTTGTTTTGTTATATTAAATACACGTTCTCTCTCTCTCTCTCTCTCTCTCTCTCTCTCTCTCTCTCTCTCTCTCTCTCTCTCTCCCCTCTCTCTCTCTCATCTACTTATTCACTCCCTCTCCCTCTCTGTTTCTTTTCCTCTCTTTTCTCTTCTCCTCTGTCTCTCTCTGTCTGTCTGTCTGTCTCTGTTTTGTATGTGTGTGTGTATGTGTGTGTGCGTGCGTGCGTGCGTGTGTGTTTGTGCGTGCGTGTGTGCGTATGTGCGTGCGCGTGTATGTGTGTACGTGTGTGTGCGTGCGCGCGCGCCGCGAGTGTGTGCGCGTGTGTTTCTGATTCGTATTTGGTAAGAATAAATGATATTTACACGTAATTTTCTGTACTTAAAAGATTTATGACAGACACTGAGTTCAAATACATAATTCATTCTACTTGCAGCTCAGCTGAACACGCAGATCATCTCAGAGCTGTCAATGAGTCAGTGCTCTAAAAACGTTTACAAACTTTTAATGATGTATGAGACAGAAAACCTGAGCTATGACAGCTGAAAAAAAGAAGAAGAAAAAATAGAAAAACAGAAAAAAAGAAGAAAAAAAAGAAAAACAGAAAAAAAAGAAAAAAAAAAAAAAAAAATCTCAAAAGTATACGAAGCAGATTTTTTTCTCTCTCTCTCTCTTAAATTGATAGTCTATGACAGTACACAAATGTCAAATACAACAAACTGTATTTTTCCTACAAATAAAAGAGTATGATAGCAGTTAATTGACAAAACACGGAAACTTCGCTTTTCTCCTGTAATAATCAGAAGACTTTGATAAATATGTCAGTAACAGATGACAAGGTGAAGGTCGTCCCATGACCCCAAGTCGAAAAAGGAGGGGGGGGGGGGGGCGAGGGGAGACGAGGAAGTGAGGAGATGGAGATCTCAAATTCTCTTTAGCTCAGTATTATGCAGATGACGCCTTACCCCCGCATTCACTGCTTGTACTTATCCAACCCTGAATAGGGTCAGGAAATCATTTACAGCTGGGTGCATTGAAGGCCGCATGTACAAAGTTTTCTTGTTTTCCTAGAGCGTTGATTTGCACCCCGTGGTATCAGACTAGAATGTGGGGGGACCTCAGTCTTTTACGCCGACAGACCTGAAGCTAGAAACCAGTGCTTACTCGTTAGGGTGAAAATTGGCAGTAGAGGCAAAATCAAATAAGCTGAGACTGGATTTGGATTTGGATTTGGATTTGCATTGGATCGGATCGGATCGGATCGGATCGAATGCATTGACATGGGTACTTAATCTTTTCCAGAAAGTTATTGTGTATGGTACTAATCTTTTCAGAAAGATATTGTGTATGGGTACTTAATCTTTTCCAGAAAGATATTGTGTATGGGTACTTAATCTTTTCCAGAAAGTTATTGTGTATGGGTACTTAATCTTTTCCAGAAAGTTATTGTGTATGGGTACTTAATCTTTTCCAGAAAGTTATTGTGTATGTTTGAAATGGTGATAGCTAGCCCTGATATAGCTCCGCGCACTCGGCTGGGCTTTAAATAAAAATAGCAATAACAATAACTCCAACATAATGATACATATGTTTGACAAGTTGCTGAGAGCAAAAAAAAATGAAGTTTTCTCTGATAAGCAGACGATGTTATCCGATGATGGTATCAAATTATGCAAACGACAGTCCTACTTTTTATTTCAGCTTTTACAATTTTTATCGTTAATTGTCAGACTGTGACAGATGAGCTGTCTTGATTTACATTTTTTGCAATCGGCAGGTTATGGTAGTCGGCAACTGTCAAGATACGCAAAATGAACTTTTGTGCAACATTTGTGAACATGAGATAAATGGTTGAGAAACGAATACAAAACGTGGTTTGTTGTAGTTGACCGCTTTCTTGTAGTTAACAGTGTCTGAAAACATCAAGTGTCAAAGTATAATGATCTCTCTCTCTCTCTCTCTCTCTCTCTCTTCTCTCTCTCTCTCTTTCTATTTATCTCTATCTATCTATCTATCTATCTATCTATCTATCTATCTATCTATCTATCTATCGATTTATCTATCTGCCGATCTATTTATCTGTCGATCTATTTATCTCTGTCTCTCTCTCTTTATTTCTCTCTCTCTCTCACTCTCTCTCTCTCTCTTTGCTTATGTGTGTGTATGTGTGTGTGTGTGTGGGGTGTGTGTGTGTGTGTGTGTGTTGTGTGTGTGGTGTGTGTGTGTGATGACTGTGTGTGTTGTGTGTCTGCGCGCGTGTGTGTGTTTGCGTGCGTGCTGCGTGCGTGTGAGTGTGTTTGCGTGCGTGCGTGCGTGCGTGTGTGCGGGCGTGCGTGCGTGTATGGGTCTTCCTGATATGTCAGCTAGGCTTTAAACAAAAGTAACAGCGACAGTAACACCTTTTCCCCATTGTAGTGCAGTCAATCAACGCAATGGAATCAGTCATTAAAAATATAATTCCACACTCGAAACAAAATAAACAAAAACACGAAAACAAACAAACGAAAAAACTCAGAAGGTCCTCCATTTCTGGAGAAGGCAGAGGCAGACGTACAGATGGAAAAACTAGACAGACAAGTGGAAGGACGGATGGACAGACTGACACAGAGACAGACAGATAGACTGACAGACAGACAGACAGACAGACAGACATAAACAACACAGGCACAGAAATTCACACCATCATCTGAAAACAATGAATGTGTTATGACGAAGATGTCAGCAATTGTGTCTATCCGCGAGATTGTGTGTGCAAACCATTTGACATAGTTTTCATAACAGCGGCAAAGGTTTAAACAGACCTTGGCGTCACTGACATGAAACTGGATTCTGGGTTTTTTAATGAGTTAGTTGGCTAATAAGTTAGTTTTGGTTGTTTGTTTTAAGCCGATGAGTTAGTTGGCTATGTTTTAAGACGATGAGTTAGTTGGCTATGTTTTAAGCCGATGAGTTAGTTGCCTATGTTTTAAGCCGATGAGTTAGTTGGCTATGTTTTAAGCCGATGAGTTAGTTGCCTATGTTTTAAGCCGATGAGTTAGTTGCCTATGTTTTAGCCGATAGTTAGTTGGCTATGTTTTAAGACGATGAGTTAGTTGGCTATGTTTTAAGCCGATGAGTTAGTTGCCTATGTTTTAAGCCGATGAGTTAGTTGCCTATGTTTAAGCGATGAGTTAGTTGCCTATGTTTTAAGCCGATGAGTTAGTTGCCTATGTTTTAAGCCGATGAGTTAGTTGCCTATGTTTTAAGCCGATGAGTTAGTTGCCTATGTTTTAAGCCGATGAGTTAGTTGCCTATGTTTTAAGCCGATGAGTTAGTTGGCTATGTTTTAAGCCGATGAGTTAGTTGGCTATGTTTTAAGCCGATGAGTTAGTTGGCTAGTAGGTTAGTTGGTTATCAAAATTGGGTGACTTAACTGGCTGCAAATTGCTTGGTTATTTTAAGCGGATGAGTTAGCTGTTTAGTGAATTGGTTATTTCAAGTGGATGAGTCAGTTGGCTATTAATTGGCTGGTCATTTTGAGTTAGTCAGCTAGTAAATTGATTAGCCGGCTATTTTAAGCAGATGATTTAGTTGACTAGTAAGTTAGTTGATTGGTTATTCTAAGCTGATGAGTGAGTTAGCTGTCAAGTGATCAGTTAGTTGGTTATCTTAAGTGGACGAGTCAGTTGGCTAGCAAATTGGTTGGTTGGTTATTTTAAGTAGATGAGTCAGTTGGCAAGCAAATTGGTTGGTTGGCTATTTTAAGTAGATGAGTCAATTGGCAAGCAAATTGGTTGGTTGGTTATTTTAAGTGAGTGAGTCAGTTGGTTAGTCAGTTAGTTGGTTCAGTTAAAATTTTGGTGGAGATGAGTCAGATGGCCCACAAATTAGTTGGTTTGTTCTTTTAAGTGGATAAGTCAGTTGGCTAGCAAATTGGCTGGTTGATTGTATTATGTGAATGAGTCAGTTGGCTAGCAGATTGGTTGGTTTGTTCTTTTAAGTGGATGAGTCAGTTGGCTAGCAAATTGGTTGGTTGGGTGTTTTAAGTAGATGAGTCAGTTGGCTAGCAAATTGGTTGCTTGGTTATTTCAAGTGGACGAGTCAGTTGGCCAGCAATTTAGTTGGTTGGTTATTTTTAGTGGATGAGTCAGTTGGATAGCAAATTAGTTGCTTGGGTGGTTCAAGGGAATGAGTCAGTTGGCTATCAAATTAATTGGTTGGTTATCTTAAGTGGATGAATCAGTTGACTAGCAAATTGGTTGGTTGGTTGTTCTTAGTGGACTGAGTCAGATTGTGCTAGCAAATTGGTTGGTTGATTATTTCAAGTGGTTGAGTCAACTGGCTAGCAAATGAGTTGGTTGGTTATTTTGAGTGGATGAGTCATTTGACTAGTAAATTGTTTGGTTATTTTAAGTGGATGAGCAGTTGGCAAGCAAATTGGTTGGTTGATATTTTAAGCGGATGAGTCAGTTGGTTAGTTAGTCAGTTGGCTGGTTATTCTAATTTAACGTGAGAGGTAACTTAACATGAAGGGTAACTCTGTCTCCTTTCTTTATTTTTCTAATTACTTCCCTTTATACAGCGTGACTGCGTTGACAAATTTTGTTATTGATCCTGTTTTTTCCCCCTCGTCTGTACACTCAAAATAAAAAGGAAGATTATTAGTATGGCAAGATCTTTTTTTTTTCCTGTTTGTGTCTGGGTAGAAAATATTAGAATCATTGTCACACTGTTGTCAGTATAAAGGTTTTGTGATCCAGGATTTCCTGCCAGAGTGATGTATCTCTCTTCTTTATTCCTTTTGAGTTACTCCATTTTTCATAAGTTCAGTTGTTGGAGCGCCGAGCGCATAACAGAGGGGTTTGGGCTCAATCCTCGGGCTAGCCACGGTTTTACACAGACTGGTTGGTTCATTGGGACAGAGCCGTGCACTCAAGATCTGATATCTCGAGTTCAATCCTAACCCGCAACATTAACCCTCCGACTCCCACATCCTGTCCACCAGCATTCTGCGTTGTCAACCATGCTAGCAAAGGAAAAACTTAACCCTTTGATTCCCTAACCCTATCCTGCAGGAAGCTGGTGGATTGGATGAGGGAGTCAAAGGGTTGAGTTCTCGCAGTTAGTGGATAAGGTGCGGGACTTAAAGGGTTAAAGAACTGGTCTGTTCGCTGCCCATCTTAATGTTTTCGTCATTCTGGTGGTGACAGCTTAGTGTTTAATAGGTCCTCTTCCACCCTCCCTTCCCATTTCAAGACCTTGCCAGCGCATAGGGTGTTGATTAAGACAGGCAACATTCATAGGCCATGTTATGAGAAAAGGGGAATTGGAGCACCTGGTCACAACAGGAAAGCTGGAGGGAAAGAGAGCACCAGGTAGACACAGAGATAAGATATTGGACGGACTTGCAGAATGGCTGAAGACAAAGAGGGTGGAAGAGGTGCTTGAGGCAACAAGGACTAGAAACAGATGGAAGTCCATGATCGCCAACGCCATGTGGCAAGGCACCTGATGATAATGACAGGCAGTCTACCAGAAAACTGCTAGCAGATTTGGGTGAGGCGCATACGGAATTGCCCGAGTGCAATCAATCCCTGTTTACAAATTCCAAACTGCTTCGTGAGCCTCGATGTAAAACCACCGTCACCACATTACATACAACAACAACACAACAACAACAACAATCGGAAACAACAAACAACAACAAACAACAACAACAACTCGGAAACAACAAACAACAACACTGGAAACAACAACAACAACTCGAAACAACAACAACAACAACACAACTCGAAACAACAACAACAACACAACAACAACTCGAAACAACAAACAACAACAACTCGGAAACAACAAACAACAACAAACAACAACACTCGGAAACAACAAACAACAACAAACAACAACTCGGAAACAACAAACAACAACAAACAACAACACTCGAAACAACAACAAACAACAACTCGGAACAACAAACAAACAACAACAACTCGGAAACAACAAACAACAACAACCAAACTCGGAAACAACAAACAACAACAACTCGGAAAAAACAACAAACAACAAACAACAACAACTCGGAAACAACAAACACAACAACAACTCGGAAACAACAAACAACAACAACAACTCGGAAACAACAAACAACAAACAACAACAACAACTCGGAAACAACAAAAAACAACTCGGAAACAACAAACAACAACAAACAACAACAACTCGGAAAAACAAAACAAACAAACAACAAACAACAACTCGGAAACAACAAACAACAACAAACAACAACAACTCGGAAACAACAAACAACAAACAAACAACAAACAACATCGGAAACAACAACAACAACAACTCGAAACAACACAACAACAACAAACAAACAACAACTCGGAAACAACAAAACAACAACTCGGAAACAACAAACAACAACAAACAACAAAACTCGGAACAACAAACAAACAACAAACAAACAACTCGGAAACAACAAACAACAACAAACAACAACAACTCGGAAACAACAAACAACAACAACTCGGAAACAACAAACAACAACTCGGAAAAACAAACAACAAACAAACAACAACAACTCGAAACAACAAACAACAACAACAACTCGGAAACAAACAACAACAACAACAACTCGGAAAACAAACAACAACACAACAACAACAACTCGGAAACAACAACAACAACAACAACTCGGAAACAACAAACAACAACAAACAACAACAACTCAAACAACAACAAAACAACAAACAACAACAACAACTCGGAACAACAAAACAAACAACAACAACTCAGAAACAACAAACAACAACAAACAACAACAACAACTCGGAAACAACAAACAACAACAAACAACAACAACAACTCAGAAGAGGTTATTTTCCAGGGAGTTTTATTCACATGTGGCGCATGAGATCATGTCATCGAAAACGTCAAATACATGAAAATATCAACATCTAATCGCTAAATTACCCATCACTGCAATAATAAATTAAAAGTTACGTACATGGATGGGAGGAGGGAACAGGGTACGGGGGGGGGGGGGGGGGGGGGGGGGGGGGGGGGGGGGGGGGGGAGGGGGACGGGCGAGGCATTTTAAACAAAAAATACACATTTTGATAAAAACTTAAACGACTGTCAGGCAATGAATAATCGAATCGCCAAGTCCAATGATCTATAGGAATACAATAATTATGGCAAAGTCGTGACGTGTAACATAAGTATAATTTTATATCGTACAAAGAAAAAAACAAAAAAAAAAAAAACAAAAACAAAGAAAGAAAGAAGTACAGAAACCTCTTTGAAATCTGATTGGGCGCCAAAGTCTCTTCAACAGTCACTGGGAATCATATTTCATTATTATACCATGCAATGTTTCGATACGCAACAGGTTTAGCTTGCTTGCTTGCTTGCTTGCTTGCTTGCTTGCTCGCTTGCTCGCTTGCTCGCTCGCTTGCTCGCTTGCTTGCTTGCTTGCCCAATTGCCTGTTTGATTGTGGTGTTATTTTGTTTGATTCTTTCCTTCTCTCCACACTGAAAATAGTCCAGACGACTATCTCGCAATATATCTTGTGGGTTTTCAAAACATTACAGAATTTAATAAACACACGTTTGCTCGTAGTCAATCTCAGTTTGTTCACATAAGACGAATATTTTACACACACACACACACACACACACACACACACACACACACACACACACACACACACAACACACACACACACACACACACACACACACAAAATCGACATGAAACAACTAAATTCACCACCAAAACCTTTTCGTGCAACAAACAACAATAAACATCAGCTGTATTGAAAACACCGGCCTCTGCATTTAAACGGACACTTCTGGATCAAAACACAACAACAACAACAACAACAACAACAACAACAACAACAACAACAAAAGCAACAACACAAACTAAACTAAAAACAAATGAACAACCATACAAGGAACAAACACAAAAACATACAAATATGAAAAAAAAACATAAAGAAACGGAGCGGAGGGTGGGAGGGAAGGGGAAAAATGAGGAGAATAGGGGGGGGGAGGAGGAGGGAAGGAGACATTAAGATCATGCCTAGCCACCAGAGCAGAGCAATGTGACAGACATTTCAAAATGTACATAAATCACGTTAGGATATTTTTCCGGTAAAAATACTGATGAACTGAACAGTCATACACAGAAGTCTGCATACGAAAAATGAGTCAAATTAACACACACAAAAATGAAATTATAAAAACAAGCTTCAATGTTTTCCTCCTTTTTCAACTGATCTAGATAACAAAGACAATATGATGTTATATATATATACACACACACGATCAAATACATGTGATATCTACAACATAAACAAATACATATATATATCCATATGTATTATCTGTATATATACAGACATGACCGTTTCAGAGTACAGAAATGTACAGCGGGATGCAAAACAATACATCAACATGAATCATTTCAACACAAATTGTTTGATTATGAGCAAGAAGTCATATCTTTCACCTGAGTTGTAAGGAAGTGGGGGGGGGAGGGGGGTACATGACAGCAAGATTGCCAACGCTTCTTCTTTGTCTCTGTTACAAGTTTCCTCTGTAATACAAAAAAAAAAAAAGTTTCAAAAAAAATGTATACATATTATATGTAAGCACCTAAAATGCTCTCTCTCTCTCTCTCTCTCCTCTCTCTCTCTCTCTCTCTCTGTCTCTCTCTCTGTGTCTCTGTCTCTCACCCTCTCTCTCTCTCTCTCTTTCTTTCTCTCTCTCTCTCTCTGTCTCTCACCCTCTCTCTCCCCTCCCACCTCCCCTCACACCTCTCTCTCTCTCTCTCTCTCTCGATAAGCACAAATGAGCAAAATGTCCACAATAAACACGCCACGGGTTGAATTAGCCCAGAAAACCATGGCAACAGAACAACTGACAGCACATATTATCCAATCAGCGTACACGGCCTAACAGTAACCCATGGCGACGGGACAGCTTTACCCTATCAGCGACAAGATTATTTTTATCCAACCAACCAGCAAACTCGGGCCACGCATTAAGTCTTGGCAACACAATGACGGACAGAGCTTTTTCATCCAATCAACGAGCGACGATACCAACATTTAGTGTTTGTTTTCAGCGTTCACAAAAAGTTACCTAAAAACAAAGCTGAACATAAATAAACACACAAATAGGGTGTGGGAGTCATGGGGTTCAAAAGCATGAAGTACAACTGCAAAAATAAGTATATAATCTTTAACGGACACACACACACACACACACGCACGCACACACACACACACACACACACACACACTGCACACACACACACACACACACACCACACAGTAAAAAAAAAATGCGCGTTAAATTCCTTTATACAAACACGATACGATAAATCAAACTTCTAGATCTGTCTTTAAAAAAAAAAAGATATACATATATATATGTATCTCTCTCTCTCTCTCTCTCTCTCTCTCTCTCTATATATATATATATATAATATATATATATATATAATATATATATATATATATAAACAATACACACATTCCTTGAGCTGAATAATGTTTACTTAAAGAATAAACTCATCATCACCACCAGGTGTCCCTGCCGCATGGCGTTGGCGACCATGGACTTCCAACCATCTCTATTTCTCGTTGCCCCCAGAATCTCCCCCACCCTCCTCATCCCCAGCCACTCTGCAAGTCCGTCCAGCATTCTCTCACTGGGTCTACCTGAAAAGAATAAACTACAGTTGTTAAACTAACAGTGAAAGTATATAATATGTTGTATTCACCAGAGTGGGCTATACTTCAACATGTATGACGACCGACGAAGTGGAGAATCATCAGCTGCTATACGGCAATATACTCAATACTTACAATTACAATGTAGCTATCGTCACGCTGATTTTTTAAAAGACTGACAAAAATGTTCAAAGACTGTTAAACCCTGTCACAACTTCAACATTTCAGAATATTTAAAGAATAAAACTTGTTTTAAAAGCGTCAGCAAGCCACTAGCAGGGCCAACAGGCCAAATTAAATGATAAAAATCTTCAACAGGCGAAAGTCAATCAGGTATGACGCAATTTTCAACAGGCCAAAATTAAGCAATGACGCAACATTTCAACAGGCCAAAATTTAATTCAGCGCTAACGCAGTTTCAACACATAAAAGTTAAACAATGGCGCAAAACATTCAACAGGCCAATGTTAATTAAGCACTGAAAGAAAATTCCGACAGGCCAAAGCGCTGACACGAATCTTCATTAGACCAAAATTATGGACACAACATTTCAGCGGGCCAAAGTTAATTAATTAAGCATTGACACAGTTTCAACAAGTCAAAATTGTTGACACCATACTTCAACAGGCCAAGGTTAATTAAAGCACTGACATCAAATTTAAATAGGCCAAAGTTAATTAATTAAGCATTGACACAGTTTCAACAGGTCAAAATTGTTGATCACCATATTTCAACAGGCCAAAGTTAATTAAGCACTGACATCAAATTTAAATAGGCAAAGTTAATTAATTAAGCATTGACACAATTTCAAAGGTCAAAATTAATGACACCAACTTCAACAGGCCAAAGTTAATTAAGCACTGACATCAAATTTAAACAGGTCAAAGTTAATTAAGTATTGACACAATTTCAATAGGTCAAAATTAATGACACCATACTTCAACAGGTCAAAGTTAATTAAGCACTGACATCAAATTAAACAGGTCAAAGTTAATTAAGTATTGAACACAATTTCAATAGGATCAAAATTAATGACACCATATCTCAACAGGTCAAAGTTAATCAAGCACTGACACTAAATTTAAAGGTCAAATTAATCAAGCGCTGACAAAACATTTCATCAAGCCAAAGGTTAGCACTGACACCAAAAATATTTCAGTTCATATTGATTATAGCCCAACCGACCACTACAGCCATATCAGGGCTAACCAAAAAAAAATTTCAACAGGTCAGATTTATATAACAAAACGCTTAATAAAAACGATGCTTCCATTTTAAAAATGTTACTTCCCATGGGGAACACCTACATGTAGCTAAAACTGAAAAAAATAGAAGAAAAGAAAACAGAAGAAAATAAAAAGCTTAAAAAGAAAACAAAGAAAGAAAAATAAAACAAAGAAAAAGAAAGAATAAAGAAGAAAATATTAAAGGCTGAACACATTAAATGAGGCGAAAATGCCTATGTGTGTGGGGTGAGGGGAGGGGGGGGTGAGAAGTGGGGAATGGGGGAGGTGTGGGTATTTCTCAGAATTTCAGGACTAGGAAGCATACAATCAGATCATCGCTTTTCAGTACTAAGGACGGAACATTTGCTTGGTTTGTTAACTTGATTTTCCGTTTTAGTTTCATTTAAATGGGTCACTGAATAATGGAGAGTGACCCTATTATTATAATATTTATTATCAAAACTCAAAGTAACAATAACGCCGGCAGTATCGGCGTCAAGGAGAGGGAAAACCCGTAAATCCCTTCACGAGAATCAAAAACAGAAAATTGTATAAATTCGCTGGACATTCATCATTGTAATACTACTTTACTGTCAGCACAACTACAAACACAAATATTGTACTCTCTCTCTCTCTCTCCTCTCTCTCTCTCTCTCTCTCTGTGTTACACACACACAAACATACACATATACACAACAGTATACACGCACACTACACACACACACACACACACACACCACACACACACACACACGCACACGCACACACACACATACACACACAAACATGCACACACACACATACAACACACACACGCGCGCGCGCGCACACACACACACACACTTACCGTCATCATTCTAAACAATTTATTGTCAGCACAACTACTAACACAAATATTGTACTCTCTCTTTCTCTATCACACACACACACACACACACACACACACACACACACACACACACACACACACACACACACACACACACCTCATCATTGTCAAATACTTTACCGTCAGCACAACACTAACATAAATATTTCTCTCTCTCTCTCACACACACACACACACACAAACACACTTACAAACACACACACACACACACACACACACACAACACACGTTTACAAACACACTCATACACACGCACACACATACACACACATCAAATGACAATAAATCATTAAGGCACGTACGACACGTGCAGACCAGCTACAGGAAAACAAACATAAAATAAAACAATAAATTTTCAGAAAAAAAAGATGACAAACTTACTGGAAAGTGTTGTAATAATTACACAAACTTTTTGCACTTGGTGAGACGATAAACAAAAGCGATACAATTAATCAATAAACATTACGCACGAGAAGAGTTCATGACTCATGAGTTTTGTATCCAAAATGTACATCTATATTGATCCATATTGGAGGAAGATCACACCCAATCTTCTCTCTCTCTCTCTCTCTCTCTCTCTCTCTCTCTCTCTCTCTCTCCTCCTCTCCTCCTTCTCTCTCTCTGTACATCCATATAGATCCATGCTGGAGGAAGATCACACCCCATCCCTCTCTCTCTCTCTCTCTCTTGCTCTCGCTCTCTCTCTCTCTCTTTCTCTCTCCCTCTCTCTCTCTAATGCACATACCATCTTAAAAGTTATTCACATAAGAACAGCATAATACAAAATGACACTACAGCCACCTCTGTAACCTCAGTATCTGTCAAACAACAAACAAACAAACAAATAAACATAATATCAAACAAAACCAAACAATAAATAAAACCATCTAACACTCGCACACCATTTTTACCCCAATGAAATAAGCCCCAAACACACAAGTAACCCCTTGAGTAGCTGACGCAATCCCATTTGTTCAACCCCACAGCCCAGTCCTACGATGACGTCACATCCTCCAATGACGATACCCTCCACGTCAGATCCTTCAGTGACATCACACTCAACGTCGCGGAGGTGTAATGTTTCTTCCGCCTCGCTTGTGGACGATACACTGACGTCACACTGACGTTACATAGTCTCTACACTTTAGTCAATGGCTGGACAAGAGAGTTTACATCACAGTTTCGAACCTGAACAGTCAAAAAAAAAAAAAATCACGCTTGTGGATTCTGTGTCAGTCTGTCACCAATCACTGCTATGCATTCTTCGTTCCCCGATTTTCTTTCTTTTTTTTTTTTTTTTTTTTTTTTCGTTTTTTGACAACGTTCGTGTTACCATAATATCTGGAGGCGGGGTGGTGGTGGTGGGGATGGAGGTTGTTGGGTACATAACCACTACTGATTGCTAATAATGGTTCCTAAGACTTATTTTCATTTCACATCTTACCAGCAGCGTCTGTGTTTACAAGACTGAAAATTTTTCATAACATTTTCATGTCGCAAACGGTTCAGTACAACAAGCATTCTTTTTTGACAAGAACTGTCAGCGCTACCGCAAGTGAAATTAGTGTTTACCACTTTGTAGGTGGCTGAGCATAGGAACTTCGCACATCAATTCTGCATCGGTATGAAGTCTAACAGATGGGCCTCATCAATTGTGAGTGTGTTCGTTATGTCACTGCACCGGTGAGATGTTTAGGCGTGTGGACATGTGGGGTAAGCTGGGGAAAGAGTTGTTTTGTCTGTTGAGTAATATGGAGGTTTTGTGTTATGTATATACTTTTCATGGTCTACAGCCTTGTCTGCTTGAGAGAGGTGGGGGGCGGGAGGGAGAGAGAGGGGGAGGGAGAGGGAGAGGGAGAGAGAGAGAGAGATAATCCATCTTCGTAACACATGTAGTCCATGTCAAAGAATGCTCGTTGCATTATACTGTGTGTGTGTGTGTGTGTGTGTGTGTGTGTGTGTGTGTGTGTGTGTGTGTGTGTGTGTGTGTGTCGTGTGTACGTGTGTGTGTGTGTGTGTGTGTCGGTGTGTGTGTGTATGTGTGTGTGTGTGTGTGTGTGTGTGTGGTGTGTGTGTGTGTGTGTGTGTTGTGTCGGTGTGTGTCGGTGTGTGTGTGTGTTCATTCGTTCTTTGATTTAACGTCTTTTCACTGTAAGTGATATTAGACGGTATAAGTGTGTGTGTGTGAGTGTGTGTGTGTGTGTGTGTGTGTGTGAGTGTGTGTGTGTGTACACACACACTGACACACACACATACACTGACACACACACACTTACACAAACACACACACATACACATACACACACACACACTCACACACACACACACACACACACACACACACACTGAGACACACACACTTATACAAACACACACACATACACACACATACATAAACACACACACATGCACACACGCACACACACATGCACACACACACACACGCTGCATACTGCTTTACAAAATGCCAGTTTTAATTTAAAATTCTCATCTTCTCTTTCCACTTGTCTTTCCATGTCTTCAACTTGTCTTTCCCTCTTTCCCACAGTATCTCCACACGCAAGGCAACACCAACACACAAAAAAACGTTACCTTTCATCGCATTTCTCGCAATATCATTCACTGTCTTTCCCTTGAATCAAGACTGCGTGCACTGTTTGTTCCGACGCCATTTACAAAATCCTATCTTTCAGATCATCTCCTTCTTTCTATACTATCTTTCACCGTATAAAAGTACCTCTGCCAACGTAGCAAAACCATCACAAAGTTTTGTCTCTCATTTCTCGTTTTGAATACTTTCTTCCGCTGAAAGTACCTTAACAGTCATACATCGCAACGCCATCACAAAATTTTCTCTTTCATGTCATTTCTAGTATTGAGTATACTTTCTTTTGTCAAATGCACCTTCGCAATATTAGCAATTCTTTTCCATGTTTTTGAGTACTTTATACGTTTTCCTGTACTTCAGCAATATCAGCAACACCATCACAAAAATTTGTTTTACATTATTTCTTGTTTTGAGGACTTTCCCCCTTTTCAACGGTGTCTCCGCAGTGATGCTAATATCAAACATAAAATCGTATCTTTCACTTCATTTTTTTTCTTTCTTTCTTTCTTTCAACAGTGTCTGCGGAGTACACCAACATCCAATACAAAGCCATATCTTGGAAGTCATTTCTGTCTTTGCATACTTTTTTTTTTAACCCTTTGACTCCCGCACCTTATCCACCAACAGCAAAAACTTAACCCTTCGAACCCCTCACCCTGTCCACCAGCTTCCTGCAGGTAGCTGGTGGATAGGGCGAGAGAATCTGTGTCAAGGTTCTGCTTTGCTAGCATGGTTGGCCAATGCAGGATGCTGGTGGGCAGGGTGCGGGAGTCAAAGGGTTAACATGTAGAGAGTATCACGATAGTGTTGTAATTAACACCTAGACTATCATGATAAACTTTGTGCAATTAACACCTGGCGTGTTCTAGGTCTACAGGACACCATACACCTTTTGTTTTCTTTCTTTCTTTCCGATTATTTTTTTTCGGATGTGTGTATGCATGTTCTTTTGGCTCCGCAGTCATACCAACACAGAACCATCTCCCTCAAGTCATTTCTAGCTTACAACGCTCTCCTTGTCTTGCTTTCCAAAGTGTCTCTGCAGTCATACCAACACAGAAGCATCTCCCTGAAATCATTTCTAGCTTACAACGCTCTCTTTGTCTTGCTTTCCAAAGTGTCTGTGCAGTCACGCCAATACCTTGTGGTCGGACACAGGCGCAGACACAGGCAAGGCAGAAGACGACGACGACGACGACGATGAAGAGGAGGCGGCGGCAGAACTCTGTGAAGAGGACGACGGCGACCACCTCGCCTGCCCGTCGGCGCGTGTGGCGATGGGCTTGACGATGCTGGCACCCGCACACGGAGATGTGTTCCTCGGCCGGTTGGGAGACGCCGCCGAGCACCCGGAAGACGGACTGGCGGTCCTAGGGCTGGAGGTCCGCAAGTTCAGAGCGGCCGGGAGGTGAGCGTCTGGACTGACGGCGCTCAGGCCGTACGGGTGGTACCTGCTGTGCATAAACCGAGAGTGGTACAACGGACCGCCTGCGGGACCCACGCCGGCGGCGGCCGCGGCAGCCGCTACAGCGCTGTGACGTAACAGCGCGAGCTGGTGCTGCATGGTAAAGTCTGCAGAGGTAGGGAGGTGGTGGTGAGGGGCAGGGCCGGGGAAGACGGAGAGGGGCAAGCCGTTGGCTGGACGATGATGATGATGATGGTGATGAGGAGGAGGAGGAGGATGGTGGTGATGCTGACTCCGCTGTTGAGCCATGCAGACGGTTGCGATGTCCTGGAGCTGGGACTGTGAAAGGCTATCGCTCAGATACAAAGGCGCCACATGAGAGAAAGACGGGGTGGGGGTGTAGGAGGGAAACAGGGCTTCAGGGTGGCTCCCCATGACGTACATGGTGTGCGGCATGGGACGCCCCATGGTGACGTTGGGCGGGCTCTGAGGGTCTTTGGCACAACGTTGCTGTTCCAACAGAAACCGGTTCTCCTTCTCGAACAGATCCGGATACGAGTTCTCCTTCGTCTCACCACCCACAGGAGCTTCGGGCACGTGCGGGCGTGCCAAAGAAGCGGCTGAAAAGTCCACCAAAGATTTCTTGGCTGTGGGAGACCGCGATGACAGGAGCGACGCCGCAGAAAACGAAGACTTGGACGGGGAGAACGCAGGAGGCGGTGCTGCCGCCGCTGCTGCTGCTGGTACTGCTGCCATCGCAGACTGTCCTGAAGAGTTATGTGAACGGCATGGGCTGGAACGGCACGATTTGTGAGGCGAGTCCAAATGTCTGGTCTCTTCGGCTTTACCGTTTTCCGTCCTGCAAACACGTCCCTCACCACCACCACCACCACCACCACCAGCACGAGGGGAGGGGGTCTCACGTGATCGGCAAACAACGGGCACACGCAGGGTCGTCTTGTGCTCCTGTTCTCTAGGAACATGATCCACGTGCATGGATCTTTCCGACCTCGTCCTTGCCGCCTCTTCCACTTTCCTCCCCGAATCTGGATCCCTCGCCCTGTCCCTGGGCCTGTCCATCTTCACCGTTCTTGCCGCTGTTTGGGAGGGATCGTCGTTCACACTGTCCTCCTTTCGTCGTCCTGCCGGTCCGTTCTCTGTTGTGACGGCGGCTTTCGCCACATCGTTCTTGGTGTCTGTCTCTTCTTTCTCAGCGTGTGGTCTGCTCGCTTCTGTTCCGTTCGTCACCGTCTTGTGCTCTGTGTAAAACATCAGAGGACTGTTATGACTTTACACCAGCAGTTACGTCTGTCATAGTTGACAGAGTCAAAAGTTCTTAACCCTTTGACGCCCGCACCCTTTCAACCAACTGCAAAACCTTAACCCACTGATAACCTCACCCTATCCGCCAGCTTCCTGCTGATACCCTCACCCTATCCGCCAGCTTCCTGTAGGAAGCTGGTGGATAGGATGAGGGAGTCAAAGGGTTAAATTTTTGCTTTGCTGGCATGGTTGATCATGCAGAGTGCTGTGGACAGGCTGCGGGAGTCCAAGGGTTAAAATACTAGGTAGCCCAAAGAGTAAAAAAATGATAAACTAAGTATCTGATGCATGTCGTCCACGCACGTGCAAGCACGCGCGCGATGTGCACACACACACACGCACACACACACACACGCACACACACACAAACACAAACACACACACATGGACGAATGCACTTATGAACAAATCATGTGCACACACACACACACACACACATACACACAAGCGCGCGTGCGCCACACACATGGACACACACACACACATACGCACAAACGTATGCACTTATGAACAAATCACAAACGCGTGGGTGCGTACACATACACACATATATGCACATACACACACACACACACACTGCTCACACATACACGCACTGCTCACACACACACACACACACACACACACACACACACACACACACACACACACACACACACACAAAAAAAAAACTTCTTTACCAATTTCCCTACCATTCTGCGCCTCCATTTTGACCTCACCGTTGGGTTGCGCAGTGATATCATCGCCTGCGTCATCCACACAGATCTCCTCATCACAGTCGTCATTGGAGCTGGAATGGCCGTCCTCATGATCGGCTTCGTGTCCAGAGTCACAACCGTTGGTCACCATATTCATACGTCTGTGTGAGGTAGGGTGATGGTATTATAATAATAATAATAATAATAAATAATAATAATAACAACATACTAATGATAACAATAACAATAGTAATAATGATAAACTTAATATTATTACCAATAATCACAATACTAATAATGATGATGCTAATAATAATAAAGATGATGATGATGGCGGTGGTGATGATATTAGTGATGATAAGAATGATAGTGACGATGATGAAAATGATCATCATCATCATCATCATAAGAGACACCAATTTTATGCCTCATGTATGTAAAAAAGTGGTAATCATAATAATATATGATGATGATGATGATGATGATAGTGGCGGTGGTGGGTTAGTGATGATGATATTAATAATGATACTAATGATAATGACAATGATGATGGAGGTCATCATCATAAGAAACACTATTTTCATATGTCTGTAACAGAATGGTGATGAAGATAATAATAATAATAAGAAGAAGAAGAAGAAGAGAAGAGGAAGAAGAAGAAAAAAGAAAAAAGAAGAAGAAGAAGAAGAACAACAACTATTGTTAATAATAATAAAAATAATAATAATAATAATAATAACAATAACACACATCAGAATAAATACATTAATAACAGAGCCTGGAATTGCTAAGAACAAAAAAAGAGGAAACTTCTAGGGGGGTCCGGGGGCATGCTCCCCCGGAAAATTTTTAAAATCAAGACTAAAATCTGTGCATTCTGAGGCATTCTGGAGACAAATTTAAAGGCATCTAACACACTGAAAATCACAATGAATATCAGTCAAAAGAGTATTTAATAAACATTGGGCACAAGATCAGGATCCATCATACACAGCAGATCGTTTCAGTGTGTTCATACACAGACATATTCATCAAAACTAGCTAGAAGGCTTATCCAAGTCAGAACGACGAAAGAATCATGCCAGAGATGTTTGCTTTTTTTTTCGTTTGGTTTCTGTCTGTGCTTGATCAGCTGTTTTATTCTTCTTTTTTTTTTAAGTATGGTCGTCGTTTTTTTTTTTAACGCGAAAAATTTTTTTTGCGCGATTTTCGATTTTGATTTCCGCGGAAATCCTCGTTTCCGCGACGAATTCCAGGCTCTGTAATAAACATACATTGACACATATCACAAATTCCCAGGGCAGAAAGGGCAGAAGATTATACTTGCAGCAACAAACAAATAGATTCCTATGGAGGGCCATTATCGCCAACACCATTCGGCAAGGCGAATGATGATGATGATGATGATGATGATGATGATGATGATGATGATGAGACGATTGTAGTTTTTATGATGTCAACGCGCTTAAATCGCCCCGTCATCTCTTTTCTCTGCCACATCTGATATCATATCTGCCATTATAGTTATAATACTTGCAGTTTTTCACTTCTAAACTCATTTGAATCACCAGCTTAACTCCTTCCTTTGCGATCTTTAATTCACTATAATAACAATAATAATAATAATAATAATAATAATAATAATAATAGTAATAATAATAATAGTAATAATAAGAATTAGGAAGAAGAAGAAGAAGAAAAAAAAGAATTATTATTTCATCATTATTATTATTATTATTATTGTCATCATTATTGTTGCTGTTGTTGTTTTTGAGAGAATTAACCCTTTGACTTCCCACACCCTGTCCACCAGCATCCTGAGCACCAACTATGGTAGCAAAGCAAAAAACTTAACCCTTTGATTCCCGCACCCTGCAGGAAGCTGGTGGATAGGGTGTGGGAATCGAAGGGTTAATCTTTTTTGCAGCTGGAGGATAAGATGCGGGAGTTAAATGGTTAATTGAACAATAAGACGTTTGGCAAACAAGAGGCAGTACGTGTCTAAAAAGAAGATGTTGTTGTCACGATTGCATTCTCTGTTTGGTCATTAACCCTTTTGACGCCTTTGGTGTGACAATCGAAGGGTTAAGTTTTTGCAGCTGGTGGATAGAGTTGCAGGGGAGTCAAAGGGGTTAACTCGAGTCTATAATTAACGTCCGCTCACCTCTTTTCTCGTCGACCTCCGCCATTTTCTCTGAAGCCTTTGGCGAAGGGGTTGTTGTCGATCTTCAGCTGAGTGATCTGTTCAACACATACAGCATGCCACAATGATGGATGACGTGGATAACTTCATGTTCCGATTCCCTCCCCTTCCTCTCTCTCCCCCCCCCCTTCCTCTCTCTCCCCCCTTCTCTCTCTCTCTCCCCCTCTGTCTGTCTGTCTGTCTTTCTCTCTGTGTCTCTCTGTCTCCCCCTCTCTGTCTGTCTCTCTCCCTCCCTCCCTCTCTCTCTCTCCCTCTCTTTCTCCTTCTCTCTCTCCCTCCCTCTCCCCCCTCTCTCTCTCCCTCCCTCCCTCACACACACACAGACACACAGACACACACACAGACACAGACACACACAGACACACACAGACACAGACACACACACACACACACACACACACACACAACACAGACACAGACACACACACAGACACAGACACACACACACACACACACACACACACACACACACACACACACACAACACACACACCTTTTCGTTCTGGTAGGCAGTGACAGCGATGAAGGAAGTCTCAGGAAACGTGATCAGGGTGTAAGGACAGAACGGCAGACGGATGAAGTCAGGACAGCGGAATACGTGGATACGGGGCTGGTACTTGTGCATAGAATTCAGGATGTGCTGTAACACACACACACACACACACACACACAATGACAAAACACGCCATGATAACCTCATTTAAAAAAAAAAATTATTTAGTTATTTTAGGATCATCGTACTCAGGGAGGTTACCTTTGTGCTCACTTTTTTCTTTTCCTCCCATTTTCTACGCCTCCTTAAACCCTTAAGATTCCCACACCCTGTCCACCAGCGTCCTGCATTATCAACCACGCCAGCAAAGAAAAAAGTTAACCTTTTGACTCCTTTACCCTGTCCACCAACTTCCTACAGGAAACTGGTGGATAGGGAGACGCAGTCAAAGAGTTAAGTTTTTGCAGTTGGTGGACAGGGTGCGGGAGTCAAAGGGTTAAGTAATGGCCACTGAAGCTGGTACAATGCGATGATGATGATGATGTCGATGAGGATGATAATCATGATGCTAAGGAGTTCCGTCTAGGATTGAGACTGCGTGCCAGGGATGTACTCTACGCTTACTATCATAATATATCCTGGCAGGAACCAGAACGCCAAACGAAACAAAATATAACGATAAAAACAAACACACGCAAAAATGTTTAACACACACCTTTCTTATTTCAAAAATAAAACAGAACTAACAAAACCCAAAATGAAATCTACAAACAAATGTGTGCACGTGCCTACACGCATGAGTGACACAGAGAGAAGGGGAGAGGTGAAAGAGAAAGAAAGAAAGAGAGAGAGAGAGAGAGAGAGAGAGAGAGAGAGAGAGAGAGAGAGAGGGGATTTTGTCCGGAAAGTGAGAAAACAGACAACCACAAAAAACAGTCAAAAACACAACAACACATTACACCAGCAATCTACTGCTCTTTTCTTCCCCCAGTAAGAAACTTACCATTAATATCACTAATAGCAATAGCAATTTACTTTCATTCTTATTTTTCTTATTATTTCCATTGTCGTTGTACATTATTATTATCATTAAAATTGCCCCAATGAAAATAATAAATCTCAATACAAAAACGAAACAAAACTTGGAAAAAAAAAAAAATCCCCACACAAGGGAACTAACTTTATGACTCAATGAAAGCTTATCTGATACAGAACTATCAAGAGTAATTTCCCTTGAACCAGTGTTGCTCTCCAGATCTCGTTAAAACCGTACTGACATAACATTTATTTAGCAGAACTTTCAGTCACTGTGATTAAACGAACGTATATTCAACACTTCACTCCACAATCATAGTCTGGGAACTCATTTTATGACTCAACGAGAGCTTATCTGGTACATTTCAAGAGCAATTTCCTTTACATTACTGTTGTTCTCCAGATCTTGCTATAACCGTACTAACGTGACATTTATTTTGCAGAACTTTCAGTCACTGTAATAAAAGGAACGTATATTCAACACTTTGCTCCACATTCATAGCCTACATACTATGTTGATTTTTTTTAGTAGTAGTAGCAGCAGCAGCAGCAGTAGTAGTAGTAGTAGTAGCGTAGTGGTAATCATAATAGTAGTAGTAGTAGTATCATCATCATCAATCAATCATAATCTTTATCATTATTGTTAATATTTATCAATATTATTAATATTGTTATTATTAAATATTTATCAGTATTATTAATGTTCTTCTTCTTATTACTATTATTCTTATCCTTATCATTATTATTATTATTATCTTATTATTATTATTATTATTATCATTATTATTTGTTCGTTCTCAGCAGCTAGGATTTATCATAAACTAGATCCACATACATGTTCCTTTTGTTCCGACATTTGTAGCCAGGGCCTTATATGTACATGTATTTTCCACCACAAAAACAGCTTGTTGTAGTGTCTGGAAACACGCGCAACTCTACATGTTACAAAACAGTTTTCAGGGAGAAAAGGGATTAAGATAATCCAAGCCATTTAGTGACAACATGTGTGGCCGTCTTTTGTCCGACTTGTCATTTTGTCTGTGAACATTGTGCGTGCCACTGGTTTTCGCTACGCCCCACAAATACTCTGCATCAGCAATACGAAATGACAAAGATGGCGAGGCAATAACAACCACCACTCAACTACCTGCACAAAAGATCTGGCTGTTGTGGGCAATGTTATAGCGAAAAATGTGCAGGTAAGTAAAAATAAAGGAAATAAAATGGAAAATAAATAAATAAATAAATAAATGAATGAATGAATAAATAAATAAATAAATAAATAAATAAATAAATAAATGAATAAATAAATAAATAAATAAGTTAATAAATAATTCAACCGTATAATAAATGTGTGTGTGCGTGTTTGTGTGTGTGTGGTGTGTGGTGTGTGTGTGTGTGTGTGTGTGTGTGTGTGTTCTGTGTGTGTGTGTGTGTCTTTGTGTGTGTGTGTTGTCTGTGTCTTTGTGTGTCTTTGTGTGTGTGTCTTTGTGTCTTTGTGTGTGTGTGTGTGTGTGTGTGTGTGTGTGTCTGTCTTCTGTCTGTAACACCTGCGCGAGGAAGCACACACTTATGACGAAACGCTCCCAATCACACATTATCGTTCGTGTATAGCGCTTATCCCAAAACTCGTTTACACGCGCTTCCCATTAGCATACACTCAGACCATTTGACTCCCGCACCCTATCCACCACCTGCACAAACTTAACCCTTTGACTCCACCACCCTGTCAGGAAGCTGGTGGATAGGGTGAGGGAGTCAAAGGGTTTAAGTTTTTGCTTTGCTACCATGGCTGACAATGTAGATACTGATCCTGCAGGAAGCTGGTGGATAGGGTCAGGGAATCAAAGGGTTAAGTTTTTGCTTTGCTGCCATGGTCGACAACGCAAGATGCTGGTGAACAGGGTGCGTGAGTCAAAGGATTTAATGAAGGGCAGACCACATTCAACTACGTTGATGCACACAGTGCATCTTGGGTGGCCGCGCATGCTGGGTGAAACTAGCCCTTAGCACTCACAACTTTCAGGATCCCTAACGTGCGTATTTGCTATTCTCCATGCTGTTACACACGGCATGGGTTCAGGCACTGGCAGGTCTAACACACATGTTGACCTGGGAGACCAGAAAAATCCGGGAGACCAGAAAAGTCCGGGAGACCGGAAAAATACAAGAGACCAGAAAAACCCGGAAGACCAGAAAAACCCGGGAGACCGGAAAAATACAAGACCAGAAAAACCCGGAAGACCAGAAAAACCCGGGAGATCGGAAAAATACAAGAGACCAGAAAAACCCGGAAGACCAGAAAAACCCGGGAGACCGGAAAAATACAAGAGACCAGAAAAACTGAGACCAAAAACCCGGAAGACCAGAAAAACCCGGGAGACCGGAAAAATACAAGAGACCAGAAAAACCCGGAAGACCAGAAAAACCCAGGAGACCAGAAAAACCCGGGAGACCAGAAAAACCCGGGAGACCGGAAAAATACAAGAGACCAGAAAAACCCGGAGACCAGAAAATCCAGGAGACCAGAAAAAATCTCATCCCTTTACCCACCAGGTGGAGGTGTCCAGGCGGATTTAATCCTGAACCCTCGCGCTGTCGAAAGTCCAACGGGGTTAATAACCCACTTGAGTACCGCGTTCGTCACATCCTTCAAAACGACTACACGTCGAGGGCTCTTCAACCCACGTAATCCACGCTCTGTATAACCCGTATGAAGATGAGCAACGTTTCCTATCCAAAAACCAGGACGATTAACCTTGGACTTCTGCACTCTGTCTACCAACATCCTGTATCGTCAACCACACAAGCAAAGCGAATACTTAACCCTCTGACTCCCTCACTTTCTTCACCTGATATGATTTTACGGCTGTTTTTCTTTAATTGCATTTTAGACTTGCAGGGTTAATAACAGTAAGCGTGGTTTTTAACTGTTGTCTTTTATCTTAACTCGGTTGTCGTTTTTGACGTGGTGTTAGCCCTGATATGGCTCTAGTAGTCGGCTGGGCCAGAAACAACATGAACTTGAACTTGACTCCCTCACCTTACTGCAGGAAGCTGGTGGATAGGTTGAGGGAATCAAAGGGTTAAGTTTTTGCTGTCGGGGGATAGGGTGCAGGAGTCAAAGGGTTAATTTTTTTGCAGTTGGAGGATAGGTGCGGGAGTCAAAGGGTTAATTTTTTTGCAGTTGGAGGATATGGTGCGGGAGTCAAAGGGGTTAAGTTCAGACACACTATAACTGATAAGCAATTGCGCCGTTTTCCTTTTCAGTGTTTATGCTGTTATGACACACACTTCAAACAACAGGACTCCAGGGTACAAAGTCTTGGATCACACTATAAGCAAGGCAGATATGGCAGACAGTTTGTTTCCAAAGTACAGCAAAAACAGGGGTGCAGTGGGGTGGGGGTGGTAAAAAAGAAAAAAAAAAAAGGAAAGAAAAGAAAATTTGTTAAGGAAAATACCAAACATACTTATCTAATAACCTTTTGACTCCCGCACGCTGTCCACGCAGTCTCAGTCGTACCATATAGCATCATGATTATCATCCTCATCGACAACCATCATCATGGCACTGTAAAAACTGAGAAAATGGGACGGGAAAAAAAAAGAAGGAAAGGAAGAAAAAAAAAGGAAGAAAAAAAAAAAAGGAAAAAAAAAAAAAAGAAAGTGAGACGAAGGTAACCTAAACCTGAGTGCGATGATCCTTAAAAAAAAATTTTTCAAACTTTTTCAAACTTTGTAAAATATTTGTACGGGCAAAAAGGACCGGGATCCCCAACCGTAAACCTTTGGGGTGTCTTTTTTTTTTTTTTAGGACGATAGGAGTTATCTTCAATTCTTTCCTTTAAACCAGAAGTTTATTTTATGGGAAAAGCATGGCTGTTCCTTATATCTGTGAACGTAATTTCCACACTAACTCCTAGCAGAAAGATCAATATTTTGCGGGCTAAGCTTCAACAGAAAATTCAATACTTTAATTACACTTAGCTAAATCCTAACACTTTCACCTACTGTGATTTTCTATATCTACGACTGTTTATCTATGGTATATAAGCAAAGTCAGAACAAGATTGAGGCAACTGAAATGTGGTTTCTGAAAAGAATGTTGAGAATTCATTGGACAGCAAATCAAAATAAAAGCCTTACAATCCTGAAAGAAGCAAACACGAAAAGGAACATTATGAAGAAGAATAGGACAAGAAAAGCACCATTTATATGCACTTTCTGGGTAAGACAAATTTGAATACCTAGTCACAACAGGAAAACCTAGAGGGAAAAACCACCTGGCAGACCCAGGGAGAAAATATTTAGTTTTGCAGAGTGGATGGGTAGAGAAAGGGTAGGAGATATACATGCAGCAACAAAAAAACAGACACGTGTGGAGGGCCATGATCGCGAACGTCATGCGGAATGGCAAATGATGATGAAGATGAGGATGATGATGAATGATGATGATAAGGATGATATTGGTATATATTCTTGCCAGCACCCTGAAGAAAGCAGGTCTGCGGGTCAAAATCTTCGCCATAGAGGTCGGGGCAAGAGGGTTTGTGGGCACCTCCGCTTATGATCTCATGAAACAACTCGCCATTTCTGGGAAGAAGAGGACTAGAGCCCTTAAAGCGATGGCAGAGGCAGCAGAAAGGAGCTCAAGCTGGATCTGGGCAAGGAGGAACCAAAGTGAACTTCATAAGGATTAAATCCCCTACAGATGATGTGTGCCCCGTTAGCACATTGGTAAAACCGCGTACCGCAGTTCTGAAGCGCAGAATCGCCCCAGGGGAAAAAAAAAAAAATAGACAACAGCAGAAGGGCATCCAGGAGTCATGACCTGGATGTGGCCCGGCCCGGCCCCCCGAGAGTGTAAAAAGTTCAGGGCCGAAACACTTGTCTAAAGGGGGTTACTTTTCTGAAGACCTTCTGTTGTCTAGCTCTCCCTAGAGTTTCTTTCTACCTACTGACTGTATATCTAACTGTTTGTACATTGATCCACTTTTCAGTTTTGGCATTGTCATATATACATTTGAATGAAAAGAACCTTTTGAAAGAAGATGATAAAAACATATAATAACCATTTCGATATCACAGAACGCTATAATTATTTCATGATTATATCTCAGATACGGTTTTACCCAAGCTAAGAAACGTCCACGGCTTTCATTATGGTAAAACCAAAACACACTTCAACATTGAAGTGTTTTTTTTCCCAAATAATACGAAAAGAGGGTTTCCCCCTGAATATCATAACCTTTTCTCTCTCTTGACACGGGAAGACCACTATACAAAACACCATGCATTAAAACACCGGATACAAACGTTATGGCATACACTTCTAGTTGGATGACACACAGGAAAAAAGTTTTTATGTTACATAGTAACAGATGTGTATTCTATCCTTCTATCTTTCACAGGGCTGGTGGCGTAATCATGAGTGCGCAGGTGCGGTACGTTCAGAGATAGACGGACAGAGACAGAGACGAGAGAGAGAGAGAGAGAGAGAGAGAGACAGACAGACAGACAGAGACAGACAGAGACAGAGAGAGACAGAACAGAGACAGAGACTCAGAGAGAGACAGAGACACAGAGAGAGACAGAGAGAGAGAGAGCAAGAGATAGAGAGAGACAGACAGAAAGAGACGGAGACAGAGAGAGAGACAGAGAGAGAGAGCGAGAGAGAAAGAGACAGACAGACAGACAGACAGAGACAGAGACGGAGAGAGACAAAGAGAGACACAGAGAGAGACAGACAGACAGAGACAGAGAGAGAGAAAAGAGAGAGAGAGAGACAGACAACCTAACCGTACAATTCTCGACCAGATCTATAGATATATAAAACACCCACTTTCTTTTACACTCAAAGACAGAGGGGAAAAATGGGAGAGTGGAATGAACTATAAACACTCTTGACAAAGGTCCAAAACCACACGCTATCACATGCCTCGCGGATAGTTACAATGGAAAAGTAATAGTAAACAGCGCGACTTCTTGTCTTCTAAGCGTTCTTTCAACACTACGCAACACAGTCCAACATTCCAGCCACTACCGCCAGGGTGGGTACTTAATAAACGGGTAGATTTATATAGCACAGACATCTCGATTAGCAAACAAAACGATCACTAAATAGGGGTTGGACCCAAAGACATTATAAAAAGTCTATATATACCGTTTCTGGGTGGACCACAGACCAAGAGTTCTGTGGGGTGGACGAAGACGGATTGGGGAGGGTGAGGGGTTGGGGGGCTGGGTAATAGCGACAGTCGGCCATTTCTTCAGGGGCCACTGGCAGCAACGCGGCAACAAGGCAGACTTTTAAGAAAGCGACTCTGTTAACACGATCGATGGCTTGAGCGAGTTGAAGCACCCTTGGCAGCGCCAGGGCACCCTCTCAGACCAGACAGCCGGCGCGTGCCTATGTGTTTACTATTGTCAACTCCTTTTTAGTCCGTCAGGGGAGTGGGGGGGGGGGTGGAAAGTTGAAAAGTGGAAAGCCAAGGAGGAAAGGAGGAAGTGGTCGGATAAGGTTTGAGGACTTGCAAGTTCTCTCCCTTTCTCCACACCTTTCCCCCAACAACACACACACACACACACACACACACACACACACACACACACACACACACACACACACAAACAAACATGATCAAAGACAGGGAGAGGCAAAGATGGGGTGGAGGTAGTACTAATAAAACTCTGGGGAGAGCCAGACAGCAGAAAACCTAGTCATAACAGGAAAGCTGGAGGGGAAAAGAGCACCAGGCAGATCCAGGGAGAAAATACTGGACCGACTCGCAGGGCGGCTGAAGACAGAAAGGGTGGGGGAGATGTACTTGCAGTCTACAAAAGATAGATTCGTATGGAGGGCCATGATCGCCAACGCCATCGGAAAGGCACATGACGATGGTGATGCCCACATATCTTCAAGAAATGGGACAATGAAATAAGAGAGAGAGAGAGAGAGAGAGAGAGAGAGAGAGAGAGAGAGAGAGAGAGAGAGAGAGAGAGAGTTCAATTTTGTCCGGAAAAAAGAAAAAAACAGACAACAACAATAAAAAAAAAAAAGTCAAAAACACAACAACACATCACACTATCAATCTACTACTCTTGAGGAGGGAGATGAGGAAAGAGAGAGAAAGATAAAGACAGAGAGAAGAGAGAGAGAGAGAGAGAAGAGAGAGAGAAGAAGGAGAGACAGACAGACAAAAAGACAGACAGAGCGACAGAGACACAGACAGACAGACAGACAGAACATAAACGACTACCCATGTATACCTACATGGGTCGATCAACGTCTCAATCACCACCGTATGGAGACTGTCCATTTTCAGTCATATCACTCAGCTGAATGGTGTCACGAAGCTAGTTGGCAAGCGAGAGCTGAAGCACCCTCAACACCGCCAAACCACTCTTCCAGATCAAAACACTGGCGCGTGGACGCCTAACTCGAGTGTATAACATTTTCTTCTTTAATTGGGTGAGAGGGCGGGGTGGTAATAAGGACACCACCCCCACCACCCCACCTGACCTCAAGTTGTGTTGTCTTTGATTAGGAGTGGTTGAATGTGGACGTCAGAAAGTATCCCATTTCCTTAATGCCAGTAGACTTGTAACTAACTTACAAGAATAAAAGTGTACTAAAGTGATGCTAAGAAGATAGAGAGAGAAAAGAGAGAGAGAGAGAGAGAGAGAGACAGAGAGAAGAAAAAGCAGAGAGACAGAGAGAGATACAGACAGAGAATGAGAGAGAGAGAGACAAAGAGACAGAGAGAGAGATACAGAGAATGAGAGAGAGAGAGAGACAGAGAGAGAGAGACAGAGAGAGATACAGACAGAGAACGAGAGAGAGACAGAGAGAGATACAGACAGAGAATGAGAGAGCGAGAGAGAGAGCGAAACAGAGAGAGAGAGAGAGAGAGAGAGAAACAGACAAAGAGAGAGAGAGAGGAGGAGAGAGAGAGATTGAGACAGAGAGAGGGAGACAGAGAGAAGGAGAGAGAGAGAGGGGGAGATAGAGAAAGAGACAGAGAGAAGGAGAGAGAGACAGAGACAGAGACAGACAGAGACAGACAGGACAGAGACAGAGATTGAGACAGAGAGACAGAGGATGATAGAGACAGAGAAAGACAGAGAGAGGGAGACAGACAGACAGAGAAAGAGAGAGAGAGGGAGGGAGAGAGAGACAGAGAGACAGAGAGACAGACGTGATGTGTTTTCCATCATTCTGGTAATGTCAGTGTAATGTTTAATACGTTACTTGTCCCCGTCCTTACTAACCACACCACCACCACCACCACCACCACCACCACCACCACCACCATCACCACCATCACCACCATCCCAACTTCCCATTTCAAGATAACAGCCATTGCGTCGGATTCACAGCTGCGTACAGACTCGGGATGATGTGTTTATTTCAAGCCAGGTCCTTGAACCTGGTCACCCCATCCATTAGACAACCACGCTCGATCGAGCTTAGACGAAATTACCCCCAGCTTTTTGGACAGCAGCGAGTGTGCACAAACCAATACGTTCTCCCACCGCCTGCCGTCGATAGAAAGGACCTCACACACTATGACTGTCTTGATGGAGGCAGACACAAGTAGATCACTCATATGGAAGATTAGGAAAAGACAGGCAACATTTATAGGCCATTTTATGAGGAAGGGGGATTTGGAGCACCTGGTCACAACGGGAAAGCTGGAGGGAAAGAGAGCACCAGGTAGACCCAGGAAGAGAACGCTGGACGGACTTGCACAGTGGCTGGGGATGAGGAGGTTGGGGGAGATGCTAGGGGCAACGAGAGATAGAGATGGTTGGAAGTCCATGGTCGCCAACGCCATGCGGCAGGGCACCTGATGATGATGATGATGATGATGACACTATGACTCCAGAGAAGAAGAAGGAGAAGACCAATCACAAAATCACACGAGCCACAAAACGCTAAAACTAGCCTATCTTAACCTTTTGACTCCCGCACTCTATCCACAACTGCAAAAAAACTTAACCCTTTCATTCCCTCACCCTATCCACCAGTTTCCTTTAGGAAGCTGGTGAATAGGGTGAGGGAATCAAACGGTTGTTTTTTGCCTTTCTAGCATATGGTTGACAATGCAGGATGCTGGTGAACAGGGTAAGGGAATCAAAGGGTACATTTTTTTGCTTTTCTAGCATGGTTGACGATACAGGATGCTGGTGAACAGGGTGAGGGACTCAAAGGGTCAATGCTCCAATTCTCCAGGTCATGTAAGCCTGGTGTAACGCAGATCCTTTCCTCCCTCCTCCTCCTTCCCCCCTCCATTTATTTTCCCTTTCATTTCATGATCTTGCCAGCACATAACGGTTTCGCGCAAGGAGTCTTCCAGGTAAACAGGTGGAAGATTGGGTGAAGCGCATATGGAATTGTTACAGTGGGATGAATCTCTCTTGAACAAACTCCGAGCCCCCCCAAAACTCTCTCTAATCTTACGACACCCCACCCCCGCGACACCCCCCCTCCATCCCCCCCCCCCCCCCCCCTCATCAAGCCCGACGAAACAGTGACAGAAGAATCTTCAGCGCGAGACAGCCTGCAGACGGGTGGGAGCCGTTAGACCAACAAGTGTCGTCTGCTTGCTCTTTTACAACTGTCGGCTGAGAGGGGAAGGAGGGACGAGAGTAGTTGTTGGGGTGGGGGTGGGGGGTAGGGTGAGGTGGTTCAGGGAGGGCAGTTGGAACGTCGAGAGGGAGAGAGGGTGAACGAAATTACCATTTGTTTTGGGGTATTACAAGTCATTTTCTACTGCTCGTAGAGACAACTGGGAAATTACCACTTGTTTTGGGTATACAGTCATTTTCTACTGCTCGCAGAGACAACAGGGAAGTTACCACTTGTTTTGGGTATACAGTCATTTTCTACTGCTCGTAAAGACAACAGGGAAGTTACCACTTGTTTTGGGTATACAGTCATTTTCTACTGCTCGCAGAGACAACAGGAATGTTTGTTTGTCTTTTTTTCTCTTGGTTTTTGTGTTTGTTGTGTGTTATTAATTTGTTGTCTTACGTTTACGCTGGTGAACAGGTTGAGGGAAACACTTGTGTTGGGGTATTACAAGTCATTTTCTTCTGCTCGCAGAGACAACAGGGAAGTTACCACTTGTTTTGGGTATACGGTCATTTTCTACTGTTCGTAGAGACAACAGGAAAATTACCACTTGTTTTGGGTATACAGTCATTTTCTACTGCTCGCAGAGACAACAGGGAAGTTACCACTTGTTTTGGGTATACAGTCATTTTCTACTGCTCGTAAAGACAATAGAGAAATTACCACTTTGCTGAACTGTAAAGCGTGCACCACATGACCAATAAAGAAAAATGAAAAAAAAAAAAAAGATCAAGCCATGTTGTGTATGACAACTCAGATAAGCCGAGGTGAAACGAAGGTGAACGAGGAGGGTGACGAAGGTCAAGGAAAGGAAGGGGTAGTGACGGGGGTGGAGGTGTCCCCCTCACCCCCCTCACCTCCCCTCACCCCCTTCCCCCAGCCGTAACTAGTGTCACGGAGAACAGACGCCGAAAGCATCACGTTAATCCTCGGGACAGATTCAGACACCGCGCGTACCTCCCTTGTCTGCTCACGACCCTTAAACGCCCCTCTCCCGCCCAACAAACCTCCTGTAAACCTCGTCTCCCGATCAATAAACTTCTCCCCCACACCTATAAACTCGGGTCTCCCGCCGCTATAAACTTCTTCCCCTCGCCCTGTAAACGTCCTCCGAGCCTCTGTGAACTTGCTGTATCCCGGTTTCAAGGTGGTGTGTGTGTGGGGGGGGGGGGGCGCAGGGGGGGGGAAGGTCCAGGATGAGGGGGAAGAAAGACAAAAAAAAAAAAAAAACAACTTGTGGCGGCCAGTGTGCGGCCTTGCTCAACTTTTCCGTCGGTGGGGACGTCGTCGTCGTCTCGTCTGCGTTACAGACCCCAACATCCGGGCATCATTCTGTGTGTCGGGACCAGACATTCTGTGTGTCGGGGACCAGACATTCTGTGTGTCGGGGACCAGACATTCTGTGTGTCGGGGACCAGACATTCTGTGTGTCGGGACCAGACATTCTGTGTGTTGGGACCAGACATTCTGTGTGTCGGGACCAGACATTCTGTGTGTCGGGGACCAGACATTCTTGTGTCGGGACCAGACATTCTGTGTGTTGGGACCAGACATTCTGTGTGTCGGGACCAGAGACATTCAGTGTGTCGGGACCACAGACATTCTATGTGTCGGGACCAGATATTCTTGTGTCGGGACCAGACATTCTATGTCGGGACCAGATATTCTGTATGTCGGACAAGACTTCTGTGTGTCGGGACCAGACATTCTGTGTGTCGGGACCAAGACATTCTATGTGTCGGGGACCAGACATTCTGTGTGTCGGGGACCAGACATTAATGTGTCGGGGACAACAGACATTCTGTGTTCGGGACCAGACATTCTTGTGTCGGGACCACAGACATTCCTGTGTGTCGGCGGGACCAGACATTCTGTGTTCGGGACCAGACATTCTGTGTGTCGGGACCAGACATTTGTGTGTGCCATTCTTGTGTGCGGGACCAGACATTCTGTGTGTCGGGGAACAGACATTCTGTGTGTCGGGCACCAGACATTAGATGTGTCAGGGACCACAGACATTCTGTGTGTCGGGGACCACAGACATTCTGTGTGTCGGGACCACAGACATTCTGTGTGTCGGGGACCACAGACATTCTATGTGTAGGGACCACAGACATTCTGTGTGTAGGGGACCACAGACATTCTATGTGTCGGGACCAACATTCTGTGGTCGGGAACCAGATACTGTGTGTGTCGGGGACTTCAGTTTGTGGAAGGGAAAGAACGGTGTCTGGATGTGTGTTTCGGGAGCGAAAGGGTTACAGTGGCGATTGATGTTTCCGACAATAGGTGACTCAAATATCACAACTTTATCATATTATGTCCTCTGTCTGTCTGTCTGTCTGTCTGTATCTGTATCTGTCTCTATCTGTCTGTCTGTCTGTCTGTCTCTGTCTCTCTCTCTGTCTCTCTCTCTGTGAATGTGTGTGTGTGTGTGTGTGTGTGTGTGTGTGTGTGTGTGTATGTGTGTAGTGTGTGTGTGTGTGTGTGTGTGTGGTGTGTGTGTGTGTGTGTGTGTGTGTGTGTGTGTGTGTAGATAAGACAGAGAGGGGATAATAACTTGGATCAAGGGTTACACGGCAAACATGTTTAGTGTACAGTACTCAATCCAAGCATCCTCTGTGCGTATGTGTGTGGTGAAGAATTGTACGTATTCATATTATTATTCTACTCATCTTCATACTTTTGTTGCTAAGATTCCTGATAGTTGTGTTTATATGGTTCCTACTGCTTATGTTCATTTTATGTTTTTGTTGGGATTTTGTCTTTTTTTTTTTTAACCAACATGACGTTGTGACGTCCAAACATAATGCATTAACGTTGCTGGAATATCAGGAACTTTTCCATCGTCAAGATTGGAAGGTGGGAGGTGTTTAGACTAGATAGGGAAAATTGCGCTTCCAATATTTGTGTGCGATATTGGAAGGTGGGAGGTGTTTAGACTAGACAGGGAAAATTGCGCTTCCAATATTTGTGTGCGATATGGAAGATGGGAGGTGTTTAGAGTAGACAGGGAAAATTGCGCTTCCAATATTTGTGTGCGATATTGGAAGGTGGGAGGTGTTTAGAGTAGACAGGGATAACTGCGCTTCCAATATTTGTGTGCGATATTGGAAGGTGGGAGGTGTTTAGAGTAGACAGGGATAATTGCGCTTCCAATATTTGTGTGCGATATTGGAAGGTGGGAGGTGTTTAGAGTGGACTGGGAAAATTGCGCTTCCAATATTTGTGTGCGATATTGGAAGGTGGGAGGTGTTTAGACTAGACAGGATAATTGCGCTTCCAATATTTGTGTGCGATATTGGAAGGTGGGAGGTGTTTAGAGTAGACAGGGAAAATTGCGCTTCCAATATTTGTGTGCGATAACTCACGCTGAAAATAAAAAAACAAAAAACCCCATAAGATTTCTATTGTACGGGTGATTCTAAGGCTATCATGCAGATTTCAAAAATGGCGACAGCTCTCGCCAATACGAAGTCATTTTGAGCTGAAGCATTATCTCCCCTACTATGTCGTATATGATGTACGAAATGGACGCCTACAACTTAAGGAATGCAATCTTTTCTGCGTGCACCTTTCCATTTCTAATGTAACAGAGGCCAAAACCAAAACCAAAACCAAAAACTGGCAACAGAACCAGTCGCCGTGGTGTAGTGGTTAACGCAACGGACTACTGACTGGGAAGGTTTGTGGGTTCGAATCCCCATCAGTACCTTCAAAAATTATTTGTGGGATTTTTCGGCTCTAATCGGCTCCTACCCAGAGTCGGGCGTGCTATGGGCTCATTGGGAAGACTGGGACCACACACAGTCGAGTCTCATCCACTTTACCACAGGTGTCAGTATCTCACGGGCCTGGTTGACGCCAGGATATATTAAGATAGTAACGCGTAGAGTACAGCCCTGTCAGGCAGTCTCAATCCTAGATGGAACTCCATCGCATCATGATTATCATCCTCATCGACATAATCATCATCGCATTGTAAACAAAAAAACACCCAAAAACAAAAACAAAAAACAACAACAAAAAACACCTGTGCCAAATTCTGTAGCCATTTAAGCGCTGCAAAAGCTGGGACGAAAAAAAAAGTCAGCGTTAAGGTAACCTCCCTGGGTGCGATGACCCTAAAAAAAATTTAAAAAAAGAAAGAAAAAAGCATCCAAGAGTTATCATGACCTGGATACGGCCCAGCCCCCTTAGAGTGTCAGGAGTTTGGGGGCGAAACACTTGCTTGAGCGGGACTTATCTGAGATAATTACAGTATTTTTACGGTGCCAAATCTTGACAATTCAAGAACCGGAAGAACAAGCAAACCAAAGCAAGCGCGTATTCAACACAACAAGACAAGACAAGCGCAAAATTTTCGGCCAACCGGCCTTTGTCAAGCGCGAATGCATGGTCACAAACAGACCACAAACAACACCAACCAACGGTGATAAGAAGAGGACTAAAAACTTCCCTGCCGCCTCGTCCAGTGGATAAAAAGGGACCAAATGGAATGCCCATGTGTTTGTGACCGTGCATTCGCGCTTGACAAAGGCCGGTTGGCCGAAAATTTGCGCTTGGCTTGTCTTGTCTTGTTGTGTTGAATATGCGCTTGCTTTGGTTTGCTTATTCTCCTGGTTCCTGTTTGCTTGGGCGCGGGCAGTCGCACTTGTTTTGGATCTCTTGACAATTCAAATCAAAGCGCACTCACGCACCAGGCATACGCATACAATCGACAAAGACCACCTTACAATATCTAATACACAGACTGAGGGAAAGAAGCACTTGTATACATTCATTGCTGGGAAAAGAGATGGGTTTTTAAACAGGATTTAAAAGCAGAAAGGATAAATGTTAGGCGAAGGCAGAGCGGAAGTCTATTCCAGGCTGACGGTCCTGAGACAGCAAAAGAACGCTGGCCAACACTTGATAGTTTAAATCTAGACACTGAAGGGAAAGAGTGTCTGATTTGCGCGCATGGTGCGAGTTGGCGTATATAAATATTGATGTTATCACAAAGATATGATGGGGCAGACTGAGATCCTTCTGCTGCACAACTCATCCCAGAGTTTCTTATTACTAAGAGCATGCAACGAAATAAAACACAACACATCTCTTCTTCGGTCTGTTAAGTGCACGCTACTGGTGCCATCCTCTCCTCTCTCTCTCTCTCTCTCTCTCTCTCTCTCTCTCTCTCTCTTCTTCTTTTCTTCTTCTTCTTCTTCTCTTCCTCTTCTTCTTTCTCTTTCTTCTCCTCGTCTTTTCACAGGTTGAAGCAAAAAAGTGGTTGCCAGGGTTTCTAAACCCTCTCTCTCCTCTGTTTGCCCTTCTCTCTTCTTATCCTCCATCTTCCTGATCGTCTTTTCACAGGTAGTTGGCAAATTTTGTAGCAATTCTCTCTCTCTCTCTCTCTCTCTCGCTCTCTCGTTCTCTGTCTGTCTCTCTCTCACTCTCTCTGTCTCTCTCTCACTCTGTCTCTCTCTCTGTCTGTCTCTCTCTCTCTGTCTCTCTCTCTCTCACTCTGTCTCTCTTCTCTGTCTCTCTCGTGCTCTCTCTCTGTCTCTCTCACTCTCTGTCTCTCTCACTCTGTCTCTCTCTGTCTGTCTCTCTCTGTCTCTCTCTCTCTGTCTCTCTCTCACTCTGTCTCTGTCTCTCTTTCTCTCTGTCTCTCTCTCTCTCTCTGTCTGTCTCTCTCTCTGTCTCTCTCTCTCTTCCTCGCCCCACCTCTCTCTCTCCACCCCATACCCTACCTGCTTATTTTTTTTCACAGACAGAATCGAAAAGGAAGCTGTCAGAGCTCTACATCACCACTTTCACCCCCCCCACCCCACACACACACTGAACAATTCCAAAACAGCTACAAATTCAGTGAGCCACACATTCCAAAACACACACACACCAACACACACACACAACATACATTAACAACAAACACACACACACAACGTACACACACACACACACACAACATTAACAAACACACACAACAACACACACACAACACACACACATAACAAACACACAACACACACGTACACACACACCACGCACACAGGGGCTCGCACAGAAACACACACACACACACGCACGACAACACAAACACATACACAGACAGACGTACACACGCACGCACACACACGTAGAAACTGATTCAAAAAGGCAGCTCCAGAATTTACAGCGACACAACACAACACACACACACACACACACACACACACACACACACACACACACACACACACAACACACACACACACACACACACACACACACACACACACACACACCACCACCACCTCCACACCCACTACCCACACACTCACACACACACACACACACACACACACACACACACACACCACACCACACACAACACACTCCCTCCCTCATAACACACACACACACACACTCAAACACAAACACAACCCACCCCCCACCCACACCCACCCTACCCACCCCACCCACACACACACCACACAACAAACATACATACATACACACACACACACACACACACACACACACACACACACACACCACCACACCCCCCACAACAAACACTCCCCCATAACACACACACACACACACACACACACACACACACACAAACACAACCCACACCCACCCCACCCCTCACCTACCCACCCCACCCACCCACCCACCCACCCACCAGACAACAAACACACACGTTGAGCTTGATGAAGCAAAACGAAAAAGGCTGACAGACTTTGTTCATCAACTCATCAGTGCGCGTAAAGTTCATCCACGGCCCAGCGCACACGCAGACAGCCCCAAGTCACCGCAAGCAACACTGAATTGAAACATGTGAATTGTAAGAGCCAGTCCACAATCCTCTTCCCCCCCCCCCCCACACACACACACTCTACTCCCTCCCTCCCTCCTTCCTTCCTCCCTCTCTTTCCCTCTGTCTGTCTCTCTCTCTCTCTTGCAAGTCCAGAATTTCTCTCTCTGTCTCTCTCCTCTCTCTATGTCTGTCTGTCTGTCTGTCTGTCTGTCTGTCTGTCTGTCTTCTCTCTCTCCCTTCCATTTCTCCCTCTCTTGCAAGTCCACAATTTCCCTCCCCCCCCCTCTCCTCTCTCTCTATCTCTATCTCTCTGTGTGCGGGGGTCAAAGGGTTAAACAAATTCTCCGAGTTCTGAGTTCTTCCCCCCCCCCCCTCCCCACCACACACACATACATTTTTTTTTACGCAGATTTTTCCTATCAACAAGGAGGGACGTTTGTATGTCTGTTACAAAAACGTGTGAGAAACATTTTCTCAGCTCGTTTTAGGTATGTCTTTACCATCATAATACAACTGTGATTGACACTGTTCCACAGGCATGCTCACACAATTGTGATTGACACTGTGGACTGTTGAGAAGTCGCCAAAGTTTGGCAGGTATGGCACCAAGTCAAGGTTACAAGGACTAAAGTTAAAAGCAACCCCCCGACCCCCCCCCCACCCCTCTTATACATGGCACTATTTTATAGTAGTTTATGTGGACAATCCTTTCTCGAAAACTTCTGAAAATATTAAAAATATGTTTTCAGTGTCTTGAACGTCTACTATTGTTCTCGATGCACTCTTCAAGGGGTATTAATCTAAAGCTTCTTCAAGACTATACAGTGCATCCGTGCGTTCATGATCATTTCTGTATAAAAAGGGAGACTATTAGAATGGCGGCTCTCTCTCTCTCTCTCTCTCTCTGTGTCTCCGTCTGTCTCTGTCTGTCTGTCTGTCTGTCTTCTCTCTCAAAGGCGGCTCTCTCTCTCTCTCTCTCTCTCTCATGCAATTCTCTCTCCTTTGTTTCTGTCTCTCTGCTTCTCTCTCTTGTCTCTGTCTCTCTCTCTCTCTCTCTCTCTCAATGGAGATCTCTCTCTCTCTCTCTCTCTCTCTCTCTCTCTCTCTCTCTCTCTCTCTCAAACATTTGCAGACACCGATTATTTAAAATATAGATGCACGTCAAGTGCTATTACATTGAAATTTTCTTAAAATCATAATGCCTGTATGTCCATGATAATTGTTGTATAAAAGAGGCAAGTTACTGAAATGGCGTCTTTTTTCATTATTATTGTTTTTTGAGATATTTGCAGACACATTTTGTTCAATATCGATGCACATGAAGTGTGGTTATCAGTAATTACATTTAAACATTTCTTCAAGGTCACAGTGACCACAATATTCACAGTCGCCTGTATGAAAACGACCATTTCTGTATGACAAGGGGGGATTATCAAAATAGCTGTGATTTGTGTGTGTGTGTGTGTGTGTGTGTGTGTGTGTGTGTGTGTGTGTGTGTGCGTGTGCGTGCGTGCGTGCGTGTGTGTGTGTGTGTGTGTGTGTGTATGTGTGTGTGTGTGTGTGTGTGTGTGTGTTTCCCCCAAAAATATTTCCAGGCATATTAATAACATTTTTGTTTACATAAAAGGGATACAACAAATTCTTTTTTCTTCCTTGATACTTCGGGCATTGTGCTAACACATTTTGCTCAGAGGAAAGATAGACAAGGACAGAGCTCATTAAAAGTGCTCTCCCTTACTAAACAGATCTAGTTCAAAAACATGAAGCTACTAACGGCAAATTAATTTGTTTGCCGAAATATTCAATGATCACAGAATAAAATTAAAAATCGGTCTGATACTATTTAAGGTTACAAGGACTAAAGTTAAAAGCAACCCCCCCCCCCACACACACACTTATACATGGCACTATTTTATAGTAGTTATGTGAACAATCCTTTCTCGGAAACTTTGGAAAATATTAAAAACATGTTTTCAGTGTCTGAATGTCTACTATTGTTCTCGATGCTCAAGGGGTATTAATCTAAAGCTTGTAGATAATAATAATAATATAATAATAATAATAAATCATAATAATAAAAATATCGTGACACTCGGATGTTAATATACAACAGAAACAATCGTGACAATGAAGACGATAAACAAACGTACAAATTCATAAATAAATACATAAATGACTACGCCCAACAATAAACAAAACCACAAACATGGCACATATACCAAACATAAAATTCAGGTAACAAGTTACATGTATTCTCACATCCCCCATCCATAATAATGATAATAACACAAATAATGAATCGTAACAATAAATAGAAATATAAGCAGAAGGGAAACTGAAACTAAAAATCTTAAAATAGTGCACCAGACAAAACCAAAAACAATAAATAAATAAACAAAAAAATAAATAAACAACAAAACACAAATATATGCACACAAGTGATTAAAAAAATAAATGAGTAAATAGATTAATGATTAAATGAATAAACAGTTAAATAAATAAATGAATATATCAATAAACAAGTAAAATAAAGTAGGTAAGCAAGAACACACACACACACACACAAAAAAACAACAAAAAACAAACAACACACACACACACACCTACTCCACCATCTCTCTCTCTCTCTCCTCTCTCTCTCTCTCTCTCTGTCTTCTCTGTCTCTCTCTCTCACTCCACAAACACACTCACACACAACAGCAACAACAACAATAAACCCAGACCAAAAACTTGAAAACAAAATAAAAAAATTTAAAAAACAACCGAACCAACCAAACAAACTAACCAACCAACAAAAACACACAAACAAAGGGACCCCAAAACCCACACGCTATTACTTACAAATCCCTGTTTGTCCGAAGAGTTGTTGGTCAGCTTCAGCTTGTGGAAAGACACCATCTTCTGCTCCCAGTGCTCTCCCGTGGCCGGGGAGTCGGGATGCACGTAAATCCTTTTCGGCATCTCGGGATCCGCCTTGCCGGCCACCATCCAGCGGCCGTTGTGGAACTTGTAGCGACAGTCGTCCACAGGAACGACGTCCAACAGCAGCACGTACTTGGACTTCTTGTCCAGTCCCTTCAAGCGGACCTTGCAAGGGGGGAACATTCGTCTGCACACACACACACACACACGTTAAGACGCTCCGATTTATGTTTGTTTATTTATTTATTATTTTATTGTTTGTTGTTGTTTGGTTGGTTGGTTTGTTTGTTTTTTCTTCGTTGGTTTGTTTGTTCACCAATTTTATTATTCATTTATTTATTACTTATTTATTTATTTTATTTAATTATTTGTTTATTTCCTTATTCATCAAGTATTTATTTTATTTATTAGTTATTTATTCATTTATTCATTCATTTCTTTATCTATTTGTTCATTCGTCAATTTCGTTCATTCAGTCATTCATTCATTTAGGATCATCGCAATTTAGGGAGATTTATTTGTTCATTTATTTATTTATTTATTTATTTTATTTTATCTTATTTCACTCATTTTTTAGTCATTTATTTGCCTATTCATTTGAAATTTTCCGTCAAATTTTTTCTTTATGTTCATTTGCTACGTATGTATGTAATGTATGATGTATGTACGAACACACTGATAAACACGAACTCCATGATATCGATCCATGAAAAAAATAAGCGTAGCTATTTTATCACGTACACTGGAGGTGATCGTCCTGCAGGGTTCTTCTTTGATACTATGTGTCATCGTATCATTAAACCTGGAGGAACTAGCTGATATATTTTCATAAATTAATAATGACATTTTTGAAGATATGACATTTATTCTTTTTATTGCCGTAGATCTATTTTATTCATTTTTTGTACGCCACTTTTGACTGTCATTACTTTTTCCTTTCTTTCTTTCTTTCGTCTCTCTCTCTCTCTTTTTTTTTGTTTTTTGTTTTGTTTTGTTGTCAGAGTTTATCTTAACTCTACTCTCCCCGCCCGCCCCGCCCCCGCCCCCCCCCCCTTTTCCCCAGCGTTTGACTTCACATTTAAGTGATCTTCCCATTCTCCCCCTCCCCTCCTCCTAAAAAAATAAAAAATAAATAAACAAATAAAAAAAAAAAAGGAAAAAAGAGTAACACGGGTATTTCAATAATTGCATGGAACATTTGCACGAAATATTGTCCTGTCTTTATTTATTTATTTATTTATTTATCTATTTATTTATTTGTTTATTCGTTGGTTTTATTTGTTTATTTAGTTAGTTAGTTATTCGTTCATTCATTCATTCATTCATTTATTCGTTGTTTTTCTATATTCATTTATTTATCTATTTATTCATGTTTAATGATGCATGGATGATGAAAGCTTAAAAACTTTGCCAGGGCAAACGGACTTCGTTTTATTCTTTTGTTTGTGTACTTGCTAGTTATCTTTTTTTGTTTTTAATTTTTTTTTATTATAATTATTTTGTTGTTGTTGTTTGTTTCTTTGTTTGCACACCCTTATCGACGCAGCAAAGAAACAGCAATGCGGGTTCCTCCCGCCACTCCACTCTCCCCCACCCTAACCAGCAGTCATTTCTATTTATAACACTATTTTTTTTTCCACCCGCCCCCACCCCAAATTTCCACCAACAGGACACAAAGATTTTCCGGGCACAAGATATATTTATCCCTGCAAAACGCAAGTTCAATTAATCCGTTCAACCTAAACCAAACCATTGGATCCAACTCATGTATAAGTTCGTTAAAGAAAAAAAAAAAAAGGGGGGGGGGGGGTGAGGGTTCAGGGACGGGGTAGAGTCGTTCATTGAACCTTAACACTGCACTCAATCAACAAAATCCGATTTCGACTGAATCAAATTCGTTTAATGCCCCCCGCCCCTCCCCCACTTCGCAACCTCCCATTTCTGCCAAAAATAAATAACTCCTCCCCCTACCCCTCCCCCAAAACAAAACAAACAAAAAAAAGAAAAGAAAAACAACAACACAATCAAACAAAATTGGGGGAAAAACGAACGCAACATACATGATTTCAAAAAGCTAGATTGGACACACATAAACAAACGAGCAAATAAATAAAAATAATAAATAAATGAAACAAATAAATAAGTAAATGAAATAAAATAAAACAAAATAAAATAAATAAATAAAGTAAAATAAATAAACAAATAATAAATAAACAAATAAATAAATAAATTTAAATAAATAAATAAATAAATAAAAAATAAATAAAATGTTCAACCAACGAGAAGGTGGAAAACACTCTTTAAAGATATAGATCTATATATATCATTCAGATTTTTTTCTTGAACGAATACAATTTTTTGTTCATTTAATCTATTTACCTTTTCTTTATGCAAATATTTTCATTTATTTGTTCACTCACTAAGTATACATGTATTTCATTTATCTATTTGTTTTGCCTAAGTACCTATCTAGTTATTTAGAATTTTTGAAAAATAGAGGAATACTGAAAACAAATTTGACAAAATCTCTTCATGACCCTCTGTGTATATATGTGCGTGTGCACGCTTCTGTGTCTGTGTGTGTGTGTGTGTGTTGTGTGTGTGTGTGTGTGTGTGTGGTGTATGCACCGCGCGCGTGCGCACGTGTTTGTGACAGAAGCAGAGAACCAACCACAAAGAGAAGAAACAGAGAGAGAGAGAGAGAGAGAGACGGAGAGAACAAAAAGAAGAGCAGA
>JAPXFY010000022.1:43158013-43165513 GCA_030674185.1 Monoplex corrugatus
TAGTATACATCTTATTGTAACCCAATTCCATCCCTTCTTTTAATTAACACTGTGTTCATTACACAGTTCATGAGTTTTCATCCTAGCATTTTGTGGTTGAGATGTGTCTGTTGTATCAGTTTATGTGGTGCCTGCCACTGACTCATTCTGAAAAGTGCTAAAGACTCTTGTGCCATGAGGCGCCGAAAGAAGTCATTATCATTAGAAATACCTTTCTGTTGTCTTCAGTTTTTGTCGGGTACTGTTGTGCAGCCAGCCACACGCAAAAAGCCAAGGTCACACAACCCGTGACCCACTGTCACGCGCCACCGAGTCGCACGCGCACTTGAGATGGTATATCCCCTCCCGCCAACCCCCCCTCTCTCTCTCTCTCTCTCTCTTTCAGATGCGCAACTTGGCCAGAATGATGGCATCTCTCTATACCGTTAGAAAATACCCCCCCCTCTCTCTCTCACTCTCTCTCTCTCTCACACACACACACACACACTCACACATACAGTATTCACACGCACAAACACCAACACAGTAAGACAAACGCGAGCACGCACACATACACACACACACATACAAACACACACATACAGTACAGAGCATACCACACACACATGCACAAGCACACGCAAACGCACACGCACATACACACACGCGCGCACACGCCAACACGCACACACAAATACACACGCACGCACACAGTGCAAAGGTTATAGTGTCGCAGCTGGTGGATAGAGTGGGGGTAGTGAAAGAGTTATGGTTTTTTTATCTACAGGAATCTGACGGCAGAGTGAGAAAGACAAAGAGTTAATTTATTAATTTATATGTTCGACTTCTTCATTCATTCATTCATTCATTCATGCATTCGTTTATTCATTTATTCGTTTATAAATTTATTTATTTATTTATTTATTTATTTATTTATTTATTTATTTATTATCTGACGGATAGAGTGAGGGAGTGAAAGATTCATTTATTTATCTATTTGTTTATTTTTTATTTTGTGTATCTATTTATATGTCTGACTTATTCATTCATTCATTCATTCATTCATGCGTTCGTTTATTCATTTATTCGTTTATAAATTTTATTTATTGATCTGACGGATAGAGTGAAGGAGTGAAAGATTATTTATTTACTTATTTATTTATTTATTTGTTTATTTTTATTTTGTGTATGCAGGAAGCTGGTGGATAGGGTGAGGGAGCAAGGGAATAAAATTTTCAGATTTGGTGAATGGGGAGGGGGAGTGAAATTGACGAAATTTTCGCACAAGGTGAAAAAAAAAAGGGGGGGGGGGGGCGTGGAGTTAGAGTACAATATATTACTTTATTACTATCTGGGGGGGGGGGGGGGGTTAAGGAGAGTATAGTATATTACTTTATTGCTATCACTGGGGGGTTTATTTAAAAAGAGTAAAGTAAATTGCTTTATTACTATCTCGGGGGTGGGGGGGGGGGGAGGGTTAAGGAGAGTATAGTATATTACTTTATTGCTATCACTGGGGGATTTAAAAAGAGTAAAGCAAATTGCTTTATTACTATCTCGGGGGGGGGGGGGGGATAAAGAAAGTACATCATATTACTTTATTACTATGTTTGAGGGAGTGAAAAGAGTGACATTTTCGCGGACTGGTAGATAGCGTGAGGGAGTCAACGGGTTAATATTAACCCTTTTGACTCCCGCACCCTATTTACCAACTGCAAAACTTAACCCTCTGATTCCCTCATCCTATCCACCGGCTTCTTGCAGGAAGCTGTTGGATAAGATAAGGTGAGGGAATCAAACGATTGAGTTCTTTTGCTTTGCTAGCATGGTTGACAATGCAGGATGCTGGTGGACAGGGTGCGGGAGTCAAAGGGTTAAGTTTTTGCTTTGCTAGCATGGTTGACAATGCAGGATGCTGGTGGACAGGGTGCGGGAGTCAAAGGGTTAAGTTTTTGCTTTGCTAGCATGGTTGACAATGCAGGATGCTGGTGGACAGGGTGCGGGAGTCAAAGGGTAAATTTTTTTGCTTTGTAGCATGGTTGACAATGCAGGATGCTGGTGGACAGGATGCGGGAGTCAAAGGGTTAAAGGCAAACGATGAAAAATGATGCATTCCACACAGTAGCGGCGAGGACACCCGATACAGGCAGAACTTGCCGTTTTAGCGACCCGACACCCTATGGATACAAAGATTGTTTTATTGACTGCGCCATGGGGAACTCTCCGTCTGTCTGTCTGTGTGTCTGTCTCTTTCTCTCAGTCTGTCTGTCTGTCTGTCTGTCTCTCTCTCTTCTCTCTCTCTCTCTTCTCTGTCTCTCTCCCCCCTTCCCCTTCCCTTTTCTCTCTCCCTCCCTTTTCTCTCTCTCTCTCCCTATCCTTTCTCTCTCTCTCTCCCTCCCTTTCTCTCTCTCTCCCTCCTGCTCTCTCTCTCTCCTTTCCTCGCTCTCTTTCTCTCTTTCTATCTCTCCCTCCCTCTCTCTCCCCTCTCTTCCTTTCTATCTCTCTTTCACCCTCTCTCTACCTCCCTCCCTCACTTTCTCTCTCCCCCTCCCTGCCTTTCTCTCTCTCTCTCCCTCCCTTCCTTTCTGCTCTCTCCCTCTCCCTCCTTCCCTCTCTCTCTCCTCTCTCTCCTCTCTCTTTCTCACTCTCTCTCTCGCGCGCGCGTACGACAAATAATGTACGAGGTCTGGTTGGCATTGTGTGTGGTAACAATGCTGGTTGCTTACTTACTGCAGTGCCAAATGCCAAATGATATAGATATATACACTACCGTCGCTGCTGCATGTTCTGGCATAATTGTTGATCAACAGCAATAAAGAAAACGATGCCTTAACCCTTTGTGGCTGAGGACAGAGAGGGTGGAAGATGTGCTCGCGGCGACAAGGGATAGATGCATATGGAGGGCCATGATCGCCAACGCCATGCGGCAGGGCACATGATGATGATGATGATGTTGATGATGATGATGATGATAATGATGGTGATGATGATGATGATAATGATGGTGATGATGATGATGGTGATGATGATGATGATGATGATGATGATGATGATGATCCCTTTGCCTCCCTCGCCCTTTCCATTAGATTCTTGATTAAAAAAAAAAAAAATTCTCTCCTTTAATCATCTTTGATTTAAATATTTTCACTATGAGTTATATATCATTATATTCGCATAACAATATCATATCCTTTATCATATCCATCAGCTTTCTGTTTTTGTTTTCCCTCACCCAATCCACCCGAGATTCCTGTATTAAAAAAAAATAAAAACTCTTTCTCCCCTCACTCCATCCGCCAGATTCCTGCCAAAAGCTTAACTCTCTCTTTCTCCCTCAATGTATCTACCAGCTTTCTGAAAAAAAAAAATCACAACTCTCTCTCTCTCCTCCGCCCTATCCATCAGATTCCTGCTAAAAAAAAATTAACTCTTTCCATCACCTTATCTACCAGCTTCCTCCAAATAGGTTAACCTTTTTCTCTATCCCTGACCCTATCCACCAGCTTCCTCGAAAAGTTTCACCTCTTTCTCTATACCTGATCCTATCCACCAGCTTCCTCTAAATGCTTAAGCTCCTTCCTCTATCCTTATCCTAACCACCAGCTTCTTTTGACTCCCTCAGTTAATTAAGAACTCGGCCGGATTATCACTGGCTGACAACTAAGCGCATAAGGAACTGTCCCCGACAACAATCCTTCTTGATCATCGTTATCAAGTGTCCTGCCGCATGGCGTTGGCTATCATGGCCTTCCATATCTATATCCCTTGTTGCCGCAAGCACATCTTCCACCCTCTCTGTCCTCAGCCACCCTGCAAGTCCGTCCAATACTTTCTCCCTGGGTCTACCCGGTGCTCTCTTTCCCTCCAGCTTTCCTGTTGTGACTCGGTGCTCTTAATCCCCCTTTCCTCATAAAACGACCTATAAATGTTGCCTGTCTTTTCCTAATCTTCCTTATGCATGATCTTCTTGTGTATGCCCTCCATCAAGGCTGTCTCGTTTGTTTTCTTTGCTGTCCATGGAACTCTCAGCACTCTTTTTAGAAACCACATCTCGGCTACCTCTTGAACAAAATGTAAAATCTGGATCATTTACAGTAAGCAATACGATACGACAAGGCGCCAATCTACGTCCCCCCCCCCCCCCCCGCCGAGCTCCCCTTCCCCCCCAAAAAAAAACAAAAACAAACAAACCCACTGACTCAATTGGCGCACGTTTTACCACACAGAACAACAGGAACACGAGCAGAGTGTACTCGACAAAGTGAACAATAGAAAACGCGCACGGGCCACAAAATGGCGTGTGAAGCACTTCCTGAGTACTCGCCGCTGTCGGTGAGAGTTGTCTTCCGTTATGGCATATGAGAATGGGACGGTGATGGGAGAACAACGAGGGGGGACGGGGAGGGAGGAGACAGAGAGCTGTGGGGGTCAGTTTGGAGGATGTATAACTATACAGAACTAAAAAACGTTCTGTTACATAAACACATATATACAAAGTTTGAGAGGACTGAAATAGTTCATAATCTTACTATGAGGCAACTGATGCCCGGGCCCCACCCTCCTCTGTCTTCCTTCTTCTTTTTCTTCTTCTTTCTTTTTCTTCGTGAAATGACTGTCACGTGACGTCGGGAGCCGGAAGGTGATTGTCAGGAAAATGGTGAGGCATTGTTGCTCTGGGTCCCATCCTTGTGGCACACTCAGGTGTTTCTTGTTCACATCATGAAAAGAAAACGACTACCAAGAACCGCACTTACTGAGGAGAGTAAACACAGGTATGTATCCTCAGCCCCAAGAGAAGTGAAAGCAGGCTTGTTGAATTTGTTGTCGCCTTTGCAAAGAAAGTTTCTTTGTATTAAAGTTGGGGAGAGAAGAGATGGGGCGGCAGTCAGTGGGGGAGGGGGGGGGGTAATCGGAGAACGGAGAGCTGAGACTATAAAGATATTATCATAAGGGACTGAAATAGTTTATATAAAAAGTCAACGACTGCATGAATCTTCAAACCATATTGGGGTGGGGGGAAGAGATAGAAAGAGAGAGAGCGAGAGAGACAGACAGACAGACAAACAGACAGGCAGAGACGAGAAGGGGGAGACGGAGAGACACAGAGAGACAGAGAGACAGACAAAGACATATAGAGAGAGACAGACAGACAGCCAGCCAGCCAGGCAGACAGACAGACAGAGAAAGAGACAAAGACAGACAAACAGAGAGAGAGAAAGAGACAGACAAAGACAAAAAGAATGAGAGGGGGAGAGAGAAATAGAAAAGGAGAGAGAGAAAGAAAGAGAGAGAAGAGGCGGGGAGGGAGGGAGAGATAGAGAAAGAAAGGGAGAGAGAGACGGGGAGGGAGGGAGGGAGTGAGAAAGAGAGAGAGAGAGAATAAGACAGAGAGGAAGAGAGAGACGTGGAGGGAGGGAGAGAAAGAGAAAGAGAGAGAGTGTGTGAGAGAGAGAGAAAGAAAGAAAGAAAGAGAGAGAGAAAGAAAGAGAGAGAGAGAGAAGCAATGTCATTGCCCTAACACATAGGGGAGGGGGAATTGCAAGCAGCCAAACACAGACAAGACACTTTTGCCAAAGGGGAAATTTATACCATCTCCCATGTTTCCCATTCGACCTATCATTTCTTACAACACCACACCAGTCACACACACACACACAACACACACACACACACACACACACACACACCACACACACACACACACACTCTACCTCTCTCTCTCTCCACACACACACACACACACAACTACACACACACACACACACACACACACAACTACACACACACACACACACACACAACACACACACACACACACACACACACACACACAGAAACACAACACACACACACACCACACACACACACACACACACACACACACACACACACACACACACACACACACACACACACTTTTCAATCCATCATCATCATACCTCACACCTATGTAGTCCCTCCCCTCCCCCGTTTCCTCCGACCCCTCCCCCCATTCTCCGACCCCTCCCCCCATCATCCGACCCCTCCCCCCCAAACAACGTGTGAGGCCTTCGTCATTTTTTACGACCTCCCACCTACCGATAGAAAAGTATGGTACACAAGTAGGTGACTATTGGAAAATATGAAGTTTACCTTTAATTTTTTTTTTTTTTTGGTTATTATTATTATCACCATTCTTTTTTTCTTCTTCTTTCCTTAACGATGATGATGCTGATGCTGATGATTATTATTATCATCATTACTATTATTATTATTATTATTATTATTCATTATTATTATTGTCATTATTATTATTATTATTATATTTTTTATTATTGTTTTATTGAAGCTAATATTATTTCCGTTGTGGAAATTAATCTGACGTTTCTTTCAACATCAATTAAATTTTACAATTTGTAAATTGCTTCTTTTTTTCCCTCTCTCTCTGCTCTCTCTCTCTTCTCTCTACTCTCTCTGTGACTCTCTCTCTCTCACTCTCTCTCTCTCTCACTCTCTCTGTGACTCTCGCGCTCTCTCTCTCTCTCTCTCTCTCTTTCGCTCCCCCCCCCCCCTCTCTCTCTCTCCCCCCCCCCCCTTTTTTTTTTTCAACTTATGAGAACCTAAGTTAAACTTGTTCGACGAAACTTCAGGTATCGTTTTCAGCACACACAACTGCAATTTGCAACAACAACAACAACAAAACAACAACAAAAACAAATTCGATAGGAAAAAAACAGTCGTATGTCTGCAGCAAGGGGTTGATTTTTTTCACAGGAAGAGTGCAAATTTCTTTGCCAAGTATGTCATATAAACTGTAACATCAGCAACAACAACTGTATACGCTCGTAGTTTTTCACAACGCTATCTGCAACTTTCATGGCGAAAAAAAAAAATGAAAAAAAGCAAAAATCCACCCACAACTATAAACGCACACTGTTTTTTTTTTTTTTTTTGGTGTCAAATAAACAGAAAATAAAGACAAAACAAACCAATAAAACACACATAGAGAAAACAAAACAAAAAAATAAATCAATAAATACGAATATCCCGACATACTACTCGCTGTAGAACACAATACAACTGCGGGCATGATCGGCTTTTTAAACTTTTTTCTTTTCTTTTTTTTTTTTTAATTCTATTTATTTTATTTTATTTTATTTCATTTTATTTTACTTCATTATTTATTTTTTTTTTTTTTTATTTTTTTTTTTTTTATCGAATTTTGGTTTTTGTCCAAGAAACTCACACAGCACACCATGCCCCAAACCGCACACAAATGAAAGCGAAGCACACACGCACACGCACGCACCACCACGCAACCACACACACCACACACACACACACACACACACACACACACACACACACACACACACACACACACACACGCCGCACAGAAAGCCACAAACTAATGTCTACCAAAGTGCGTGTGCGCGTTGAATTTGCAAGTCTAAAAAATATTCAATTGGAGATGATAGCGTAAAATGTGATCTGACACCAGAAATCTCAATGGAACAGGTTAATGAGCACATGCGGGCACAC
>JAPXFY010000022.1:43178013-43190513 GCA_030674185.1 Monoplex corrugatus
CTTCTCCCCCACACACACTCACACACCCACTCTCTCTCTCTCTCTTTCTCCCCACAAACATTTTCCTCGAGCATACAGTGGTAATATATCAGGCATATGCAACATCCTCTCTCTGTCTGTCTGTCTCTCTCTCTCTCGCTTACGCCCAGGTGATGATGGATGGCAGTGAATATTGAACATGCCACACGGGATGACTGGCTTAGCGTACACACACATACATTCACTGAAACACACACACACACACACACACACACACACACACACAACACACACACACACACACACACACACACACACACACACACACACACACACACAACACACACAGTGTTGTTCAGTTTCCTCCAAGTCCGCTACTATCGCAGTTGTACAGAGGTCAGTTTGAAAGTGGCCCAATGATCGTTTAGTTGGTTTGCTCTCTATCTCTGTCTCTGTCTCCCCCTCCCCCCCCCCCCCATCTCTCTCTCTCTCTCTCTCTGTATGTTTTGTTGATTGTTTTTGTTTTTGTTTTGAAGTGGGTATTTACTGTTGTATGGATGTCGAGCCTGGACAATCAAAAAACAAAATCAGAACAAACTGAAATGTGGTTTCTAAGAAGAACATTGAGTTCCATAGACAGCAAAGAAAATAAACGCCACAACCCTGAAAGAGGAAAAGACAAAGAGAACATTAACGAAGAAGATTAAGGAAAAGACAAGCAACATTTATAGGGACAGTTTATGAGTCTAGAGAAATGTGAGCACCTAATCAAAACAGGAAAACTAGAGAGAGAAAAAGAGCACCAGATAGACCCAGGGAGAAAAATATTTGTTAGTTTAGCAAGAGTGGATGTGGACAGAAAGGATAGGAGATGTACTTGCAGCGACAAAATCAAAGATAGATTCGTTTGGAGGGCCATGATCGCCGACGCCATGCAGCACGGCCCATGATGATGATATTATTATTGATTTAATTATTTCTATTTGTTTTATTATTGATTTATCTCCTAGACCTGCCTACCTGCTTACGTGTATGCTTTCAAATTTGTTTGGTGGTCTTCTTCATGCGTTGTTCCTCGACTATTCGTTTATTTATGAACATACAGGGGGGGTGCAAAAGTAGGTATACAGTTATGAAAAAAGAAAACACGTACAATACTCATTGTATTTATTATACAAACAAATGAATATTGCATATACATGTAATAACAAGCACAGCCTTAATCCCTCAAGATACTCAAACTGCTTACCGTCGGTATTCACACACTCCTCTAATCGAGAGCGGAATTAAGCATTATAATAATGATGTGATGCTTACTGTATACCTACTTTTGCACCCCCCCCTGTATTTATTTTCGAAAACGTTAAGCATACTTGTGTTTGTGCATCACATGTAGGCTGTTTATATTATGTCGTTATATTATTCCTTTTAAACATTAGTTGTTTCCAATTTTCAAGTTTTTACAAGAGATCAATAGATTTAATTTTTCTATGATTATACGTAAGGAAAGATATACAAATACATTTTAGATTTGAAAGGATAATCGTGAGCAGAAGGGCAGAGGGTGAGGCAGGATATTAAAATAAAAGGAGGAAGTGGGGGAATAAGGTGTGGATTGCAAAAAGTAAAATTATGACAAGTGCACATACGTGAATTTGCAAACATCTCCATTTTTTTAAAAATTCAAAATGGGACAATGTATCATCATTCAAAATGGGACAGTGTATCATATCAAGAAGACTGAGCAGAAGTACGTGCAGGTAAAGACTATGTTTTACTGTCAGGAGAGAGATCTCAGCTGTTTATGGGTTGATTTTCATCAACATTTTATCTGTAGTATCAATAGATTCTCCGCTCGGTGTGGAATCACATTGTAATATATATTTGTATGTGATATGTTCTCTATAATTTCCCCCATTTATAGCCATGTGTGTGTGTGTGTGTGTGTGTGTGTGTGTGTGTGTGTGTGTGGTGTGTGTGTGTGTGTGTGTGTGTGTGTGTGTGCGTGAGTGTGCATGCGTGTGTATGTGTACGTTCAGCGCTTAGATTTGATTTCTATCAAGATTTTGCGCTATACAAATACTGTAATTATTATTATTATTAGCTTGGTTTTTAACCGTTGTCTTTTTATTTGAACCTTGGGTGTTGTTTTTGACGTAGTGTTAGCCATGATAGGTCTCTCATGGTCGGCTGGACAACCAGCAATATGAACGTGGACTTGCTTTCCAACATGTCTGAGTAACTCTTTGAAAGCAACTCTTATCTATCTCCATTCCTCCAGTATGTTGGAACTAAATCTTACTCTTTTCATCTATTATTTATGTTTGTAGTAACATGTGATATCAATTGTGGGTGTTTTTGCCTGCTTTGTTGGGTTTTCTGAGTTTTTCCCTTAGTTTGCTTTGGTTCATTTTGTTGTTATTGTTTTCTTTCACCTAGTGTGCTAAGGATATGATCGTAGTGCTTTTAGCTTTTTTCTTCATTTCTTTCTTGTTTCTTGTTGGTTTAAATTTCACAAGTTGCCCGCATTTGAGCCAATAGTGTGTCAATTGTTTTTGGGGAGGGCTAACATAAGCCATTGCTTGATGCCCTGCCCATGCTTTGCTGTATTTATGACTCTTCTTTTCTTGAATAAAGTTTTGTACTCAATTATTCGTAATACATTCCATTTGTTTTCGAAACACGTTTGAATACGTCTGGTCTAAGCATTGTTGATTTAGTCATTTTGTGTTATGTTTTGTCTGTTCTTTCCATTGTTTGCTTGGTCTTCAGTGTCGCATTGTTGATTTTTTTTCCATTTTGTTTTATGTTTATGTCTGTTCGTTCCATTGTTTTGCTTTTTCTTGAGTGTCGCATTGTTGATTTAGTCATTTTGTTTTCCCCGTGGGGATGCCGAGGGCTCTTTCAGTAAAAACAGTATCCCCTCCTTCTGGAAATTCTGTGCTAGAAATTTCCTCTTTTCTGTCACTCTCTTTGTTTCTGCCTTGTTCCTTTGCTTTCTGTCATTTCTTCCTATCATTTTCTGCCTTGCTTGTCCATTCACTTATATTATGTGTTCGATAAAGTCTTACCTACTTTCTCTTAGGATTGATAATTGAGTACATTATAAAGCGCATTTTTGGCTCTAGGGAGGTGAGATATGTGGAAGCAATTTTAGGTGATTTATGCCCGTTTTTGTATATGTTTTGGTGTCCTTGGGTATGTTTAAACTTGAATTTATGTGTTTTTTAAATCCCCTGTGCGATAAATTGGACGGACTGGTCAACGCCAGGGGCATGTCCTTAGATTACGCGCACGAATGCACTGATATGTGTACTTAATTTTCTTTTATTTTTCCCTTAATTTTCTTTTCTTTTCATTTTTTCCCCTGTTGAAGTTTTGTAAAATTCAAAGCGGTTACAGCCCTGATATGGCTCTACTCGGTCGGCTGGGCTTTAACACAAAAATAACAATAACAGTCATTTTGTGTTCTGTCTTTTGTCTGTTCGTTCCATTGTTTTGCTTTGTCTTCAAGTCAGTCGATGGTGCCTGTGCTCCAGCCGTCAGCACTGTCACGACTTGGGAATGATGGCTTACTTGAAACACGTCTTCTCTTCTCTTCCACTCGACATGTTTCAAGAGTTCACTTAGTACTTTGTTCTTTAGTTTGTTTGTTTGTTTGTTTGTTTTTTTCTTCGATCATCCGTCGCATTCTCCCTGTAGTGCTGACGTCTGCAAGTATCACCATGACACACTAAAGACTGCGTTTTTGATCAGTTTTACTCTAGTTTTCTCGGGAGAAGAGTGGCGGAATGGTTCAGACGTTAACCTGCCAATAACTAAACTCGAGGTTCCAGGGATCGTTCCCTGTAGAGACCTCAAACTTTTCTCCTCAGTTTGACCGGAAAATCGAACTGAACGTCTAGTCCTTCGGAAGGGGACGAAAAAAAAACGAGTCGGACCCGTGTGCCTTCTAGCTGCGCACGCTAAAGATCCCACGGCAGTTGAAAATAGTGAAGAGCAGGACATTGCCCGCTGCCTTGGTATATAAAACATTGTAGTCCTTTTTCTCCCACTAAACGAAGCAGCAAGGAAGTTCCAGTCTTTTTCTGCTAATTTTTGTATTTGGTGTTTGTTCGTTTGTGATCTTACGAAAATTTGCGCCTGTCTTGTCTGGTTGTATTAAATTCGCGTTCTGATTCTATTTTCGTGTTTTTCTGGTTCCAGAAATGTGCTAGAGAAGCATTCTCTCCCTCTTCCCCCACCCCTCCTACTGTACCCTGGCAAAGTCTTGAAATAGTGGGGGAAAGGGGACAGGATTTATAAAACACTTAACCCTTTGACTCCCGCACCCTATCTACTAGCATCCAGCATCGTCATCAATGATAGCAAAGGCAGAAAAACTTAACTCTGACTCTCTCACCCTATCCACTAGCTTCTTGCTGGAAGCTGGTGTGGGTAGGGGTGACTGAGTCAAAAGAGTTAAGGTTGTTTTTTTTGCAGCTTCTGGATAAGCTGCGGGGAGTCAAAGGGTTAATTAAATTTAGTACCAGACTGACGTTTGCTTCAGGATGGGTGGCCCACACACAGGTCAGTTCTCATGTTGTGTGGCTGGGACTGAACTCGAGGCAACAGATCTCGGGTCGTCGTTGTTGTTCTGTAGATTTTAAAGTCCTAAAGTCCTACCACTCTCAGAGTACACGAGGACTGGCTATAAGAATTGCTCAAAGAAGCCTTGAACAATTTTAGTTGCATTGTGAGATACCGATGGGTTTTTTTGTTTCTCTCTGGAGTATGAGCAATGAATGCTGCTGATCTCGGGGTCCACGGCCAGCCCGCTATTTATAACCCCCTCACGCAACACCCCGTCTCCCGCCAACCCCCTCCAATTTTTTTTTTTTTTGAAGGTGGGGTGTTGCTGGCATGAATAAAGGAGGCAGTAAATCAGTCGATCAGCCGAAATTTTTTTCAAATTTTTTTTTACTTTTTTTTTTTTTACACACTCAGTCCTCTGCAATCCGTTGTCAAATGCCATCGCCAACGGCAAGGACGTTAACGGTTTTTTTGTTCTGCACATCATTATAAACTCTACTCACCCCTCCCCCAACCCCCCCCCCCCCCCCCCCCCCCCCCCGCCCTCCAATCTCGCCTCGCCAATCACTGTCACTCTTAACTTTCACATTACTTGTTCATGATTTCACGGCCTCGGCAGTAAAACACCTTCGCATCTGATCACTGCACGTCTGCGTATAAATTATGACAATGGACAGGCTTTCACTACTAGGCCCGTTTTATGATTCGATTAAAATCTGTACGTCGGTTTAATTTTCGGAAAAAAATTTTTCTTATTATGAAATTGACATCTCTGTTCGAAAGTTGGGGAGGTTTTTTGTTTTGTTTTGTTTTGTTTTGTTTTGTTTTTTGTTTTGGTTTGTAACCCTTTGATTCCGTACCCTGTCCTCCAGAACTAGAATCGTGTGCTGGCAACCATGCTAGCAAAACAAAAACTTAACCCTTTTGACTCTCTCATCCTATCCACCAGCTTCCTACAGGAATTACTGATCAATCAATCAATCCATCAATTAATTAATGTTTGCATTTGTTTTTGTTTTATTTATATATTTTTTGTTTTTGTTTGTTTATTTATCTTTTTTTACCAAGTCTTCAGAAAGGCAAGAAGGCTAAATTGGCTTTCAATACATGCAATGTTAATAATTACAAGTTTTACAATATTTAGAAATATATTATAATAAAATATAAGATAGAAGAGAAAAGAGAGAGAGGAGAGGGGGGAGAGAGAGAGAGAGAGAGAGAATTTGTTACGGGAGAGGCACACAACTATTACACACAGAGACAGACAGAAGACAGAGAGAGAGACAACACACACACACACACACACAAAAGGGAGGGAGAGAGAGGAGAAAGAGAAAGAAGAAGAGAGAGAGAGAGAGAGAGAGATGACCAACCACACAAATCCTGTGACCAAACTTCATGGTGTCTAGCAGAAACTAGGGAGGGGGGGGGGAGGGGAAGGGGTGTAAGAGAGGAGGGGGGGGGGGGAAGGAGGCCACATTCATGGCCAGAGATGGCCTGAAACCAAGAAGACGACAAACGGAAGCTGTAGGAGGAAAGGTTTAGCGCGAGCTCTGAGGGTTTCTCCCCGAGAGCAATTGCAGGAATCGGAGTGGCGCGCCTATGGAACCACCCAAGCGCGATGATCCCCTCTCGTTGAGCAAAACTCACAGACTCCAAGATAAGTGCCGTTCTTCCCCCTCCTCTCTCCCATTCTCTGTCTTCCCACTCCGCTCCTCCCCTACACACACACGCACGCACATACACACACACACTCACTCACACTCACGCATGCACACACACACACACATACTCACTCACTCACACGCACGCACACACATACACACACACATTCTCTCTCTCTCTCTCTCTCTCATTCACTCACGTGCACGCACTCACACACACACACACTCTCTCTCATTCACTCACACGCACGCACACACACACACACACATTCATTTACTCAATCACACGCATGCACACACATACACACTCACACAGACACACACACACACACAACACACACACACACACACACACACACACACTCACACACACACACACACACACACACACACATATCTCTCTCTGATGATAAATTAGGCGGAATGTCTGGCGCCTCTCTGTGACCTGGCCGAGTGCTAAACTGTCCAAGTATCACGTGCAACAGAGAGAGAGAGAGAGAGAGAGAGAGGCAGACAGACAGACAGACAGAGACAGACAGAGACACAGAGAGAGAGAAAGAGAGAGAGAGAAGAGAGACAGAGAAAGAGAGAAGAGAGACAGACGAGAGAGAGAGTCAGAGAGTCAGAGAGACAGAGAGAGAGACAGAGAAAGACAGAGAGACAGACAGACAGAGACAGAGAGACAGAGACAGACAGACAGACAGAGATAGAGAGGAGAGAGGAGAGGAGAGAGAGAGAGAGAAACAGAGACAGTGACTGAGAGACAGACAGAAAGAGAGAGAGATAGAGAGACAGAAACAGAGAGACAGAGAGACAGAGACAGAGATAGGGACATAGAGAGACAGAGAGACAGACAGACAGAGCAGACAGACAGAGACAGAGACAGAGACAGAGATAGAGACAGACAGACAGACAGACAGACCAACCTGAACCAGTATGTACGACACAAGGGGTCGGTAAGCATATATATACACAGACGTCCACACATAATAAATATGACGACACGAGTTGTCCAGCACAATGTCTGGTCCGCCAAAACGCCGTGAGTGTTTAACGAGCCCCGTGTCACGGGCGATAATCCGGCAAGCCAATGACAAAGAGACCACCAACGTGAAGTAGCGGGCATATAATATGGGAGGCATAAATTTGGCCGTGCGTCTAGTCTAGACGTACGTCAAGAACCACCGTGGGTGGACTCTTAAGATCCGGTATCGGAGTTCAAAACCTCAGCCAGCAACAAAACATTTAACCCGATTGTAGCCAAAACAGCAAAAGCAAAAAAATTTAACCCTTTCACTCCTTCACCCTATCCATCAGCTTCCTTCCTACCTACCGGTGGATAGGCTGGGTCAGGGAGTGAAAGGGTTAAGTAGGAAACTGGTGGTCAGGCTGCGGGAGAGAAAGGGTTAACAACAACACGCTGGACATGGCCAGAGCCACAAGCACGTCACGGTGGCCAGTGAGCTTGACCAGTTAACCCTTCGACTCCCGCACCCTGTCCACTAGCTTCCTGTATTGTCAATCACGCTAGCAAAAACAAAATCTTAACCCTTTGCTTCCCTCACGCTATCCACCAGCTTCCTGCAGGGAAGAAGCGGGTGGATAGGGTGAGGGAATCAAAGGGTTAATTATTTGCAGTGGGTGGATAGGGTGCGGGAGCCAAAGGGTTAAGAACTGGCCTGTTCGTTGTCCGTCTTAACGTTTCCGATCATTCTGGTAATGGTGTCAGCTCTACGTTTCACAAGTCCCTCTCTCTCCCCTCTCCAAACCATTCCGCCCCCTTCAAGACCACACCAACGCATAAGGGTTTGCTCACACTCAGGGAATCTGTCAGATAATTGCTGGCAGATTTGGGTGGAGAGCATATGGCATGGTAACGGTGCGACGAATTCCTCTTGAACAAACTCAAATATCTCTCCAGCCCCACAGTACATCACAGGCGTCACTGCTGTTCGTCGCGATTACTGTACTTCGCATCTCTTCGTCACATGCGTGACATCTGGTATGCGAGTACGTACATCGTTGTCCGAACCTTAACCCTTTGACTCCTGCACCCTGTCCACCAGCATCCTGCATTGCCAACCATGCAAGCAAAGCAAAAACATAACTCTTTGATTCCCTCATCCTATCCACCAGCTTCCTGCAGGAAGATGGTGGAAAGGGTGAGGAAATCAAAGGGTTAAGTTTTTGTAGTTGGAAGATAAGGTGCAGGAGTCAAAGGGTTAATCCTTTGACTCCCGCACCCTACCCACCTATGAGTTATATCTTATACTAGTTGCTGCAGTATCACCTAAGATAGATGTTTTGTTGTAAGCTGGTTTTTCTTAATCAAAGTATAATCAAAGGACATAACTCTTTTGAGAATTATCTCCCATGTTGCACAGAACTTCTCAAATCTAATAACACAGTTTGCGCTACCCATTCAGCTAGCATAGAAGCAGATACAAAGTACAAAAACCGTAAGCTCAGAACATTACTTTAATTAAAGTAGTTTATACTTTATAGTCGCACTAGTCGCAGCAGTATCATGAAAGAGGAGGTATGGTTGTAAATTGTTTTTTCTTAATCAAACTAGTACTATCACATATTGAGCGTTTTCATTTAATTCTCTAAATTTACTTGAAATTACGTGTAATTGTTTAATTAAAGAAGTACTGTTTGATATTGAGTGCTTTCATTTAATTCTTTTAATTTTACTTGAAATTACGTGTAACTGTTTGTTAATTAAAGCCGTACTGTTAGATAATGAGTGCTTTCGTTTAAATTAATTCTTTAAATTTACTTGAAATTACGTGTACTTGTTTGTTAATTAAAGTGGTACTATCACATAATGTTTTCATTTAATTCTCTAAATTTACTTGAAATTACCTGTGATTGTTAATTAAAGTAGTACTATTACATAATGAGCGCTTCAATTCAATTCTCTAAATTTCCTTGAAATTACGTGTAATTGTTTGTTATTTAAGCTAGTGCTAACATAATGCTTAATTACACGTAATGCTTTCTTTTAATTCTATAAATTTAATTGAAATTACATGTAATTGTTTGTGAATCAAAGTAGTACTCTATATCACAGATTGGGTGCTTTCATTTAATTCTCTAAATCTACTTAAAATTACGATGAAAACACTAACTGCACAAATAAAAAATAAACAGCACAGACTTACTGTACAAGCCATCATCATGAATGCCCAATATTTGATGATTTTAAATCTGTATAAACAAATAAAGAAAAATAAAATGAAAATAAAAAGAAAATAAATGAATAAATAAATGAATGAATGAATGAATGAATGAATGAATGAATGATAAATGAATGAATGAATGAATGAATGAATGAATGAATGAATGAATGAATAAATGAATGAATGAATGAATGAATGAATGAATGAATGAATGAATGAATAAATGAATGAATGAATGAATGAATGAATAAATGAATGAATGAATGAATGAATGAATGAATAAATGAATGAATGATATGAATGAATGAATGAATGAATGAATGAATGAATGAAGATGAATGAATGAATGAATGAATAAATGAATGAATGAATGAATAAATAATGAATGAATGAATGAATGAATGAATAAATGAATGAATGAATGAATGAATGAATAAATGAATGAATAAATGAATGAATGAATGAATAAATGAATGAATGAATGAATTGAATGAATGACATGAATATGAATCTAAATTGATTAAAATGACGATGAATAAATGAATGAATGAATGAATGAATAAATGAATGATATGAAAATGAATGAATGAATATTGAATGAATTAAATTTGATAAAATAATGAATGAATAAATGAATGAATGAAGAATAAATGAATGAAATGAATGAATAAATGAATAATGAATAAATAATGAATGAATGAATGAATGAATGAATGAATGAATGAATGAATGAATGAATGAATGAACAAGTACATGATGAAAATATATAGACAATGATAACTAGCGACAAAATAAAAATAAAACAAATACTACTACTACTACTACTACTACTACTGCTACTACTAATACTACTACTAATACTAATAAATACAAATAAATTATAGCTGCGTATAAGCGGGCCCCAGTAGCTCAGTTGGTTTGAGCGTTGGATTCACATGCTAATGGTTGTGGGTTCGAATCCCGGGGTGCGCTATATTAATTAAAACTGGCCATCTCACTGTCCCATCTTAACATCATTGTTCGTTCTGGTGGTGTCAGCATAGGATTAGATAGATCCCACTTCCCCCACTTCCCTGGGATGGTTATCCCCGTCGCCATATCACCTGAGTTGGGAGTCGACGTAAAAACTAAACCAAATCAACCAACTGCGTATAAGAAAGACCACATTCATGAATGCAAGTTTAAAAACAAATCTCCATCCTCCATCCCTCTCCACGCGTCTCAAACATTCCATTTAGCACAAATGTTTGATCGAAAATACAACACAAAATAACCCAGTGAGTGCGTAAATCATTTACATAACATTTCTAACAAAACGATAACTTTCACACACACACACACACACACACACACACACACACACACACATACACACACACACACACACACACACAAAACCAACCAAACAAAAAAAACTGCGTATATCTTTTATATAACATTTCTCACAGAACGATAACTTTCAGACAAAGAACACACACACACACACACAACACACACACACACACGCACACGCACTCACACACACACACCACACACACACACACACAACACACACACACTAACACACACACACACACATACACGAGAGCACAAACACCACACACATGCACAAACAAACACACACACACACACACACACATACACAAACACACACACACACACACACACACACACACAACACACACACACACACACACACACACACAACACACACACACACACCACACACACACAAACACACACACCAACACAAAAAACACACACACACTCACACAAAACACGTTACGAAACTGACACGGAAACCGGAGTCCTCTTCATCTCTAAGTTACATGTGCTTGTCAGTTAATCAATATCACTACAGTTAATTAAAATGGCGCCTGCTTGATGATGCACGACTTCAAGCAAAAATGACATGAAAAGGACTGGTGTTTTGTGCTCTCTCTCTCTCTCTCTCTCTCTTTTGTCTTTTTCATCTTTCTCTCTCTCTCTCATTTTGTCTCTCTCTCTCTCTCTCTTCTCTTCTCTCTCTTTTCTCCTCTTCTCTCACTTCTCTCTCTCTCTCTCCTCACTCTGTGTGTTGCGGGGCGTGGCGTGCGTGGTGTGTGTGTGTGGGTTTTTTTGTTATTTTTTTACACTTGATTTATGATGTGACTGACTTTGCTGTATTTTCTTCGCTGTATTTTTGTTTGTTTTGTGCGTATGTTTTTTTGTTTTGTTTTTGTTTTTGTATGTTGTTTATTTGCTGCCACCCTCCCTTCCCCCCCCCCCCTACCTTTGGTTGTCGTCAGTTCAATTGTCTCGTTGTTATTCATTTATCTATTGGTTACATTTTTTTTATTTATTTTATTTATTATTTACTCATCCTACTCATTTATTTACTCATTTATTTCATTTTCTATTTATTCATTCGTCTATTTATTCATTTATTTGTCTACTACTTATTTGACCATCGCATGTTTTATGTAATTGTTTCCTCTCTGGTTTTGGAATCAATTCATATTCGTTTTTTTCTTATAAATCGGCATTCGAAAATTATGAATTTATCTTTCTTAATTCTTCTGTTTATATAATTATGTTCAAAATATGATCTAATACAAAGTGCGATGCATGAGGTACTGATCGTTTAAAGTGAACTCCTTCCTGATAAAACAAAAAACAAACAAACAAACAAAAAAACAAAACAAAAAAGGAAAAGAAAAGAAGAAATATATAAATAAAGAAAGAAGAAGAAAGAAATGGAAATGATTAATAATAAATATGTAAATATTCCAAAAGAAAAAAGAAATAAACAGAAAAATAAAATAGCATATTAAGCCTTTACATATGCATTGGGTATTCATCCGCTTACCCCAACACAATGTTTTCGTCAACCAATCCAATTTTCTCATTCATACGGAGCGCTTTCACGGCTGGGATAAGATCAGCATTTTAAGCACGATTTTCACTTCCATAGCAGACAATGTACTGTGGACATTTTTTTTTACATCATGCTCGCTTAACCCATCAATAACAATTAAAAAAAAGCAAAAAGATGTGACTTAAATCAACAGTAAAGATTGAAGTCAACAGTAAAACGTTCTCTTTCTTTCTTTCTTTCTTT
>JAPXFY010000022.1:43195513-43210513 GCA_030674185.1 Monoplex corrugatus
TTTAAAACCCTTACCACCCTATCACTACTCACTATAATGGTTAGTTCCATTCACAAGCGATACTTGACAAAACCGACACCAGTACTATAAAAACTCTAATCCCAAGTACAATCATAGCACTAAACAACAACAAAACAACAACAATAACAACAACAACAGCCCTCCCCCACCCACCCACCACCACCACCCCACACACCCACACCACTACTACTGCAAACAACACAACAACCACCACTACTACTACTACTACAATTCTGACGGCCAAAGCTAGACACTCGATAACACTTGACACCATCCATCGCTAAAGAACCTCCACGGCCACGGCCGGGCGTGTGTGTGTGGGGGGGGGGGAGGGGGTGTCAAGCCACTATTACTGACAGACCTACCACCATGACACAAGATCGCTATCGGATCCGACGTTATCATCGTCTCCATCGACATCGACGCTGTCGTCAGTCTGCTTTCATGCTTGGACGGTCCCTCGGAATCCTTCACGACACCAAAAGCTTATAGTAAGTACACCGACCATTAATACTTGACCCACCCACAAACTCCAACCACAAGACTCTAATGGTGTTCTTCTCTGCTAGTTTGATGGGTGGTGGGGGGATCGGGGGGGGGGGTGGCTTGTAGATAGATCTTCCACTGACAGCGTGAGACAATGGAGAGAGGGGGTGGGTGGGTGGGGGGGTAGGTAATGGGGGTGGTGGGGTGGAGAGAGAGAAGGGGGGAGAGATAGATAGCGGGGGGAGGTGTGGAGAGAGAGAGAGACAACTGAAAATGTCTTTTAAAGCGTTAATTAAGCCTTTAGAAACAAGTTGGGGCGGCTCTGAGAGAGAGAGAGAGAGAGGGAGGGAGAGAGAGAGAGAGAGAGAGAGAGCGGACATACAGAGAGCAGAAAGACAGGCACAGAGAGAGAGAAAGAGAGAGCGAGAGAGAGAGAGAGAGAGAGAGCAGATAGACAAACAGAGAGCAGAAAGACAGACAGACAAACAGACAGAAAGGAAAAAGACAGAGGCAGAGAGAGAGATAACAGACAGAGAGAGAGAGAGAGAGAGAGAGGGGAGGAGCGGAAGGGAGGGAGGGAGACAGAGACAGACAGACAGACAGAGAGAGAGAGAGAGAGATTCTATCGCATCCGTGTTTATTAAAATCTTTACTTTTTCTTTTTCTTCGTTTTTTTTTTATTTATGTAGCTATTTTCATTTCATTTTGTTGCATTTGTCACAACAGATTTACCTCATGAAATTCGGGCTGCTCTCCACGAGAAGAAAGCGTCGCCGCTCTACAGCGCCACCCAATTTTCTCTTTTTTTTCCCCCGTAGTTCTATGTGTGTATGTATATCTGTCGACCTCTGAACATATAAAATTTTGCAAGTCGGCTGTAAGTCCCATTAAACAGATACGCAAGTGTTTTACAGCAAAACGTGCAAAATCGAGTTTCATTTACAATCACGCAAACAAACAATTCTCACTATGAAATATCAGAGAGAGAGAGAGAGACAGACAGACAGACAGACAGACAGAGACAGACAGAGACAGAGACAGACAGAAAGACAGACAGAGAGAGACAGACAGACAGACAGACAGAACGACAGACAGACAGACAGACAGACAGACAGACAGAGAAAGAGAGAGAGAGAGAGAGAATGCCAAGCAGGACTACTATTCTAACCAAGAATCAGTACCGTATAAATTCTAAATTTCGACAACAGATCTTAATTAATCCTCTTGACTTCCGCACCCTGTCCACCAGCATCCTGCATTGTCAAGCATGCTAGCAAAGCACTAACTTTAACCCTTTGACTCCCTCATCCTATCAGGATAGTCCAAACTTTTTGCAGTTGGTAGATAGCGTGCGGTGTTCAGACGATTAAGGCAAAATACTCGGACGCAACGATTGAATGATTATGTACGTGTGCCTGAAATTTGAGCAGCCAAAAAAAAAAAAACGAAAAAAAAAAAAAAGAGGCAGCAACGTGTTGACCATAATTTCAGCAACAACAACAACAACATCATTATCATCAATACTACTACTACTTCTACTACTACTACTACGACTACTACTACTTTCATATCAGCTTATATATTTCATGTATCAGATCTTATATTATAGCCATTCCCTCTTACTCAACGAAACATAGGGAAGTCGTCTAACTTACTTATTTCGGGTTGTCGTTTTTGACGTGGCGTTAGCCCTGATATAGCCCTAGTAGTCGGCTGGGCTATAAGCAATATGAACTTGAATTTGAACTTGAATTTATTTATGTACTTACTAAATTTGTTTACTTATTTACTTATTTAATTTATTTGCTTGTTTTATACGCTTGAAAAAAGGCTAGTTATTCCAGTCTTGGTCCCTTTTTATCCACTGGACGAGGCGGCAAGGAAGTTTTTAGTCCTCTTTTTATTATCCGTTGTTTGGTGTTGTTTGTGGTCTGTTTGTGACCGTGCGTTTGCGCTTGACAAAGGCCGGTTGGCCGAAAATTTGCGCTTGTCTTGTCTTGTTGTGTTGAATACGCGCTTGCATTGGTTTTCTTGTTCTTCTGGTTCCTATTCCAGTCTTGTTTTGTGCATCGAATTTGCGTTCTCTTTATTTTCTAGTTATCTATTACTTTGTTGTTTTTGTATAAAGCCCAGCCGACTGCGTAGAACCATATCAGGGCTATGACCGTTTCAAAACATACTTTTAATGCATTCGCACACATAATCCAAGGAGATGTTCCTGGCACTGGCCTTCGTCCAATTTGTCGCACAGTGGATTAAAAAAAAAAACTGAATAAAAATTTAAACAAAACTAAGGACACTAAAACATCTAAAAACGGGCCTGAAATATCTAAAATATTTTCCGTATATTATATTTCCCTAGAGCCAAAAATGCACCTAACACATGTACCCAATTATCAATCCTAAGAGAAAGTACGCAAGACTTGTTATCCAACACATACAAGCGAAAGGACCAGCAAGGCAGAAAATGATAGGACGAAATGACAGAAAGCAAAGATACGAAGCAGAAACAAAAAACAAAAAAATTGACAGAAAAGAGGAAATTTCTAGCACAGAATTCCCGTAAGCTGGGGATACTTTTTATATGAAAGAGCCCCCGACATCCCCACGGGGTGGGGGGGGGGGGGGCTTATTTTCGAGTGTTTCTGGTTCAAAACAATAATATTGTAATAAAAACAATAGTAATAATAATGATGATAATAATAATAATAATGATAATAATAATTAATAATAATAATAATAATAAAATAATAATAATAATAACAATATATAATAATAAAACAATAATAATAATAATATGTATAGCGCACATTCCGGGAAGCAAGGTCTAGACAGCTTGACCCTTATAAAAGAAAGAACAACATCAAAACACGAGTCAACAATATAATTATCAACGATACAAGCATGGTATATGGCAACAGAACGATCAACGATCTAGCTATCTAGATCTAGCTGGCTATCATAAAGTTTCTCACGAAAGATTGTACATACTCCAGCACTTTATAACTATAAACACAAAGGTGGAAACTCGAAGGAAAAAAAAAAAGAAAAAAAAAAAAAAAAAAAAAAAAAAATGAAACGTTCTCATGATTTATGTTGCGCTGTCTTCGGTAGCGCACGCTGGCGCGCTCGCTCGCATCGAGACAGAAAGAAGAAAAGAAAGGCGTGTGTGTGTGTGTGGGGGGGGGGGGAGTGGTGGTGGTGGTGGTGGTGTAAAGACACATAGTGTGAAGGTAGGAATGAGATGAAATGCATACAGAAAGAATGTGCGAGTAAGGGTGTCCCCCCCCCCATCCCCTCCAAAACCAAAATCTCTTTTATACCTGTGTAACGATTTGTCCCCCCCCCCCCCCCTTTTAAAAAAATTTTTTTTTTTGAATTGTATACAACGATTAGGGAAACCTCACTATCATACTTAAAGCTGTTCTTTGCTGATTTATGGATAACCAGTTGTTAGCTTGTATGTTCAGGTTCTTTGATTTCTAATTCTAATGTCATCAATGACACTGCAAGTAGGCCTATCTCTTTTTAAGAAGGGAGGGGGAGTCTTTTATAAAGTAAACCATTCGCTCTCTCTCTCTCTCTCTCTCTCTCTCTCTCTCTCTCTCTTTCTCTCTCTCACTCACACACACACACACACACACACACACACACACACACGCACACACACACACACACACAACACAACACACACGCGCGCGCACACGCACGCCCACATACATAGATGCATATATACGTACACCGAAGCACACACACAAACGCATACATACACATACACATACACACACACACACACACACACACACACACACAACACACTACTGACAATCACCACGACCACTAACAACAACAACCACAACCACAACCACAGCCACCCACCGACAACAAAACACACAGAAAACAAACCACAAAACAAAAACCCACACAAAACAAAAACCCACACAAAACAAAAACCCACACAAAACAAAACCCAATAAACCAAAAGACACCAAAAACACACACACACCACTGACAATCACCACTACTACCACCACCACCACCAACAACAACAACAACAACCACAATTACCCACAGACAACAAAACCCACAGAAAATACACCACAACACAAAAACCCACATATAAACAAAACCCAATACAACAAAAGACACCAAACAACACACACACACACACAACACACACACACACACAATACAAACACACACACACACACACACACACACACACACACACACACCACTGACCTGCCAGACTTGGTAATGACCATTTCAGTGCCGACCTCATTAAACTGACTCCACAGTTCCATCCCATCCAGCTCGGCCTGTGGGTCGTCCTTGACGTTGGGGTCCACCCCGGGGTCCACCCCGGGGGGTGGGGCGTGGATGCCCATCCTCAGCAAATGGTAAGGATCGTGCGATTGCTGGCGTATCAAATCCCGGGGGTCGTAGATGCCCCGCACCCCACGGGTAAACTGATGGGGAACGGAAGTGAAAAGGTGGGGGTGTGAAATCATGAGGTGCTCCATCATCTGCATGTCCACGGACTGGGAAACGAACGCCGCCATAAATGGTGCTGGACTCCCTTGTTCCAATGTTCGTCAAACCCGTGGTCTCAATTTCTCTCACTCTCTCCACTTCTGGGTACGTATTCCTTGGTCAAGCTCTCTCCTCGGATGTCGTAATCTTTCATCAACTGAATACCTGCGCAGCAGTCAAAGTTAAGAATTATAACAACATCAAGCCAAACGATAAGAAGGTAAAAAGTCATTTATCGAAGCCCACAATGCTGGCCAAGTTTGTAGGTTGATGACATTGTTTACCAGTTCATGACCAACCCAGCACCATCCTTGTTCAACAACAACAACGCTTGATCTCCCATCGCACACGGGGTCAAGTTAACGCACACAACTTTCCAAACAACTGAATACAAAACGAAAAAGAAAAACAAATCGTGTGAAACTGGTTGTAGAGAGTAAAATGAACAACAACAGCAGGAATTAATAGTTGTTCAACTTCAACAGCAGCAACACAGCCATCGCTGCTTCGTCGGTAAATTTTGTTGTTCGGTTGAGAGCAGCGAGTGACACACCGCTGGCCCTACTACACACAAACACAATAGGCCTAAACACACGAGACAAGTTTATGATCCAGGCAAAACACCAAGCCTTGTAGATCGTCAACACCACCAACCAGAAGCCCACGAAGAAGCTTTCAGCCTGAGAACGGCAGCGTCCGGTGCTAGAAAAGCTTGCAGCCGACAAGGCACACGGCACGAACCAACAACAGCCCACAACAACATCAGTGCTAACGTCAACACGGCGCAAAACCGATATATCGCTCCTGACACGGCAGCGCCGAGGAGCCACGTTAGTCGCCTCACGCGCGAATGCTATCAGCTCCCCCATTGGTCCGTCACCCGGCCCCGACCAATCAAAGCAAGTCAGTTAAGAGGTTGTGGGCGGGGAAAGTGTCGCGGCAGGCAGACAGGGTGTCTGGGGCGGCCTGAGCTCTTTATCAACGCTGACAGCCATGTCAACACACTCGTCGCGCTCAAAAGAATTAATTAACCCCCAATATCAACCCAAATTTCACCGAATTTCACTCATTTCGGCATGCTGAACCATTCTCGTCGATACATTCTTCCAGAAAATGTTAGTTTGGGGCTGAAATTTGGGTCAAAATTGAAGTTTTGGGCCAGTTTGGCCACAAAATAGCGGCAGTCTTCTGGTTGAGCACGCGCCTTTGAAGCCCGCAGCGGCGCGGCAGGCAGCAGACAAGGCTGAACCTGAGGCGCCAGTTGACTCCGCCTCCTCACTGCTCGCCTGCTGATGGACAGCCGCACGCGCTGTTGATTGACAAGGCAACGGGCCGGTAACGTCAACACAGTGAAGTGTCGACTTGAGAGGCGCGCGGGGCGCGCTGTTTACTCTGTTGTCTCTTATCGGCTCTTCAGACTTGGCGGCCATGGGATCCGCGATTGTGTTGTTGGTCGCCGCCCGGAACTTTCAACATGCTCGCGCTTTGTCCCCTGCGCTTTCAACAGCTCCTTCACATAATTCTCCTTTTATGTTTTCACTCACTAGGCTACGGTTTTCAACAACAGTGTATAACCTACGTGCTTTTTCCACGGCTACGGTCTTTTCAAGTTGGTTGCTTTTTTAATCTTTCTTTTTTTTATATATTTTTTACGAGTTCACCAAAGCGTGTTGATGCACTGCAACAGAAAGCGTCCAAATACAGAAATAGATACAAATAAGTACACACATGAATAACGTGAATAGGCTAGAAGGCCTCCGTTTGTGAGTGGCAGACTCACGCTCGGCGCCGCTCGTCTTTCAGGCGTCGAGTTCCAGAAACGAGATAAGAGCTCATCGCACGAGCAGCGTAGGCATAGAAGTAGCGAAAGCCTATAATGTATAACCTCTCTCTCTTGTGTGTGGTCAGGTTGTGCTATAGTTGGTCTTGTACTCGTGTAAAGGGGGCCGCCTTGTTATAAGGAAAAGACGCTCCTGCCAGGATATAGACTGAATAGTACAATGTACTCTAATCCACTCTCTTTCCTTGCTTCGTCTCCCAACGTCCAGTTCTGTATGGCCTTACAGTTAAATTTCTCTGTGTGTGGTGTGTGTGTGTGGTGTTTGTGTGTGTGTGTGTTTCTGTCTGTCTGTCCGTCTGTCTGTCTCTCTGTCTCTCTCTTTTCCTCTCTCTCTCTCTCGCTCATTTTCTGTTGTTTTAAAACGAACAGGTCAGTGTCAGATTGGTAAGTTGGCCAATGCGCTAATACTATATATGAAGCGTCTGCACACTGTGGTTAAATGTGTGTGTGTGTGTGTGTGTGTGTGTGTGTGTGTGTGTGGTTAGGAAATGAAGTTCCATTCTATTTTACTCTCTGTCTGTCTGTCTGTCTGTCATTTGTGTTGTTTTAATACAAAAAGATTAGTAAACGCCAGATCCACTCGGTCTTTCATTTAACGTCTTTTCACTGTAAATGATATTAGACGACGGCAGATAAGTAAGTCAGCCAGTTGACAACATTTATACACCTACCGTTGGAAAACAAAATTTCATCTCTGTCTGTCTGTCTATCTGTCTGTCTGTCTGTCTCTCTCTCTCTCAGTCTCTCTGTCTGTCTATCTGTCTGTCTCTCTGTCTGTCTGTCTCTTTCTCTGTTTCTCTGTCTGTTTCTCTGTCTGTGTCTGTCTCACTCTGTCTGTCTGTCTCTCTCTCTTTCTGTCTCTGTCTCTGTCTCTTCTTTCTTTCTCTTTTCTCTGTCTGTCTGTCTGTTTCTCTGTCTGTCTGTCTGTCTCACTCTGTCTGTCTCACTCTGTCTGTCTCTGTCTCTCTGTCTGTCTGTCTTTCTGTCTGTTTCTTGTGTGTGTGTGTGTCTGTCTCTGTCTATCTGTCTGTCTGTCTGTCTGTCTGTCTCTCTGTCTCTGTCTCTGTGTCTGCTCTCTCTCTCTCTCTCTCTCTCTCTCTCTCTCTCTAACGATGACAACAATTATGGCACACAAGTCAGAGGAAGGTCTTGGGTTCGATTTTGCCTGGATGCCTCCTGTGTGATGGGTAAAGGGGTGGAGATTTTTTTTTTCTGATCTCCTGGATCAATATGTGTGGTGGTTTGTTAGTACTTAAACACCGTAGACTGTATCACACACAGATAGAGTGTCCAGAGTACAGATTGGCCTCCTCGCCCTGTTCCTTGAAGAATGGTTTTGGCAAGTCCTGTTGATCTGGATACATGACCACACCATCTCATGTCCTTCTTTTCACTGTGGACAACTGGTCTTCGTGTGTGGTCCAATGGCTTGCCTTACTCTGGTGTGGACCTCCAAGTTGGTAGTGTGGTCTTTGTATGAGATGCCAAAGACCTTGCGAAAGCATCTCATCTCATCCCTCTCTCAGGTTCAGCTGTCAGAGGCTCATAGACATAGAGGAATATGGCATATTGGGTGACATATTGTCTGCCAACCTCAGCGACCGGTCAACCTTGACGTGGACAAGGCAGAACCCTGACTCTGAAGGCTGATGTTACGAATGATCTTGACCTCCTCGGCGTTTCCCCAGCAATTGTCATGAACATGAACAGCATCCAATTTTCACAGTTGATTGATTCGCTCTAATTTGCTGAGCGTTAAATATATATATAATATGGCAGTGACCAGGAAGGGCACCAGTCTGATCTTGGTACTTACTGCAACTCTACATGTGCTCACTCAAATCTGCCAACAAATTATCTGTGGACTCCTTAAACATACGCAAAAAAGCTTTGCGTTTATTTCACAATAGAAGACGGGAGTCGTCACCAAACACAAAGGCGACTTGCATTACTGCCATCTTTACCTCGCCGGCAAGGTCCTCTCCATGCTACCTATCATGACCTAGCTAACACCTAGCCACGCTAGCCACTAGGTGGAACAAAGAAACGCTTCTATCCAGCGTATCTCGCGAAAACCTCGCCTACCTAGCGTTTAAAAGAAACGGGTTTCTGATTGAAGACCACTGAGGAGTTCTTTATGAACGAATGGTGACGGGGGTACCACAGTCAAGTGGTCACAACACGGGTTTTTTCCAACTGGGAGAGTTGGGTTCCAGTCTGCTTGGGTATCACCTGGTAGGGTACAGAGTGGAGATTTTCCCCATCTCTCAGGTCAACCATCTCCAGCGTAGTTCATCGCTGTCCTTTGGATGTGGATACATTCAAAGAAGAACATGTCATACTGAACACACAGTCCATGTGCTGACTGTCAAGTCTTGATGAGGCAAACGTCTAGACGGGTTTTTCTTCCCCTTTATTTTAACCTTTTGACTCCCCGCCTTGTCCACCAACTTCCGGCATTGTCAACCATGCTAGCAAAACAAAAACTTAATCCTTTGAATCCCTCACCGTATCCACCAGCTTCCTGCAGTCTGGGGTTAAAATTTTTTGAAGTTACTGATAGAACACGGGAGTCAAAGGCTAAAGTTTTTTGAAGTTACTAGATAGAACACGGGAATCAAAGGCTAAAAGTTTTTTGAAGTTACTAGATAGAACACGGGATCAAAGTGGCTATAAAAGGGTAGTTTTTTGAAGTTACTACATAAAGAAACACAGGGAATCAAAGGCTAAAAGTTTTTTGAAGTTACTACATAGAACACGGGAATCAAAGGCTAAATAGCCTTCAATGGGAGGGACATGACAAAGAGCTCTCTTTAGCTGGCTTGGTGATCGTTTTCACAGAAACCGTGGACTCAGAATCTGATATGTCGAGTTCAGTACCAGCCCGAAAATGAAAACTGGCCCTGCTCGCTGCTCATATGAATGCTTTCATCATTCTGGTGGTGTCAGCTTAGTGTTTCATCTGTCCCTTACCCCATCCCCATTTCAAGACCTTTTGTTTTCCAAGGTCTTATGCCGGCTCAGGAAGTCTTCCAGATAATAACTGGCAGATTTGATGTAGCGCATATGTACTTGTCCCAGTGCGATGAATCTTTTTTTTTAAAAACTCCTGACAGTCACCTCTTGCTTTTAAAAATAATAAACAGAAAAGCATAAGTCACCTGGCTCAGATGAATGTTGAAGAAATGAAATGAAACGACACTTTGTTTATCTTCTGTTATTTCCCAGTGGCGTAGAGACTAGCACACTGGTAAACTTGTATATATCTATCGCTGCTAAGCTAGACACTGTTTTAACCCTTTTGGCTCCCCCGCCACACCTGCATTGTCAACCATGCGAGTAAAGCAAAACTTAACCCTTTGACCTTCTATCCACCAGCTTCCTGTAGATAGGGTGAGGGAGTCAAAGGGTTAGGGTTTTTTTTGCAGTTGGTGGATAGGGTGGGGAGTCCAAAGGTTTAAACAGCAAAAATGAGGCGCCCGTGGTGCAAGTGCAACGACTACCGATTAAAAGGTTCTAGGTTCGAATTCTATCAGCCCTGCCGGCTTCTACCCAGACAAGGGTCTGCTTGGACTCTTTAAGAAGACTGGAAACACGCAGTCGGAATCTCATCTACTCTACAAATGCGCCATTGAGGATCGTTGTTAAATGTCCTGACCAACACCGCAGGTGTCTGTTCTGTCGGGCCTGGTTTAACACAGGATCTGAAAGTCTAGTTCCTTCACAAGGGGACAAAAACTAGTCGACCCGTATGCCTTTGCCTGCGCCTAAAGATCCGCACGGAATTGAAAATCGTGAAGAGTAGGGTATTCGCTCTGCTGTCCTGTATAAAACATTGGAGAGATAGGTTCATTTCCCATCCACTCCCCTTAAAGGCCGATTAGCTTTCTTGCCTTTTTAGAACTCTTGGTAAAAAAAATTGGGTGGCGCCACACTGCGGCGACACTCTCTCAACGGGGAGAGCAGTCCAAGTTTCACAGATAAATCCATCGTGACCAAAAGAAATGAATACGAAATGTGAATATAAAAGTGAGCGTAAAGGACAGCCTTTTCACATAGACTCAATCATCATCATCATCATCATCAGGTGCCCTGCCGCATGGCGTTGGCGACCATGGACTTCCAACCATCTCTATCTCTTGTTGCCCCTAGCATCTCCCCCACCCTCCTCATCCCCAGCCACTCTAGCAAGTCCGTCCAAGCATTCTCTCCCTGGGTCTACCTGGTGCTCTCTTTCCCTCCAGCTTTCCCGTTGTGACCAGGTGCTCCAAATCCCCCTTCCTCATAAAATGGCCTATAAATGTTGCTTGTCTTTTCCTAATCTTCCTTATGAGTGATCTCTTGTGTCTGCCTCCATCAAGACTGTCTTGTTTGTTTTCTTTGCTGTCCATGGAACTCTCAACATTCTTCTTAGAAACCACATCTCGGCTGCCTCAATCTTGCTCTGGCTTTGCTTGCTGACTGTCCACGCCTCTCATCCGTACAACAGTATTGGTTCTATATAACATTCAAGGACTCTCTTTCTGTGTTAATTGATAGGCATTTGTTGGTAAGAAGCTTGTCATCTTCTTGAATGCTGTTTTGGCTTGGCCGATTCTGCCAGCTATTTCCGATGTGCATCTGCCGTCTGATGAAATGACCGTTCCCAGGTATTTGAACTTATTAACCTGTGTCAAGGTTGTGCCATTTGCTGTTATTTTGCATGAGGGGATTTCATGTTTTTTACTGATCACCATGACTTCAAAACGAATTCGATAGCAACATCACCATCATCCTCATCGTGAACATCATCGCAACGATGTGAAAAAAGTCCTCAGGGCCTGGAACTGGGAGAGAGAACAAAAATCAGCAAGCTTACTTTCCTCCGTGTACATACAGCCCATAAACTGCTGTCAAATTTTAAAAGTAAACACTTTTTTACGAACACCCAATGTTTCAAATCAAAAGAAAAATCCTATCCTCATGGCTTTCAATTTGCCAGCTTTAAATGAAACAATGACCCGTAAAAGAATCGCCCAATTTGTAACAGAAGTTGTTCAACAAAAGTGAAATACGAAGTTCACAAACAATGCACAACAACATCACGATTGAATAGCTGGTCACACACACACACACACACAAACAACAACAACAACAACAACAACAACAACAACAACAACAACAAACAAACAAACAAGAAATATATAGAAGCACATACAACTGTCCAAGCGACGAAAATGCATCTCAAAAATAATAAAATCGAATGCACCTAGTGTGTTTTCGTAAGTAGCCCGTACCGTCTTCGATGACTACGTCCCCAAATTTCCATGTGCTTACCTGAATCACGTCCACAAGTAAGACAAAGCATAATCCAGAACACAACAACAAACAACGTGCAACCACTCAAGTACTCCTCACTCAATCGTCGCAAAACACTGAATAACGGAGTGCTGATTTTCCCAGTATTTAAGGATTGCTCTTCATCAGCTGACTCAAGACCCTTGAGGCAAACCTCCAGGCTGTCTTTGAGAACATCGACCAATCACCTTTCACTTCTAATCAAGTCACGCGACTTTTCTAAGTAAAAATTGTTGGGATATATATACGACCGAAACCAAAGGGGTGGGCCTACGCGGTTACCGTAATTAGACCGACAGTGTGTGTGTGTGTGTGTGTGTGTGTGTGTGTGTGTGTGTGTGTGTGTGTGTGTGTTGTGTGTGATATTGATTAGCAGAATCGGACAAACTAGATTGATTGTTATCGTTCAGGTCGACGGATCTGGGATGACACAAAGACGTAGGCTAACCTAAACCCAGACTTTGTCACGTTTTCACAACCGTTGGCACAACTTCTGTGTGATGTGTGTGTGTGTGTGTGTGTGAAGGGGTGCAGGTGGAGTCAGTGGGGAGGGGAGGGGTGGTACTGGGGGACTCATCGTATTGGTTTTGTGTACAGGCACGTTGTCAGCGCTAACACGTAACCGCAGTCCCACCGATTATTATCGTTGTTATCGAGACTGTCTTAAGAGTTGTCAGTGAGCCGACAAGGTGATTGCTATCGATACTCTGTTAAAGACAAAGCAAGAAGACAACACCTTTCCCCACAGGATTCCTCTCTTCCTCTCTCTCTCCCTCTCTCCTCTCTCTCTCCCCCTTCTCTCTCTCTCTCTCTCTCCCTCTCTTCTCTCTCCTCTTCTCTCTTCCTTTCTCTCTCCCTTCCTCCCTCCCTCTCTCTACTCTCTCTCTCTCCCTTCCTCCCTCTTCCTCTCCCCCCTCTCTCTCTCTCCCTCTCTCTCTTCTCCTCTCTCTCTCTCTCTCTCAATACACACAAACAGACACACAGTTGAAAAGTGAGCGAGGGGATCAACTATGAGGATGTGCAGTACAAAGGGCATTGTAGATTTATGTGTTTACCTTGATTAGTTGAAACGGGGAAAGAGGGACCTATGAAACATTAAGCTGACACCACCAGAATGATGTAGACATTAAGATAGGCTAGCAAACAGGCCAGTTTCTATACAATATTGCGGGCTGGGATTGAACTTCAAGATATTAGATCCTGACTTCATGGCTCTGCCAACTAGCCCGCTGGGTTTAGTTGATAACAGTGGAGATGATCTATCTCCTGCGCACCAAGACTGCTTAGTAATTAATACAAACACAATGGAACAATAACGCGGAGTCGGCTGGCGTTATTACGTACTTTTATGGCCGTTGTAAAACTAAAGAGCCAAGAGCTTAGTAAAGAAGACCTCCCCCCACCCCCACCCCTCCACACACACTTTCGCTGTTTATATTGCTTTGAACATCTGGCTACTTCTAAGCGAGCCCCAGTAGCTCAGTTGGTTTGAGCGTCGGATTCACATGCTAATGGTTGTGGGTTTGAATCCCGGGGTGCGCTACATTAAAACTGGCCTTCTCACTGTCCCATCTTAACATCATTGTTGTTCTGGTGGTGTCGTATAGGATTAGATAGGTCCCCCTTCCCCCACTTCCCTGGGATGGTTATCCCCGTCGGCCATATCACCTGAGGTGGGGTGTCGACGTAAAAACTGAACCAAATCAATCAAGCTACTTCTATCTATTTTCTGTACAGTCTTGAATGTGATGTAGCGTAGAGGCAGAGAGTTGAGGGTCAGTATCGAACTGGAAAGCCTGAAGCAAAGAAATCAATGTCTCGTTCACGCCAATAATTCAGGTCTTCCTTGGTCTGCCTCTCTCGTGTTAACCTTTTGACTCCCGCACCCTGCCCATCAGCATCCTGCATTGTCAACTATGTTTAGCAAAACAAAAAAAACTTAACTCTTTGACTCCCTCACCCCATCCACCAACTGCAAAAATTTAACCCTTTGACTCCTGAACCCTATCCGCCAACTGCAAAAATTGAACCCTTTGACTCCCGCACCCTGTCTGCCAACTGCAAAAACTTAACCCTTTGACTCCCGTGCCCTGTCTGCCAACTGCAAAAACTTAACCCTTTGACTCCCGCACCCTATCCACCAGATTCCTGCAGGAAGCTGTTGGCTAGGGTGAAGGAGTCAAAAGGTTAGTGCAGGAAGCTGGTGGATAGGGTGAGGGAGTCAAAGAGTTAAGTTTTCGCAGATGATGGATAGGCTGTGAGAGTCAAAAGGGTTAAATCTACGGTGTTTTTTTTTGTTAACCCTTTGACTCCCGCACCCCGTCTCACCAACATCCTGCATTGTCAACCAGACTAGCAGAGCAAACATTTAACCCTGAGTTAAGTTTTTGCAAATGATGGATAGGCTGTGAGAGTCAAAAGGGTTAAATCTACGGGTTTTTTTTTTTTTTTGGTTAACCCTTTGACTCCCGCACCCCGTCTCACCAACATCCTGCATTGTCAATCAGACTAGCAAAGCAAACATTTAACCCTGTGTTTTGACTCCCTCATCCTATCCACCAGCTTCCTGCAGGACCACACAGTCGAATGTCATCAATTTTCACGGATGTGTCATTGAGTGAGACGCTCGAATTTCCTAAACCAACTTCGCAGATGTTTTTATCTCGTTTACAGTGTGTCGACCCCACAACTGTCGTGAGAAAACCTTAGAAGTGGTTCACACTCTTAGCACAATAGTTAAGTGGGACGTGCAACAACAGTGATGACAGAGAGAGAGAGAGAGA
>JAPXFY010000022.1:43215513-43225513 GCA_030674185.1 Monoplex corrugatus
AGAGACTCAGATCGTCAGAGACAGAGAGTGGAGGATGGCTTATCCTCAGGCTACTTATGTTGTTAAGGGCCCAGTAGTTGCCCTTTATGATGCAGGCCTCAATAGCTCACTTGCTTGATCGTCGGATTTACACATGTTTAAGTGTTGTAGGTTCGAACCACGGGGTGTCGCTACATTAAAACTGGCCATCTGACTAACGTAACTGTTGTTCTGGTGGTGTCGGTATAAGATTATATAAGTCCCCCTTCCCCCACTTCCCTGGGATGGTTATCCCCGTCCGCCATATCACCTGAGGATGGGTGTTGTGTAAAACTGACCATAATCAATAAAACTTTCGTAGAGGACGCAGCGTTGAACAAGCCACTAGCACTCCTGAGGTGGTCATATAACACCTGTAAAGTGTCATAAAACACCTGTGAATCGTCATGAAATACCTGTGAATTGTTATGAAACACCTGTGAACTGTGTGATTCCCCCCCCCCCCCCCCAACTTCACAACCTTGGTCATGAGCACATGTGAATTGTCATGAAACACCTGTGAATTGTCATTAATTAAACACCTGCGAATTGTGCGATTTCCCCCCCAGTTAACAACATTAGTCATGAAATACCCGTACTCAAATGCCTATCAATTAACATCAGAAAGAGAGTCCTTGAATGTTATATAGAACCAATACTGTTGTACGGATGCGAGGCGTGGACAGTCAACAAGCAAAGCCAGAGCAGGATCGAGGCAGCCGAGATGTGGTTTCTCAGAAGAATGTTGAGAGTTCTATGGACAGCAAAGAAGACAAACGAGACAGTCTTGATGGAGGCAGACACAAGTAGATCACTCATAAGGAAGATTAGGAAAAGACAAGCAACATTTCTAGGCCATTTTATGAGGAAGGGGGATTTGGAGCACCTGGTCACAACGGGAAAGCTGGAGGGAAAGAGAGCACCAGGTAGACCCAGGGAGAGAATGCTGGACGGACTTGCAGAGTGGCTGGGGATGAGGGGGGGGGGGGGGGGAGATGCTGGGGGCAACGAGAGATAGAGATGGTTGGAAGTCCATGGTCGCCAAACGCCATGCGGCAGGGCACCCGATGATGATGATGATGATGATGATGATACCCGTACAGTCCTTTTCTCCCACTGGATGAAGAAGCAGGGAAGTTTTAGTCTTCTTCTCCTACTTTTTGTATTAAATTTTGGTCTTTGTTTGTTTGTGATCTTACGTTTACGCTTAACAAAGGCCAGTTGGCAAAAAAAACAAAAAAAACATTGCGCCTGTCTGTATTAACACGAGTTTGGATTCTGTTTTCGTGGTGTTTTGGTTGTTGTTTGTTTGTTGTTGTTTTTTCTGGTACCTATACAGACAGTATCATGAAGCACAAGTGATTTGTCGTGATCTTTTTTCCCTAGTTCACAACAAACCAAACTGCGGCTTTTCAGTTCCAGCGTGAAGTCAGTGCTGCCGAATTATCAGGAAACATTGGAGAGGCTGGAAGGCGTTGCATGTGTGTGTGCGTGTGTGTGGTGTGTGTGTGTGTGTGTGTGTGGCGTGTGCGTGTGCGTGTGTGCGTGTGCGTGTGCGTGTGCGTGTGCGTGCGTGTGTGTGTGTGTGTGTGTGTGTGTGTTCTTTAATGAGTGTGTTTGTCTCTGTGCTCACTTGTGCGTGTGCGTGTTTGTTTGTTTGTGCGTGTGTGTGTGTGTGTGTGTGTGTGTGTGTGTGTGTGTGTGTGTGTGTGTTGTGTGTGTTCTTTAATGAGCGTGTTTGTGTGTGTGTGTGTGTGTGCTCACTTGTGCATGTGCGTGTTTGCATGTGTGTGTGTGTGTGTGTGCGTGTGTGTATCTGTCTGTCTGTCTGTGTGTCTCTCTGTGTGTATGTTTGTGCTCCTTAATAAACTTGTTTGTATTTGTGCTCACCTATGCGTGTGCGTGCGTGCATGCGTTCGTGTGTGTGTGTGTGTGTGTGTGTGTGTGTGTGTGTGTGTGTGTGTGTTGAGAGAGAGAGAGAGAGAGAGAGAGAGAGAGAGAGAGAGAGAGAGAGAGAGAGAGAGTTCAAACACAAGGTGAAAACAATCGATGAAGTGATAAAAGTTTGAACGAAATCCAAAACGAGTGTGACTGCCCACGTTCAAGCAAACAGGAACCAGAAAAAAACACGAAAGAAGAATACGAACGCGTTTTTAATACAACAGAAAAAAATACGAAAGAAGAATACGAACGCGTATTTCGTGTTTTTTTCTGGTTCCTAAAAGTTTGAACGTCAAAGAACATACGCCAGCCAGCAAGACTTAAAAACACTCCCAGGGAAGAGGTGACTCGGGACCTATTTTAACCCTTAATAGCAAAGCAAACACTTAGACCTTTTACTCCCTCAGGAAGCTGATGGACAGGGTGAGGGAGAGAAAGGGTTAACACTACGCTTGAAACGGCCAGAGCCACAAGCACGTCAGGGTGGCCAGTGGTCTTGACCAGTTTAACCCTTTGACTCCCGCACCCTGTCCACCAGCGTCATGCATTGCCAACCATGCTAGCAAATCAAAAAATGGACCCTTTGACTCCCTTACCCTATCCACCACCTTCCTGCAAGAAGCTGGTGAATAGGGTGAAGGAGTCAAAGGGTCAAGTTTTTGTAGTTGGTGGAATAGGGTGCAGGGAGTCAAAAGGTTAACACCTCGGGATCGACTTCACAATTATCGGCACTTGAATTTGAACGCTCAGCTCCCTGAGTTAGTGAGGTTCACCGTGTCTAGTCATTTTATACACGCTCTTTAAACATTTCTTTCTTAAGATGGAGCAGTGAAAAGGCCAATTTTTATATAGCGCACCCCGGGATTCGAACCTACAACCATTAGCATGTGAATCCGACGCTCCAACCAACTGTTCTGGTGGTGTCACTACAGGATTAGATAAGTCCCCCTTCCCCCACTTCCCTGGGATGGTTATCCCCGTCGGCCATATCACCTGAGGTGGGTGTCGACGTAAAAACTGAACCAAATCAATCAATCAAAAAATTTCTTTTTCTTTTCTCTTCCAGCTTTTCGGCGCCGTCGTACCTCAGTGATGTTGATTTCACACTCACAGTCTCCGCTTTACAATACATAACAACACCAGCCTCTACTTAAGTCAATTGAAGTGTCAATGCCACGTATCCCACAGGAGCAAGAGGTGTCAAGTCGCCATGAGTGCACCCACCAGAGGTGTCCCTGCACTGGCACATTTCTCCTTCACCTCACAAGGTAACTTTATAGAGGGGAGGGATGCATTGGCCAAGCAGTTGGCGGACAAAAATATCAAGCGTGAAATGCGTTGTTTTAGAAAAGCCGTCAACGAGACCAGACTGTGACATTGATCAGTAACACCAAATTCGCATGAATGGTAGGACTTATTGGAGTTTTTTTCATGAGAGATTCGCCGTACTCGGACAACTCCATATGCGCTCCACCCAAATCCGCCAACAATTATCTGACAGATTTCCTGAGCCTGCACAAAACCCTATGCGCCTGCAAGGTCTCGAATCGGGAGGAAAGGGGAGAAGGGACCTATCAAACACAAGCTGACACCATCAGAATGATGGAAATGTTAAAAAGACGGGCGGCGAACAGGCCAGATTTTAATGTTGCGGACTGGGACTGAACTCAAGATATCGGATCTTGGAGTCCAAGGCTCTTCCAAGTAGCCTGAGAGTGGTGGGAGCAACAACTTCATTTGGGCCTAAGGACCAGATCTCAGGGCTCTTTGCACCGCAGATAAGAGGTTCGTCGTCATCATCATGATCATGTGCCCTCTCGCATAGCGTTGGCGATCATGGTCCTCAATATTATGTATCTATCCCTTGTTGCTGAAGTACATCTTCCACCCTCTCTGTCCTCAGCCATCCTGCAAGTCCGTCCAATATTTTCTCCTTAAGTCTACCTGGTGCTCTCTTTCCCTCCAGCTTTCCTGTTGTGACCAGGTGCTCTAATTCCCTTTTCCTCATAAAATGGCCTATAAATGTTGCTTGTCTTTTCCTAATCTTCCTTATCGAATGATCTTCTTGTGTCTGCCTTCATCAAGACTGTCTCGTTTGTTTTCTTTGCGTGCACGGAACTCTCAACATTCTTCTTAGAAACCACATCTCGGCTGCCTCAATCTTGTTCTTTTGTTGATGTCCACGCCTCACAATCGTACAACGAGGTTCGTAAGAACAAAAATGCTCCGCCAGAGACGTTCCCCAAAAAGTCTACAACATCACGTGGAAGGTTCGAGTGTCTAACCTTCAAGTTCTGAAGAAGTGTGCTTTACCAAGAATCGGTTTCACTCATCAAATACCAGCTGTGTTGGACAGGACACGTTGTCCATATGGAAGACATCCACACTCCAAAGATGCCGTTGTACAAAGAGCTGAAGCAAGGACACCATGACTAAGGAAGATCACTAAAGCAATACAAGGACACTCTGAAGGCTAACCTCGTCAGCTGTGACATCAACACCACCAACCGAGAAGGCATTGTTCGCAACAGAGCAACTTTGGTGACAGCAGAGCACGCAGGGCACACTCACATTTTAACAGCACAGAGCAGATGCTTTTGAACAGAAGAGGGACTGGCAGAAGCAGAACCCGAAGCCACAGGATTGCTTCCAATACAGAATCTACAGAAGAGCATGTGTTTCCAGGATTGGACTTGTATCCCACATGAAGACCCATACAATGCCATACAGGACCGGAATGCCAACTCATCTGTTGGGTCGGTGGGCGACTTTTATCAAACAAGAAAACAAAAGGAGAAAGACAATAAACAAGATCATGTTCTTCAATTCAGTCATCATTCTTAAAAACAAAGAAGGAAGGAAAGAAAGGAAGGGAGAAAAAAATAAGTAGATTGACAAATAAGTAAATGGATACAAACGAATAAATAGATGAGTGTTGATGGTAATAATGACAATTACAACAGCAGTTACAACATTAACAACACATCATGAACAACAACAACAACACTACTACTACCACTACTACTACTGATCATAATTAATACTACTACGCTACTACATTTATAGGACATTTTATGATACAAGAGAAATTAGAGCACCTGGTCACAACAGGAAAGCTGGAGGGAAAGAGAACACCAGGTAGACCCAGGAGGAAAATATTGGACGGACTTGCAGAGTGGCAGAGGACGGAGAGGGTGGGGGATGTACTTGCAGCGCCGAGGGCACATGATGACGATGATGATGACGATGACTACTACTACTACTACTACTACTATCACCACCACCACCACCACCACTACTACTACTACTACTACTACTGTTACTACTACTACAAATGATGATGATGATGATGATGATGATGATGATGATGATGATGATGTCATGCGTTATGTAGTTTGAAATGGATAGTTCTAAACTTCGTGCCACAAAACACTACAGCCAAAATGAAAACGTAACACCTTAAAATGACCTACCGGTTATGTCGGATCGAGGTCTGTTCGTGTCGTTGAACGTTCAAAGTTTCTCACACATCTCCCAGATGTTAAACTTCATGTCTGAAGGGAAATGGAAACAGTGTTGACGAAAGCATGTTCAATTCAGAAGATTGGAGTGACTTGGTCAATATGGATGTTGAGAGTGCTTGGGGTATGATAAAAAAAAAAGTGTTAAATGATGGTGTTGAGGAATGTGTCCCAAAAGTTAAAGTTAGTAATTATAAACATTTCAGACCTATATGGTTAGATAAAAAGGTTCTGAGGAAAATTAAAAAGAAGTATAATACATATAAAAGATATTTGAGAACCAAAAAAGGTAGTGATTATGATAGATATATAACAGTAAGAAATGAATGTACCAAATTGTTGAAGAAAACCAGAAAAGAGTATGAAAAAAATATTGTTAAGGAAAGTAAAAGTAACCCGAAAAAAATTTGGAAATATGTACAAGAAAGGACAAAAGTTAATACAGGTAGATCTATTAGCCCCTTAAAAACCAATGATGGAAAACTGGTTGTTACAGATAAAGACAAAGCTGAAGTTTTAAATAATTTTTTGCAAGCGTTTTTACAACAGAAGATATCAGTACATTACCAGATTTAATAGAAAATTCAAAGTCAAATGGTATATCATTATGTGATATCAGAGTTACTCCAACTGCGGTAGAAAAAAACTTACAGGAACTAAACCCGAATAAAGCTAAAGGACCAGATTTGATATCCCCTAGGATACTAAAGGAAGTAAGTAAAGAACTTGCAAAGCCACTTTGTATATTATTTAATAAGTCCTTAGAATCAGGTGAGTTACCAAAGGATTGGAAAACAGCCGATGTTAAAGCCTTGTTTAAGAAAGGAAATAGGAGTGACGCTGGGAACTATAGACCTGTAAGTTTAACTTGTATTGTTTGTAAAGTACTGGAATCACTAGTAAGAGATTGTATCATTTCTCACTTTGAAAGTAATAAATTGTATGCAAAATGTCAACATGGATTTAAAGGGAAAAGATCCTGTGTAACCCAATTATCAGAAGTTATGGAGGATTTCACCAATATGATGGACAATGGGGACCCCTTTGATATCGTGTATCTTGATTTTAGAAAAGCTTTTGATTCTGTACCTCACGAAAGACTGCTCATAAAATTAGCATCTTATGGTATTACAGGAAATACACTCAAATGGATCCAAAATTTTTTGTATGATCGAAAGCAGAGGGTAAAGGTAGGAAATGCTGAATCAGAAGAAACAAAAGTAAAAAGCGGGATCCCTCAGGGCAGTGTACTGGGTCCAATCTTGTTTACAGTATTTATAAATGACTTACCTGATTCACTGCACTGTACTTGCAAAATTTTTGCTGACGATACAAAACTATATGACAAGGTTGCCAATGTTAATTTAATTCAACAGGACTTGCTAATACTACAAAACTGGTCAGATACTTGGAATTTATATTTTAATGTTTCAAAATGCCATGTAATGCATGTTGGTAAGAAGAATATTAGACGAGAGTATTTCATGAAAATTGGAAATGATGTACAGAAAATTAGTGTGTGTGAAACGGAGAAAGACTTGGGAGTTACATTTGATAGTGAATTATCCTTTGACCTGCACATTAAAAGAGTAGCAAATAAGGCTAACCAGATGATAGGAATTATCAAAAGAACATTTTTGTACATAAATAAACATACATTTTTAATGTTGTATAAGGCTTTTGTTAGACCACATTTAGAATACGCAAGTGTTGTTTGGAATCCGTATTTGAAAATGTCCAAAGAAGGGCAACTAGGTTGCTTATAGAGTGTAAAAATATGAGTTATGAAGAAAGGCTTAAGTTTTTAAAACTTCATTCACTGAAAGGTAGGATGGTTAGGGGGGATTTAATACAGGTATACAAAATAATGAATGGGATGGATAAGCTATCAGTTGAAACATTTTTTTTCCTTTCCACAAGCTAGTATAACAAGGAATGCTGAAGGTAAAATATTTGTTAAACACAGATATACTAACACAAGAGCATTTTGTTTTTCTAACAGAATTGTTAAATTGTGGAATAAAATTCCTTTTCAAATTAAATTTACTAACAGCATTAACAAATTCAAAAATTTCCTGGACGATGACGCAGAATTAAAAATTTTATTTAAAAAAATAGACTGAAGCAGATTTGCTCAAGTATGAATATTAAGGCATGCTTTTCAGACCCCGAAGAAGAAAGCGTAAAACAAAAAAGATAGGGCGTTAAAAGGCCAGAAGGCCTAGGCTACGAGCCAGCCCTCAGCTACTACTACTACTACTACTACAGTTTCAGTTTCAGTTTCTCAAGATGACGTCTCCGCGCTCGGAATGAATTCCATATGCACTAACGTCACAGATGCCATGTGATGGAGAAGATTGATCACGGTACAAGCCTTAATAAGCCTGCACATAAACCCACGAGCTGGCCAGGTTCTATTGTCAAAAGCCGTCAGTACTAAGCAAGATGGAGGTGACGGAAGGGAGATTAATGACAACGAAGAAGTTAACTCTTTCCATCCTTCACCTTATCTACCAGCCTTCTGCAGGAAGCTGGTAAACAGGGTGAGGAAGAGATGGGGTTAAGGTACAAGGTTTAAGACTGTGTTAACTGTGCGCTCTATCTGTCTGTATCTGTGATGCACGAGGGGGGGGGGGAGGGGAAGGGGAGAGGAGGGAAAGAAGATGATGAGTTTTGTTCAGACATGTTGATACAACCTGTTTTCTATGAGAACCATCATTACTTCTCACAAGTCTTAGATCATTGCACAAACAGTGAAAGTGTGTTTTGTATAGCCTTAGATAAACCAGTAGCCATGGTATAGTGGTCAGTGCAACAGACTACCGATTGGAAGGTTGTGGGGTCGAATCCCATCATCATCAACACCATGTGCCCTGCCGCATGGCGTTGGCGATCGTGGCCCTCCATATGTATCTAACCCTTGTTGCCGCAAGCACATCGTCCATCCTCTCTGTCTTCAGCCACTCCGCAAGTCCGTCCGATACATTCTCCCTGGGTCTACCTGGTGTTCTCTTTCCCTCCAGCTTTCCTGTTGTGACCAGGTGCTCTAATTCACCTTTCTTCATGAAATGGCCTATAAATGTTGCTTGTCTTCTCCTAATTTTCTTTATTAATGGGAATCCCATCGGTCTTATTAAAAATCATTGTGGGATATTTCGGCCCTATTCTGCTCATACCCAGAGTTTGAACGCTGTCTGTACCTGTTGGGAGAACTGGAACCCACAGACAGTCAAGCGTCCTCCTCTTTACAGACACATGCGACTATCTGGAGCTCCCTACACCAGGCTCTGATTGGCTCTTCGGAAGATGCCGCCGCCCCTTCTTTCCTTTGATCCTCCTCTGCTTGCACAGTTTCTTCAAACCGTTCTTCAGCACTCGCAGACTTCATATTTTTAAAGTAAATATTCTCAATTGAGTCAGTGGCTTCAGAAAGAATGCTCATTTCCAGTTTTCTTTATCTCAACAGATACTATATACTAATGAAAACAGCTCAAAATTTCCCGAGAAACATCACGACGGTGTGGATGGGACCCGGAGCACTAATGCCTCACCAAGCTCCCGACGCCACTCTTTAGTCAATTCATCAAGCAAAGGGGGACTGTCCATGCGTTGCATGACCCATTCGAACCCAATCATCGGTTACAGAAAAATGGTAATCATTTGCACGCCATCTTCCAAACAGAAAAAAAGGTAATCATTTACACGTAATCTTCTAAACAGAGCAATGTAAGCATTCACACGTAATCTTCCAAACAAGAAAAAGGTAATCATTTGCACGCCATCTTCCAAACAGAAAAAAAGGTAATCATTTACACGTAATCTTCCAAACAGAGCAATGTAAGCATTCACACGTAATCTTCCAAACAAGAAAAAGGTAATCATTTACCCGTAATCTTCCAAACAAGAAAGAGGTAATCATTTACACGTAATCTTCCAAACAGAAAAAGTAATCATTTACACGTAATCTTCCAAATAGGAAAAGGTAATCATTTACACGTAATCTTCCAAACATAAAAAGGTAATCATTTACACGTAATTTTCCAAACATAAAAAGGTAATCATTTACACGTAATCTTCCAAACATAAAAAGGTAATCATTTACACGTAATCTTCCAAACAAACAGAAAAAGGTAATTATTCACACGTAATCTTCCAAACAAACAAAAAAAGGTAATTATTCACACGTAATCTTCCACACAGAAAAAGGTAATCATTTACACGTAATCTTCCAAACAGAAAAAGGTAATTATTCACACGTAATCTTCCACACAGAAAAAAGGTAATCATTCACACGTAATCTTCCAAACAGAACAATGTAATCATTTACACGTAATCTTCCAAACAGAACAATGTAATCATTTACAAGTAATCTTCCAAACAGAATAAAGGGTAATCATTTATACGTAATCTTCCAAACAGGAAAAGGTAATCATTTACACGTAATCTTCCAAACAGAAAAATGTAATCATTCACACGTAATCTTCCAAACGAAAAAAGGTAATCATTCACACGTAATCTTC
>JAPXFY010000022.1:43228013-43230513 GCA_030674185.1 Monoplex corrugatus
TAATTCAAGGGTCTCTGTCCAAAGCACCAAACCAATCAAACACTCTGCCAAGTCACTAAACCGATCTCCAACCCAACACCAACCAATTTCCACCAACCACAAGGGCCCATGCCAAACCAAACCAAAAAAACACGAGTTCTGTCGCGCCCTGTGATAATATGATTGTCTTTGCTATATGATGATGATACTACTATTACTACTAACTACTACTGCTGATACACAACAACACTAACAATATAATAGTAACTATACTAATGATGATAACAACAACAACAAAAACAAAACAATACAACGATAACAACAAAAACAACAACAATAGATGAATATAACAACAACAGCACAACACTTAAATCCAAAAAAAGTGCGACCGCCCGTGTTCAAGCGAACAGGAACCATGAAAACACGAAAATAGAATCAGAACGCGTATTTAATACAACCAGACAAGACAGGCGCAAATTTTCGGCCAACGGCTTTTATCAAGTATAAACATAAGATTACATAAACGAATAACAAACATCAAATACAAAAATTAGGAGAAAAAGACAAACACTTCCTTGCTGCTTCGTCTAGTGTGCTTATATCCGTACTATGTCTATGATTATCTTTCCATCAATATTATTGAATACGCTTTCTGACTTTTTTAGTTTTTTTCTGGTCCTACGAGCGCATTGGCTTGAACGCGGGCGGGCAGTCCCGTTGATTAAGGTTTCAAATCGAAGTTAATCTAGAAACTATTTATGTCTATGTTTCCACCCAAAGAAATGAGCAAGTCTGTTTCGACTAAAATGCGATAAGCGGATTGGATCTCTCTCCCTCCTCCCTCTCTCTCTCTCTCGCTCGCTCTCTTTCTTCTCTCGCCTCTCTCTCTTTCTTTCTTTCTTTCTTTCTTTCTCTCTCTGTCTCTCTCTCTTTCTTTCTTTATATCTCTCTCTCTTTTATTTCTTATCTCTGTCTGTTTTTCTCTCTCTCTGTCTGTCTGTCTCTCTCTCTTTGTCTTTGTGTCTCTGTGTCTCTCTCTGCCCCTCCCTGTCTCTCTCTCTCCCTCTCTCTTTCTTTCGATTCTCTCTCTCTCTCTCTCTCCCTCTCTTTTTCTCTCGCTTTCTCTCTCTCTTTCTCTCGCTCTCTCTCTCTTTCTCTCGCTCTCTCTCTCTGTCTCCTTTTCTCTCTCTCTCTCTCTCTCTCTCTCTCTCTCTCTCTCTCTCTCTCTCTCTCTCTCTCTCTCTCTCTCCCTTCTCTCTTGGCTCGTTGGATCACTCAGGGAGTAGGTTCAGTTTGTTGTCAAACGCACCAGACACGTCGACACATTGAAGGAGAAACAACTGAAGGCTGTTTGAAAGAGTCCCAGTCTTTAACCTGTCAAAGATTGGACTGATTGTCGACTTGTGTTGTGTTAAACGGGTACTGTGTGTAGAGAGGTTCAGCTGTCAGTTGGGGCGTTTTACGTGGTACTTTTCTTTTGATTCCGTTTGTGCGTGCCGTCATCATTCACCCACTGAAGTGGTTAGGATTCCTGGTCCTGTTCTGAGCTGGGGAAAGCGAGGCTTTGGTGATCCGGGTCCCATCCACACCCTCGTGGTGTTTCTTGTTAAAATTCGGCTTGTGACTTGGCCGCTGACTTTCAGGGAATCAGGCCTGATGACCGCAGGGAAAGACATTCTGGCTGCTCGGAAAGACGGACAAATTTGGGATTCCGTTCTGGGGGCATAGTCAGACCTTGCTGAACAGCAAAAAGGCTGTGTCTGGAGCATCATGCCTGGCCACTTTCGCGGCCGTTCAGACAAACCCTGTGGTTGAAGTAAGACAACGTTAGGAGCTCCCGACTGCTAAGTGTCGAGACTGTAAGGGGAAAGGTGCTGACAGCTATTCGAGCTGGTGGCAGGACGGGCTGTCATAAAGAGAGATGAAGACCAGAGTGGGGCGAGAGAGGGTCTTCCATTCTCTCTTGGTCCGAAGGCTGGGCTGGTGATCTGGTTGGTGCGTGTTTGTGGTGGCTATGTCCCGGTTTGTCATCTCCCCACCTTGCCTTTCGGTTTGTAAACGAGGTAACTGATGACTGGGTCCGAATGGGTCATGCAACGCATGGACAGCCCCCCTTTGCTTGAAGAAATGACTGTCGATTGGCGTCGGGAGCTTGGGAGGTATTGTCCAGAGAGTGGCGAGGCATTGGTGCTGTGGGTCCTACCTGCACCCCCGTGGTGTTTTTTGTTAACCATCCAGCTGTGTATGGATGGACTACCTGATCCTGTTCTGGGTTAGGGAAGGTGAAGCAGCGAGGGAGGAGCGTGCGAACCCCCCTCCAACAGCTGATCCGGGATTAGGGGAAATCTTTACCATCTGATTGTCCCAGAAAACAGCTTATGGTGATGGCACTAATTTCAAAGTTATCTTTATCTTTTTCTTGTTTCTCCCACTGGACGAAGCAGCAGGGAAGTTTCAGTCTTTTTCTCGTAATCTTTGTACTTGGTGTTTTTTCGTATGTGATCTTACGTCTACGCTTGAC
>JAPXFY010000022.1:43235513-43240513 GCA_030674185.1 Monoplex corrugatus
ACAGACAAACAAGCAACAAACAAAAAACCATGAGCACGAAGGAAATTTCCCTATGTCCGATGAGCCTTAACCAAAATCTGTCTGTGGTGGTGTTAGTTTGTGACCAGCACCATCTCCAACCACTAACTACTCACCCAATGCAACCAGAAAGAAGGGCCACACTATCACGAAAAAAAAAACGACGAACATGTTTCCGTTTCCGTTTCAGTTTCAGTTTCTCAAGATGACGTCTCCGCGCTCGGAACGAAATCCATATGCAATAAGGTCACCGGTACCATGTGATATGGTGATATGGCACAAACTTTAAGCTGCCATAAAGCCCATGAGCTGGCCAGTCCTAAAGTCCTACCTAGCCTATAATTATTTTACCTTGCTACATTTTTTTTTTACTAAAATTGTTTTCCAAGCATCAGTGAAACTGAACAAAATTAAAACAATGATGGTAGCACTTGTATTTCTTAAAATATTCATATATATATAAAATCAAAAACAAGTGTGACTGCCCGCGTTCAAGCAAACAGGAACCAGAAAAAAAAACACGAAAAAAGGATAAGAACGCGTATTTAATACTTGTCTTGTTGTATCGAATACGCGTTCTTATTCTTTTTTTCGTGTTTTTTTTTTTTCTGGTTCATGTAATTTATATTTAGGACCAATGAAGTTGTAAAGTTGTGGGTGGGATTAAATTCGAGACATAAAATGTGTTGAGTCCACGGCTCTTTCACATGGTAAACCCACAGTGACAAAATGAAATGAATGTGAATATGTTACAAGAGTCAACATCATGACCACGTGGACATCACGTCTATCGGTGTGGTCATTTATCAGCTGGCCCAGAGATACAGAGACTGCTGCAGTCCTCCGGGTTTTCAGTGCTGAGACATATCAATGACACACACATGGCTACACAGAATCCTGTCGCTAAATTTCTCACGGTCATCAGCAAGCTTTCAGAATACTCCGTCAGGATGGTGCAACAAGTAACCCACAAAACACGAACAAAGCCTGCGTGTTGCGATCTTTAACTCTTTTGATTCCCGCACCCTGTCCACCAGCATCCTATATTGCCAATCATGCTTGCAAAGCAAAAACTTAAACCCTCTGATTCCCTCAGCTTCTTGCAGGAAACTGGTGGATAGGGTTAGGGATCGGTTGGTGATAGGGTACTGGGGATCAAAGGATTAAATTCAAGAATTTCTGGGTTTTTTTATGTGGATATTCACCCAATCTTATTCAAACCTTCAAGTGAGCTGGCTGTTCTTTTCTGTTTGTTTGTTTGTTTTTAATAGAGCAGAGGACTCAAGATCATGAGTTCCATCCTAGCCAGCAACATAAGAACTGACCAGTTCATTGGTCATCTTATCGCTCGGGGTTTGTCATCTACCCACTTTGCCATTCGGTTTGTAAAGAGGATAACTGATGACTGGGTCCGAATGGGTCATGCAGCGCGTGGACATCCCCGCTTTGCATGTTGAAATAGCTTTTAGTAACGTCGGGAACTTGGGGATATGATTGTTCGGAGAGTGGTGAGGCATTGGTGCTCTGGGTCCCATTAGCACCCTCGGGTGTTTCTTGCGAACTGGTGGTGTCAGCTTAATGTTTCATGAACTGAGTTCGCTGCCTTTCGCCCCCTCCCCATTCAAGATCTAGCCAGGACACAGTGTTTTGTGCAAGCTCAAGGAGTCTGCCACATAACACATGGCAGATTGGGATGAATGCATGTATGAAATTATCCAGATGCGATGAGTCCTTCTTGAATAACACTTGGCCAAAGCTTCTTGACTAAACACTTGGCGAAAGCTGCCGACTGTTGAGAGGTTTCAAAAAATAAGTTTGAATGGGAAAACTCCATTTCAAGGCTACAAGGACGGTAAAAAGGTGCCGAAAATCAGCAGTTTTTTTCTTTCTTTCTTTTTCTCCTCTTTTTGTAGAAAAGTGTGTTTACAACAGTTCTTCAGGAACTTCGTATAATATTTAATATTTGTTTACAGTGCTGTGACAGTCTACCTTTGTCCTTAAAGTACGCCAAGTTATCTGTCAACTGAGGCTTGACCAAGGTTACAGTGAGCTTGGGAAGTACAAAATCAGGGTTTTCTGTAATAATTTGTATATGAAATGGGAAAGACAACGACTTGATCAACAACAACAACAACAACAACAACAACAACAACAAAATGATAATAAAAATAAGAATTTTCTGGAATAAATTTTGCATAACACAGAGATTATTAAAACGGCTTAACCATCCGTTTTTTTTTATTCGAGAAAGAAGAAGTTTGATATATCACTCCAAACTCGTGACTTCTTAAAAACAGTGACATTAAGAAGTATACATGTGACATCAGGGTTTTCTGTATTAATTTGTATACGAAAAGGGAAAGGGAACGACTTGATCAACAATAACAACAAACAAACAAACAAAACATCAGAATTTTCTGGAATATTTTTTTGCATGAAAGAGAAACTGTTAGGATGGCTTGACCATCCCGTTTTTTTTTTATTCGGGGAGGAAGTGTGATATATCACTCCAAAGACGTGACCTCTTAAGTTAAAGCCCAAAGTCTGGACGTCTGAATTGCAAGTGGACTGTGCTGGCTGCGATAAGGTGACCGATCCTTTGTTTGCCCACGACTTGCAGGTAATTACAGCACCCGATAGTCAGTCCGCCAGCTTAGGACCTAGCGACATGTGGTCACTGATCTCTGCTGTCACGTTCTGTATGATCTCAGATAATGGCCTCTCCGCCGACATGCGTGGAAGTGTCGTAAAAACCCTGTCCAGATACAAGGAAGGGAGATAATAACTAAACCACACCTAAGTTATCTAGTCCAACACCGTTTCAGGTTCACTTTCTGTTTCAGTTTCTCAAGATGGTGTCTCGGCGCCCGAATTAAATCGCATGCATTCACGCTATAGATGCCACAATTCTACCTCTCTCTCTCTCTCGCCGGGATCGGCCGTAGGAGTTATGCTCAACGTCACAAGTCTTCTCCAGGTCATACGATTGAGACATCTGTGGGCGACCTCCTGGATCCCCAGACCACAGACATCAGCGATGTTGTTGAAACTGGAGGAATGCTGTCGTCCTTTTCTTCTCCTCGCTTCAACTTTCCCCTGCAGGACCCGTTGATATCAAAGCTGTTCTGGTGTTTCTAATCGCATGGCCTACATATTTCAGCTTTAGAGCCTGCGCACAGTATGTGCACTGCCACGCCAGAAGGCAATGACAAACCACTGGTTGAGTATTTCTGTCAAAAACCACATAAGATGTGGTCAAAGAAACAGATGCCATGTGATAGGTAAAATCTACAAGATGAGTACAAAGGAAACTGCTTAAGTATAATGATCCTTGGAAGAAAAAACGATGACAGTTAAAAGGGGGGAAATGAGGAGGGAGAAAAAAAAGGTCTTTTAGTAAGAAACTGGGGAGAGCCAGACAGCAGAAGGTCCTCAGAGGAACAACCCCCGTCAAGCAAGTGTTTCGATTCTTAACTCTTGAAACTCTAAGAAAGGACCTGTATCACCCTCTCCGGTTAGCTCCGTCACTCTTAGGTCCTCCATACAGAAGGTCCAATATGTTTCCAGGTCCTCCGTAAAGAAGGTCCATTATGTTTCCAGGTCCTCCATAAAGAAAGCTGGTGGATAGGGTGAGGGAGTCAAAGGGTTAAGTCTACAGGAAGCTGGTGGAAAGCGTGAGGGAGTCAAAATGTTAAGTTTTTGCAGTCGGTAGGTAGGGTGCGGGAGTCAAAGCAGCACACCCGCAGTTCAAACCCACAATCATTAGCATGTGAATCAGACTCTCAACCATCTGAACTATCGGGGATAGCAACTACCTGGGACAGCAGCAGCTGAGTGAGGAACGTGAATGCACACAGAATGAATCTTCCCCAAACTGTCAGTTTGATTTGTTAAGTGTACAGACTTTCTTTTTTGTTGATCATTGCACTCAGGGTGGTTACATTCATACTCACCTTTTTTTTTTTTTCGTCCCATTTTCTACGCCAATTTAATGGCCACAGAAGCTGAAACAGTTTTTATTATACGATGATGATGATGTCGATGTGGATGATAATCATGATGCTATGGAGTTCCATCTAGGATTGAGACTGCGTGACAGGGCTGTATTCTACGCTTACTATCATAATATAGCCTGGCGTCAACCAGGCCCGAGAGATACAGACACATGCGGTGTTGGTCAGAAGATCTGAACAACACCCTCAATGACGCATCCGCCAAGTGGATGAGACTCGACTGTGTGGTCCCAGTCTTCCCAATGAGCCCATAGCACGCCCAACTCTGGGTAGGAGCCGGTTAGAGCCGAAAAATCCCACAATGATTTTTGAAAGTACTGATGGGGATTCGAACCACAACCTTCCAGTCGGTAGTCCGTTGCGTTAACCACTACACCACGGCGACTGGTAAGTGTACAGACTTTAATGTGAATAAGTAAGTATCCAAGGGGCACATGGTCGTGCACAACTTTCACTTTGACAAATGTTTTACACATAATGTCTGCTGTTATCTACACAATATTTAACACACGCTGGCTGGTTCATTCGACAGAGCCGTGGACTCAATATCTGATGATATCTCGAGTTCAATCCCAGCCGACAACACTAGAACTGGCTGTTCGTTACCCATCTTAACGTTTTCATCATTCTGGTGGTGTCAGCTATACGTCCGTTCTTCCCCTTCCTCATCCCCCCTCTCCCCCCCCCCCCACCTCCTAGAAGCAGTGAATAGAGTTTTGAGCAGGCACAGAGAGAGTCTGTTAGATAATTGCTGGCAGAGTTGGGTGGAGCGCATATGGAATTATCCGAGTGCGATGAATCCCTCATAAACAAACTAAAATTTTCTGTTTCTCGTCTCTTATTCTTGTGTATTATTTTATGTAGCCTGCATTTTGATAATCGTGTCATCAGCTAATATAAACTTACCGCACTATCGTATCAGTTTGATGTGGTAGGTGCCTAGATTTTAATGCAAATTAGTAGCCAGGG
>JAPXFY010000022.1:43245513-43255513 GCA_030674185.1 Monoplex corrugatus
CTTCTACTGCTTCTACTGCTGATGGTGCTATTATTATTGCTACCACTGCTACTTCTACTGCTGCTGCTGCTTATACTACTATTAGTACTATTACTATTGCTACTACTACTATTTCTTCTTCTGCTACGACTACTATTAGTGTATTACTACTGCTACTACTACTACTTCTTCTTCTGCTACTATTTACTATTAGTACTATTACAATTGCTGCTACTACTACTATTAGTAGTATTACTACTGCTACTACTACTACTTCTTCTTCTGCTACTACTACTATTAGTAGTATTACTACTGCTACTACTATTACTTCTTCTTCTGCTACGACTACTATTAGTACTATTACTATTGCTACTACTACTACTTCTTCTTCTGCTGCTACTACTATTAGAACTACTACCATGAGCACTTTTGAACATAAGACCAACGAACGTTTCACCGCTATATTATAAATCCGACTATTATTATTCATTATCATTATTCCTTGTTTAATGTCCATCCGCGTTTGTAGAGCCATATCAGGGCTATAAACCTCACATAATGGACACAATAGCTCAATGACCCCGGGGGACAATGGAAAAGAAGATTAGATACACATATCAATGCATCAGCCTCATCATCTATAGATATGCTCCCGGCGTTGACCATTCAATCCAATTAATCACCAGGAAGATTAAAAAATCAAACATGAATACAAATATAAACATAACTAAGGATAGTAAAACCTACATAAAAACTGGCCTATCTTATCTGAAATTGCTTCTGCGCATCACATATCCTTAGAGCAAAATGTGTACTTAATACATATGTCCAGTTATCAATCCTAAGCGAAAATTTTCTGGACTTGCTAACTTGATGATGCATATCAGATATAGCCAGCAGAATCGGCCGAGCCAAAACAGCATTCAAGAAGATGAAAAGCAATCTTACCAACAAATGCCTATCAATTAACATCAGGAAGAGAGTTCTTGAATGTTATGTAGAACCGATAATGTTATACGGCTGTGAGGCATGGACAGTCAACAAGCAAAGCCAGGACAAGGTTGAGGCAGCTGAGATGTGGTTTCTAAGCAGTGTTGCGAGTTCCATGGACAACAAAGAAAACAAACGAGACAGTCTTGATGGAGGCAGACACACAAAAATCAGTCATAAGTAAGATTATGGAAAGACAGGCAACATTTATAGGCCATTTTATGAGGAAAGGGGAATTGGAGCACCTGGTCACAACAGGAAAGCTGGAGGGAAAGAGAGCACCAGGTAGACCCAGGGAGAAAATATTGGATGGATTTGCAGGGTAGCTGAGGACAGAGAGGGTGGGACATGTGCTTGCGGCAACAAGGGATAAATATGTATGGAGGGCCATGATCGCCAACGCTATGCGGCAGGGCACATGATGATGATGATGAATGATGATGATGATGATGATGATGATGATGATGATGATAACTTGATGATCCAGCCTCTTCCTATAAAATGATTCTCCTTCAAGGCATCATGGCAGCAAACCAGTCACCAAACGGACAACAGAATCATAACATCATAACGCCAGTCACATTTCTCAGACGAAAGTTCTGATGCAGCAGGTGTTTACGCAAAATTTACGTCAAAGTTACACGCCTCTATAAGCTTGATGAGTCATGTGACAAAGATTCTACTAAAAATAATCATGATGAGGACAAGAAACAGAATCAAACCAGAAATAGCAGAAGAACAATGTGGATATGTTAATGTCATATATATCCTTACGTCACATAGAAAGCTCAACTAGTTGAATAAGGTTTAGTATCTATGCTTTGTTGATTATACCACGACTTTTGATCAGGAATTAATCAACTCAATGAAAAAAAATTCAATATTGATGGAAAAGATCTAAGAATAATAAGGAATATGTATTGGGACAAACAGCAGCAATAACAATAGAATCAAAAGAGGAGTTAGACAGGGATGTGAATTGTCACCATATTTGTTTTCATTCTACAGTGAAATCATCACAAGAAACCTAGAGGAATGCCCTGGAATAAAAAAAGTTGGAGGAAAAATTATAAACATTCATCTTTACGCAGATGACACCGTTTTAATTGCAGAAAAAAAGAAAACAGCGCATAAAAATTTGCGCAGGTTCAAAGAATATGTCTGGTTGTTTCAGGCATATTTGGACGGAACACATATGGGTCTGGCCGAGCGCGATGAATCCTGTTTGAAAAAAACCCTCCAAACTTCATCTGTTGTGGAAGAGAAGGCATATATCTGCATCGTCTATCAACACAGAGCACTTCAACAATGTGTGTATTGGAAATCACACAGAGATAAGTGCAGTATACACAAGGAGAGACGCAGTGGGAAGACAGCATCTGCAAGGAAGACACCTCTGCTCATCATATACGACCATCTGAAGGACTAGAAAGCTTGACAGCCTCGCCTCTCCCTCTCCATAAAATGATTCTCAACAAGGCGCCAAAACAACAAACCCCGTCATTAACACCTGACTAGACGGTCTATATAGTTATACGGTCTATAATGATTATACGGTCTATCTAATTATATTGCCCAGCAGGCTGGCTTCCTAGGTAAAAGTTCAGCTACAGCAACTGTTTACACAAGAAGCATTCCAGTGATCTACGCCTTTGTCTGTCGTGCAAGACAGCACAGATATCCATCCCACTAAACGAAGCAGCAGGGAAGTTTGAGCCTTTTTCTGCTAATTTTTGTATTTGGCATTTCGTTTGTGATCTTACGTTTACGCTTGATAAAAGCCAGTTGGCCGAAAATGTTCGCCTGTCTTGTCTGGTTGTATTAAATACGCGTTTTGATTCTATTTTCGTGGTGTTTTTGTTTTGTTTTGTTGTTTTTTGTTTTTTCTGGTTCCTGTTTGCTTGAACGCGGGCAGTCACACTGGTTTTGGGTCACAGATATCTGTCCAGTATTCAAACAAAACAAGCACTTCAAGTATCTCTATGATTCGAAAGACAAACGTAGAGTGTGCAATATCATCATCATCATCATCATGTGCCCTGCTGCATGGCGTCGGCAGACATGGCCCTCCATTATGCATCTATCCCTTGTTGTTGCAAGCACATCTTCTATCCTCTCTGTCCACAGCCACTCTGCAAGTCCGTCCTATATTTTCTCCCTGGGTTTACCTGGTGTTCTCTTTCCCTCCAGATCTAATTCCCCTTTCCTCATAAAATGGCCTATAAATGCTGCCTGTCTTTTCCTAATCTTCCTTATCAATGATCTTCTTGTGTCTGCCTCCACCAAGACTGTCTCGTTTGTTTTCTTTGCTGTCCATGGAATTTATTTACTGTACAAGCAATGATCTACAATTGTTTAAAAATATCGCATATAAGAAAGACATTCCCGCGACCACTAGACACCGGGTTGTCGTATTTGACTTGGTGTTTGCACTGATATGGCTCAAGAAGTCGGCTAGGCTATAAGCAATATGAACTAAGTAGCTGGACCACTAGACAATCGTCGTCCTTTACCTGAAGGATCATCCAGCTAGATAACACAGCTTCACTCCATAAAATGTTAATGACTCCCCAGCGAATCAGATCAGTCACTTTTACCTTATCAAACAGACCGTATGATCATAACGCCAACTAGTTGAACGTTCGACTGTCACACATGTTTACACAAGAAGCTCTTCAGTGGTCTACATATCTCTATGTCTGTTGTGGAATGGAAGACAACACGGATATCTGCATGATAACACAAAGAGCATTTTGACGATCTACACCTTAACCCTTTGATTCCTGCACCCTATCCACCATCTGCAAACATTTAACCCTTTGTCTCCTTCACCCTATCCAGGCCGGAAGCTGGTGGATAGGCAGGAAGCTGATGGATAGGGTGAGGGGTCAAAGGGTTAAGTACAGGAAGCTGGTGGATAGGGTGAGGGAGTCAAATGGTCAAGTGAAGCTAGTGGATATCAGGAAGCTGGTAGATAGGGTGAGAATCAAAGGGTTAAATGGAGGAAGCTGGCGGAAAGGGTGAGGGAGTCAAAGGGTTAAGTACAGGAAGCTGGTGGATAGGGTGAGGGAGTCAAAGGGTTAAGTGGAAGAAGGTGGTGGGTATGGTGAGGGAGTCAAAGGGGTTAAGTTTTTGCTTTGCTAACATGGTTGACAATGCAAGATGCTGGTGGACGCCGTGAGGGAGTCAAAGGGTTAAAGATAACACAACGTAAGCGCAACGTGTACCTACTCGTACGCATTAAGCAAGGCAATCAGAACTGGTAAGAAAAGTAACAGTGTGCAGCTTCTTTCTGAAACGTAAAACTCAGAGACACAGTGGGAAGACAGCATCTGCAAGAAAGACGCCTCTGCTCATCATATACGACCATCTGAAGGACAAGAAAGCTTGACAACCTCGCCTCTCCCTCTCCATAAAATGATTCTCAACAAGGCGCCAGAGCAACAAACCCGTCATTCACACGTGACTATCAATTAATATCAGAAAGAGAGTCCTTGAATGTTATATAGAACCAATACTGTTGTAAGGATGCGAAGCGTGGACAGTCAGCAAGCAAAAGCCAGAGCAGGATCGAGGCAGCCGAAATGTGATTTCTCAGAAGAATGTTGAGAGTTCCATGGACAGCAAAGAAAACAAACGAGACAGTCTTGATGGAGGCAGACACAAGTAGATCACTCATAAGGAAGATTAGGAAAAGACAAGCAACATTTATAGGCCATTTTATGAGGAAGGAGGATTTGGAGCACCTGGTCGCAACGGGAAAGCTGGAGGGAAAGAGAGCACCAAGTAGACCCAGGGAGAGAATGCTGGACGGACTTGCAGAGTGGCTGGGGATGAGGAGGGTGGGGGAGATGCTGGGGGCAACGAGAGATAGAGATGGATGGAAATCCATGGTCGCCATGCGGCAGGGCACCTGATGATGATGATGAAACCTCAGAACTTATAACAAATAACCTCATTAACTCTTTGACTCCCGAACCCTGTTCACCAACTGCAAAAACTTAAGACTTTGAGTCCCTCATTCTATCCAGGAAGCTGGTGAATAGGGTGAAGGAATCAAAGAGTTAAATTTTTGCTTTGCTGGCATGGATGACAATGCAGGATGTTGGTGACAAGGTGCTGGAGTCAAGGGTTAAATGACACAGTGCTTAATATACAGGGGGTGCAAAAGTAGGTTAATAGTAATATAAGTATCACATCATTATTATAATGCTTAATACAGCTCTCGGGTAGAGGAGTGTGTGAATACCGACGGCAATCAGTTTGAGTATCTGAAGGATTAAGGCTGTGCTTGTTATTACATGTATATGCAATATTCATTTGTTTGTAAAATAAATGCAATGAGTATTGTACGTGTTTTCTTTTTCCATAACTGTATACCTACTTTTGCACCCCCCCTGTATATCGTTGCTGGAATCCCTGAGAATACAGCAACAATATGATATCTATGGGGTACAAATAACGTTCTACCATTTCCTCCTTTGTTTGTGTACGGGTCAGTAGCTTTCACATAAACAGATCTGAGGAAACCCAAACAAATAAACAAACAAATAATGAAACAAGTAAGCAAGCAAATACCAGACACACACAAACACACTCTGTCTCTGTCTGTCTCTGTCTGTCTCTGTCTCTCTCTGTGTCTCTCTCTGTCTCTGTTTGACTGACTGTGTCTACTGTCTGTCTGTCTGTCTCTGTCGCTGTCTGTCTCTGTCTCTGTCTTTGTCTCTCTGTCTCTCTGTCTCTCCCTGTCCATCTGTTTGTCTATCTGTCTCTGTCTCTCTCTGTCTCTGTCTGTCTCTGTCTGTCTGTCTGACTCTCTCTCTCTCTCTTTCTCTCCAGCAAGGCAATGATTTACTTGTGTCGAAAACATCAGAAAGATTTTGCCTATATTAATCCCGGATCGCGGACATTCATCGCGGTCTACCCTAAGTATTAGCAGAGGAGTGGTAATCCCGCCTCTGTCCATTAAATGACTCACAAACAAAGGTCTATATCAATATATCAATAGCAAGCCTCTTGTCCAACTGATCAAACAAAGAGACTCAGCAATCAGCCTCCTCTGTTGCCTCTTTGTCTCAGCTTGTGAGTACACCGTGCTGATGATTCTGAGATCGTGAGTTCGATCCTTAGTTGGTCCACAGTTCGTTGTGTGTGTGTGTGTGTGTGTGTGTGTGTGTGTGTGTGTGTGTGTGTGTGTGTGTGTGTGTGTGCATGTGTGTGTGTATGTGAGTGAGTGTGTGCGTTGTGTGTATGTGTGTGTGTGTGTGTGTGTGTGTGTGTGTGTGTGTGTGTGTGTGTGTGTGTGTGTGTATGTGTGTGTGTGTGTGTTGCTTGTGACGGCCAGTCAGTCCAGTTGATTAACGGTGAATCCAACCCCCTTCTTTACCAACCTACCATGTTTGTAAACCCTTTTACTCCTGCGCTCTAATTACCAACTGCAAAAAAAAAAATTACGTTTGACTCCATCATTCTATCGATGAGTTTCCTGCAGGAAGCTTGAGGAGAGGGTGAGGGAATCAAAAGGTTCAGTTTTTGCTTTTGCTTGCATAGTGGAAAATGCAGAGTGCTGGTGGGCAGGGTGCGAGAATCAAAGAGTTAATATAACGAGACAAGACAGGCGAAACTTTTGGGTCAACTGGCTTTTGTCAAACCTAGGAAAGTATGAAAGCTCATCTTAACACTTCAGTCATTCTGGTAGTGTCAGTGATCGACAAGTCCTCTTCCGTCCCCATTTCATCAACACCTTACCAGCACAGCGAGCTTTTTGTGCAGGAACAAGAAGTTTGTCATCTCCCCACCTTGCCAGTCGGTTTGTAAACAAAGTAACTGATGACTGGGTCTGAACGGGTCATGCAGCGCATGGAGAGACCCCCCTTTACTTGATGAAATGACTATCGTGTGGCGTCGGGAGCTTGGGAGGTGATTGTCCAGGAATGATGAGGCATTGATGCTCTGGGTTCCATCCAACACCTTCGGGTGTTTCTTGTTAATTTTGCAAGGTAACTTTTGATAGATTTGGGCGGAGCAAGTATGGGACTGTCCGAGTGCGTTGATTTCCCTCCTCAACAAACTCTAACCACTAAACTACACAGTCTACGACTCAATCAAAAGAAAGTAGGAAACACGAAAAGAGAATCAGAACGCGCATTTAATACAAGACACAAACGAACAAACACTGAATACAAAAAAATAGGAGAAAAAAAAAAAGACCTCCCTGCTGCTTCGTAGTCTTTTTGTCTTAATTTTTGTATTTAGTGTTTGTTCGTTTGTGATCTTACATTTACGCTTGACAAAAGCCAGTTGGCCGAAAATTTGTATATTAAATACACATTCTGGTTCTATTTTCGTGTTTTTTCTGGTTCCTGTTTACTTGAAAAGGGCGGTCGCACTTGTTTTGGATTTCTAACTTCTGAATTACAGAGTCCACGGCTCTATCAAAACAACTACCACCCCAGTCAGGCAGTTAGTTGTAAAAAGCTTTGCTGAGACTGTACTTAATGATCGTAGCCTGTCAAACACACACAGGGGAGATAAGGCTGACACTTCTACTGCCCCTTGACAATGATCGTCTCCCCTGTCTTGTGGGGATTAGCACGGTAGATAATCCAGCCTTGGGTCATAAAATGACGCAACAGTAGTGAGCCTTATTACGTCATCGCAGTCCAAGACAAAGATAGCTGACGGGTATGTGCCACTTGCTGTTTTGCCTAGATCTGTGTGTGATGTGTGTGTGTGTATTGTGTGTGTGTGTGTGTGTGTGTGTGTGTGTGTGTGTCTGTGTGTTGTGTTGTGTGTGTGTGTCTGTGTGACTGTGTGTCTGTGTGTATGTCTGTTTGTGTGTGTCTGTGTCTTGTGCGTGAAAAAGTACACGATTCCTTACAAAGTATTTAAAGTATCTGTTTATCTAATCATTTATTCATTCATTCATTTATTTATTTACTTATTATTATTATTATTATTATTATTATTATTATTATTATTATGATTATTATTATTATTATTATATTATTATCATTATTATTATAACTATCATCATTATTATTATCATCATCATCATCATCGTCATCATCATCGTCCAAACTATTTCAAATATCTGTTTATCTAATCATATGTCATTTATCCATTACCATTATCATTATTATTATGATCGCTAGTAGTAACAGTAGTAGTAATAGCAGCAGCAACAGTATCATCATCAGTATCATCATCGTTAGTGTTTAAAGCCCAGCGGACTGCTCAGAGCTATTTCAAGGCAATAACCATCTCAGACAAACCACACGCACATCTAAGCACATCAATAACCCGGGGGAAAAAAAAAAAAAGAAAAGAAAACCTGGAAAAGAAAGTTAACCACAAGACTGTTCCTAGCAGAAATCAATAAAACAAAATGAAATAAAATAAAATAAAATAAAATAAAATAGAATAAAATAGAATAAAATAAAATAAAATATAATAAAATAAAATAAAATAGAATAAAATAGAATAAAATAAAATAAAATAGAATAAAATAGAATAAAATAAAATAAAATAGAATAAAATAGAATAAAATAAAATAAAATAGAATAAAATAGAATAAAATAAAATAAAATAGAATAAAATAAAATAAAATAGAATAAAATAGAATAAAATAAAATAAAATAGAATAAAATAAAATAAAATAAAATAAAATAAAATAAAATAAAATAAAATAAAATAAAATAAAATAAAATATAATAAAATAAAAATAAAATATACTAAAATAAAATATAGAAGTAGTGGATAGAACCATACCATTATGATGTGTTTTCACAGGGTATGGCAACCTGCAGTTCACACGGGAGAAAATAAGGGATTAAGAGGATTTTTGTTTACATTGTTATTATTTTCATTATTATTATTATCAGCGTTATTATTATTATTATTATTATTATCATTGTTGTTGCTATTATCATATTTTTAAAATAATTTTTAGTAGTACAATGATGGGGTCAGGATGCCTTGTCATCAGTTATCATTTCTAGAAATCTATGAATATTAACTCCTACTTGAGAGAGAGAGAGAGAGAGAGAGAGAGAGAGAGAGAGGAGAGAGAGAGAGACGCAGAGACAGACAGACAGACAGACAGACAGACAGACAGACACAGAAACACAAAGAGATAGACATGAAGAGATAGAGACAGACACAAAGAGACAGACATGAAGAGATAGAGACACACACAAAGGGATAGACATGAAGAGATAGAGACATACACAAAGAGATAGACATGAAGAGACAGACAGACACAAAGAGATAGACATGAAGAGATAGAGACAGACACAAAGAGATAAACATGAAGAGATAGAGACAGACACAAAGAGATAGACACGAAGAGATAGAGACAGACACAAAGAGATAGACATGAAGAGATAGAGACAGACACAAAGAGATAGACACGAAGAGATAGAGACAGACACGAAGAGATAGACATGAAGAGATAGAGACAGACACAAAGAGATAGACATGAAGAGATAGAGACAGACACAAAGAGATAGACACGAAGAGATAGAGACAGACACGAAGAGATAGACATGAAGAGATAGAGACAGACACAAAGAGATAGACATGAAGAGATAGAGACAGACACAAAGAGATAGACACGAAGAGATAGAGACAGACACAAAGAGATAGACACGAAGAGATAGAGACAGACACAAAGAGATCGACACGAAGAGATAGAGACAGACACAAAGAGATAGACACGAAGAGATAGACATGAAGAGATAGAGACAGACACAAAGAGATAGACACGAAGAGATAGAGACAGACACAAAGAGATAGACATGAAGAGAGAGAGACAGGCACAAAGGGATAGACATGAAGAGATAGAGACAGACACAAAGAGATAGACATGAAGAGATAGAGACAGGCACAAAGGGATAGACATGAAGAGATAGAGACAGACACAAAGAGATAGACATGAAGAGATAGAGACAGACACGAAGAGATAGACATGAAGAGATAGAGACAGACACAAACAGATAGACATGAAGAGATAGAGACAGACACAAAGAGA
>JAPXFY010000022.1:43258013-43265513 GCA_030674185.1 Monoplex corrugatus
CCCCCACAAACACAGTGAACTATTAACCAGACCTCAAACTCAATGAATCATTGACTGGCGATGGCTGATCAGTCCAACCTGATGGAGCCATAATCCTTGTAAGGGGATAGTCCCACAGAGCCAGTCCTGCCAGGGACACGCACAGAGAGAGTGAAGGGAAAAACACAGGTGTGAAATGAGAGCAGTGTGATACAGAAAGGCGTGAGTGGAAACGACTGATAGAGTGCAAACGTGTTAAATGAAGATAACCGGTACAGAACGGCAGAGAGAGGGAGGTACAGATAGACAGATAGATAGAACAGAGAGAGAGAGGGGGGAGAGAGAGAGGGGAAAGAGAGGGAGAGAGGAGAGAGAGAGAGAAGAGGCAGAGCAAAAGAGAGAGAGAGAGAGAGTGGGAGAGGATGAGAGAGACAGAGATATAGAGAGAAAGAAAGAAAGAGAGAAGGGGAGAGAGGAGAGAGAGAAAGAGAGAGAGACAGAGACAGAGAGACAGAGACAGAGACCGACAGAGACAGAGAGAGACAGAGAGAGAGAGTTAGAGAGAGACAGAGACAGACAGACAGACTGACAGACAGAAAGAGAGTCAGAGACAGAGGGAAGAGAGAGAATGAGACAAGAGGGGAGAGAGAGGGAGGGAGATGAGAAGAGAGAGAGAGAAGAGAGTGAGAGAGAAGAGAGAGGAGAGAGAGAAGAGAAAGCAGAGATAGAGACAGATACACACAGAGACAGAGACAGACAGAGAGAAAAATGAGAGACAGAAATAAATAAAGAAACGTTTCCATCATTCTGATGGTGTCAAGCTTAATGTTTCATAGACCCCTTCTCCACACCCTTCACCATCTCAACTCCTTACCAGCGCGCATGGTTTTCCCACCAATCACAGGACGTCTGCAAGATAATTACTGGCAGATATGAGGGTGCAGCAAATATGGAATCGTCCAAATTGCGACCAATCAATCCCTCTTGAAGAAAACTCCACAATACAAAATGTTCGCGAGAATAGCCGTGTCTCCTCCATACACCAACCAACCAACCAACCAGTCCTGTGTCCCTGCAACTCATCTGTCGGTGCTAATCCCAGAGCTGTTTAGCGCGTTCCCCAGGGGGAACAGGCAGACTGAAGCTAGGGAAGCCAGGGTCCATCAGTAATGTGGACTCTTGTTTCAATTTCAAACCCCCCTTCCACGCTTATCGGGGTTTTATCGCTACAGCCCTTTTCTCCGGTGGTAGTATACACAGACACACACAAACAAACAGACACACCACGCACACACACACACACACACACACACACACACACAACACACACACACAAACACACACACACACAGACATACACATACATACATACATACGTACATACATAACATACATACATACATGTACATACATACATACACACATACATACATACATACATACATCATACATACATACAACATACACACATACATAAAATATACATACATACATACATACATCATACATAGCACACACATGCATACATACATACATACATGCATACATACACATACATACATACATACATACATATATATATATAATACATAATGCACCCAAGCACACAAATGTACGCACTATACGCATACATACAGACTTACGCGCACATACACGCACTAAAAACACGCGTCATGTGTTAACAAAACACACAAATATAGCAGGAACGCGCGCATAGTGGAACACAAAAGACACATGTCACACACACACACACAACAAACAAACAACAACACAAGCAACACACACACAAAAACAACAAAAACGAACACACAAACAACACACACACACATACAAAACTAGAAACCACAACACACACGCACACACACTACCACACAACACACACACACACAACACACACACACACACATATAATAGTACATAATATATATTATATTATATATATAAAAATATATAAAATAAAATAACCAATACACAGAACAACAGAACACAACACACACACAAAACACACAAACACACACACACACGACACACACACACACACACACACACACACACACACACACCACACACACACACACACACACACACACACGAAGGTGACGAATTGGATAAGGGATACGGTAGAGTGATTTCACGTAGGGATGATAATCTCTTGGGATTGGGAGTGGAGGGGGGTGGGGAGGGGAGCAAGGGGGGGGGGTGCGGGACGGACTGATACACCTTAGCCGTCGCTAAGTGTGAACAGGTAAAAATGAGTCTTAAAGCCCTTTGACTCCCGCACCCTATTCACCGCCTGCAGAAACTGAACCCTTTGATTCCCACAGGAAGCTGAGGATAGGGTGAGTAATCAAAGGGTTAATTTTGTTTTGCTTTGCTAGCATGGCTGGCAATACAAGATGCTGGTGGACTGGGTGAGGGAGCCCAGGATTAAGTGTTTGCTTAAAGTAGGCATGTAAGTGTTTGCTTTGCTAGCATGGCTGGCATGTGTGTATGTGTGTCCGTGAGTACATATGTGTGTGTGTGTGTGGCGATGAATCAACGTAGGTGTGATACACGCATATGGACACACATAAGGCCCATGACAGACAGACACTCCAAAAGCTATCCTTTACAACAAAAATAATGATATTATGTCGGTAGTCCAGCTGATTCTCAGATCCCCTGTTGGCAGATTGTTATGAAGAGTTAATTAATTGTTGTCTGTTATTAACTGACATTGTTAACTTAATGTTCTGAATTCTTAATTGCAATTGTTCCCCTTCTTACATTCAAACTCCCACTACCCCTTCCCATTCCCGTCCCCCACCCTCTTTTTTTTTTCCTTCTCCCTCTCCCTGTGTATGTGTGTGCGTGTGTGTGTGTGTGTGTGTGGCGTGTGTGTGTGTGTGTGTGTGTGGTGTGTGTGTTGTGTGTGTGTGTTGTGTGTGTGTGTGTGTGTGTGTGTGTGTCTAAAATCACTATTGTGAACAGACATTAAATAAAGATTCCATTCCATTCCATACTCCAAAAGCTAACAGTCACTGACGGAGGATATCTGGACAATACCCTGTTCCTGTGGGAGAAGCTGTACAGGTCTGTGGATGTGCCACACAAGGCGACCTGTTTTACCCCGGACTAAACTCCACGAGTGACTGCGAACCACATGAAGAAAACAGACAGACAGCCTGGTATTTAGACATTCACGCACACACATACGCGTGCACACACACCACACACACACACACACACACACACACACACACACAACACACACACTCACTCACTCACACACATACATACATACAACACACAGAACACACACACACACTACACCCACACTACTGAAACACACACACAAACACAGACAAGCACACACACCAACACCACACACACACACACCACACCACACACACACACCTGCACACTCACTGCACAACATCGCAGCATACATATACACACACGCACACACACATATACACACAACACTCAGGTATGCAACATACATATACATAGAGACACCACACTACACAACACACATTCATATGAACATGCACTCATGCGAACACGACAAACGCACACAGGCATACAAATACCATACAACCCTTGATTGATGATGATTGTATTGATTACTGACTGACTGACTGACTGACTGACTGACTGATTGATTCGACTGACTGACTGACTGATTGACTGATTGACTCGACTGACTGACTGACTGACTGATTCACTGACTGACTAAAAGACTGTGGATACTGATGGATATACATATAAGCTAAAGATACAGAAACATGACACACCACAATCACCACTTAATTAATCGCTGCATTCTATATCATAAAAAATAAAAGCGTTCCCTTCAGAGTTCCGATTGTTTCTCGATGCATGTATTCATGTTGTTTTTGTCCACACTGTGCAGCGATATACTGCTGCACAGTCTACATATTCCATCTTTGGTGCTGAGCATGCTAGGTGTTTTCATGTTTCCAGAAGTCGCCGCAGACACTGACATGGATACTGATCTTTAACGTGCATATTTCATGATCTGCTTGCATATAGACGCGAGGGGGATTTAGGCAACGTTAAGTTCGCCCTCCTCCTCCTCCTCATCATCATCATCATCATCATCTCTACCATCATTATCAGTATGTGTCCTGCCGCATGGCGTTGGCGTTCATCGCCCCCCATACAAATCTATCTTTTGTCGTTGAAAATACATCTCCCACCCACTCTGTCCTCATCCACTCCGCAAGACCGTTCAATATTTTGTCCCTGGGTCTATCTGGTGCTCTCTTTCCCTCCAGCTTTCCTGTTGTGACTAGGTGCTCTAATTTCTCTTGCCTCATAAGATGTCCTATGTCTGTTGCTTGTCTTTACCTAATCTTCCTCATTAATGTTTTTCTTGTGTTTGCCTTTTTCTAGACTCTCGTTTTCTTTGCTGTCCATGGAACTTTATTCTTCTTAGAAATCACGTTTCAGCTGTCTCAATCTTGTTCTGGCTTTGTGTGTTGACTGTTCAACGCTTCAGATCCGTACACAAATATCGGTTATACATAACAATGAAGAATCTCTTCCTGATGTTGTTTGATAGGCATTTGTTGTTAAGAACGCTTTTCATTTTCTTGAATGCTGTTTTAGCGTGGCGGATTCTGCTGGCTATTTCTGATGTGATTCTGCCGTCTGGTGAGATGGCTGTTCCCAGATATAAACTTATCAGTTTGTCTCAATCTTGTGCCATTTGCTGTTATTTTACATGAGGGGATTTTTTTGTTTATTTTCACTGGTTACCATGACGTCAGTCTTCTTGCTGTTTCGCTCCAAACCTAGAAGATTGGAGAAATCTTTACCCCTTACCCATCAGTCAAGAGGCATCCAGACAGGACTGAACCTCACTCCTCTGATCGAAATCTATCTCTCTTGACCATCTCGCCCGTTGCACTTACAATACATAAACGCTACTACACAGAGAGATTCAGAATGGCATTCTACAGAGAGATTCAGAATGGCATTCTACAGAGAGATTCAGAATGGCATTCTACAGAGAGATTCAGAATGGCATTCTACAGAGAGATTCAGAATGGCATTCTACTGTGAGATTCAGAATGGCATTCTACAGAGAGATTCAGAATGGCATTCACAGAGAGATTCAGAATGGCATTCTACAGAGAGATTCAGAATGGCATTCGGATGACACTCTTTATGAATCTTACATAGAACCGATACTGTTGTACGGTTGTGAGGTGTGGACAGTCAACACGCAAAGTCAGAACAATATTGAAATGGGGTTTCTAAGAAGAATATTGAAGTTCCATGGACAGCAAAGAAAAACGAGACAGTCTTGAAGGAGGCAGACACAAGAAGACTATAAGTAAAGAACATTAGGAAGAAAAACAAACAACATTTATAGGCCATTTTATGAGGAAAGGAAAACTAGAGCACGTGGTCACGACAGGAAAGCTGGAGGGAAAGAGAACACCAGGTAGACTCAGGGAGAAAATATCGGACGGACTTGCAGGGTGGCTGAGGACAGAGAGGGTGGGAGATGTACTTGCAGCGACAAAGGATAGATTCGTGTGGAGGGCCATGATCGCCAACGCCATGCAGCAGGCACATGATGATGATGAAAGGTCATTTTGTACAGAGACAGAGATCCTTATGTACAGAGACAGAGATCCTTAAGCTTGCACACAGACAAGGGACGACTACCGCCTTCTGTTCAGAGAGCAACAGATGGTCCTGATGAGGCACCACACTGGCCATAAGCGAGAGAGATGTAAAGGTGGAGAGAGAGAGAGAGAGAGCGAGAGAGAGAGGAAGAGAGAGAGCGATAGAGAGAGAGAGCGAGAGAGAGAGAGAGGAGGAGGAAACAGAGAGAGAGAGAGGGAAACAAAGAGAAGGAGAGAGAGAGAGAAACAGAGAGAGAGACAGAGACAGAGGGACAGAGACAGCTAGAGACAGAGACACAGAGAAAGAAAGAAGACAGAGAGAACACGAGAAAGAGAAGGCGAGAGAGAGAGAAGAGGAAAGAGCAGAGAGTGGAGAGAGAGAGAAGGAGGGAGAGACAGAAGAGGAGAGAGAGAAGAACAGAGAGAGGACGAGAGAGAAGAGAGAAAACAGAGAGAGAGAAGAGACTAGAGGGCAGAGAGCAAGACTAGACAGACAACAGAGAAAGAAAGAGAGACAGAGAAGAACGATGGGAGAAAGAGAGGCTGTGAGGCGGGATGGATGGGAAACAGAAAATGACTTAGAGAAGCAAGAGAAGAAAAGCCCACAGGGCAGGGTGACACGGAACAGAAAGCTTGGGAGGTGAGAATAGAAGGGGAAAAATGTCGCATGGACGATGAAAAGATGAGACGATACATGCGTGGTGTGTGTGGTGTGACGGAAAGTTGATCGTGTGGGGAGGATGGGGTGTGTGGTAATGTAAATGATTTGTAGATGATGATGTAGTAATGGGTTTACAGTGTGTGTAGGGTGACTGATTATGTATGCCTGTTGGGTGAGGTGCCAGATCACTAAGGAATTTTAGACTGTATGTGTGTATTATGTATGTATGATGTATTATGATAATGTCTGTATGTGTGTATGTATGTATGGTGTGTGTAGTATGTATGTATGTATGTGTGATGTATGTATGTATGTGCATGTATTATGTATGATGTGTGTGTATGTATAGTACGATGATGGTGTTTTTATGTATGTATGTATGTATGGTGTATGTATGATGGTGTTTGTATGTAGTATGTTGTATGTGTATGTGTGTTGTATGTTGTATGTATGTATGTGCATTTTGTAGATGCATGCGTGTGTCGTGTATGTAAGTGTGTGTGTATGTGTGTTTGTGTGTGTAATGTATGTACTGTGTATTTGTGTATGTTGTCGCTGTATGTATATGTGTATGTGCTGTATAGTGTGTATGCTGTGGATATTGTGTATTATTGTATGTGTGTGTAGTGTTATGTATGTATGTGTTATATGTATTATGTATGTGTATGCGTGTGTTGTTGTGTATGTATGTGTGTGTGTATGTGTGTTAATGTGTGTAAGTGTGTGTATGTCTGTGTGTGTATTGAGTGTGTGTGTATGTGTGATGTGTTATGCTTGTGTGTTATGTGTGTGTGCGTGTGTGTGTATGTGTGTATGTGTGTGCATGTTTGTGGATGATGTGTGTATGTGTGTGTATGTGTGTGTGTTATGTGTGTATGTGCCTGTATGTGTTTTGCGGCACTTATCTGGAAGACACAAACAGCCAGCCTGTTCTCAATATGGTACACTATGTACAGTCAAAAAGTCTTTTAAAGTTTATTCAACACAGATTCATCCACACAGGCAAATCCATACGCGCACCACCCAGTCTGCCATTTACGTTATTTGTCAGGCCTCCTTAAGCCTACACAAAACCCTTACGCTGGCAAGTTCTTGAAATGTCAAGCCTACTTGAGATCTATGTTCCCTCACGTACCCTCCGCTCTGCCTCCGATCCTCTGACTTTTCGCTTTCCACGCACTATGCTCAATGCCTATGGTCCACGAGCCTTCTCTGTTT
>JAPXFY010000022.1:43270513-43288013 GCA_030674185.1 Monoplex corrugatus
AACACATTGGCGGGGACACTCTCTCTTGTAGCAATCAGGCGGCGTTTTCTTTTGTTGTGCAAGTATGTTGGTTCAACCATTACATTTGTTTTCGTGCCCCGTGCAATGCACTCGCCTCTCTTTCATCTTCTGCTCACCTTTTGATCAAGCCGACAAGTACGCCTTTCTTCTCTCTCTCTCTCTCTCTCTCTGTCTGTCTGTCTGTCCCTCTCTCTGTCTCTCTGTCTCTCTCTCTCTCTCCTCTCTCTGTCCTCTCTCTGTCTCTCTACCTCTGTGTCTGTCTGTCTGTCTTGTCTCTCTGTCGTCTCTCTTTCTCTTTTGTGTCTCTCTGTGTCTCTCTCTCTCTGTCTCTCTTTCTGTCTCTCTCTGTCTCTATTCTCTATCTCTGTGTCTGTTTGTCTGTCTCTCTGTCTCTGTCTCTCTCTCTCTCTTTTCTTTTCTATTTTTGTTTTGTTTTGTTTTTGTTTTTGCTCTCCTTGGGTTTGGTGTTTGTTCAAGAGAAATTCATTATTTTCGGACAGTTCCATCTACGCTGTACCCAGTTCTGCATGCGATTATCTGGTAGACTTCCCTAAGCCTGTGCAAAGCTGAATTTTCTGGCAGTGACATGGAATGGTGGGAAGACAGGGGGGGGGGGGAGGGGGGGGAGAGAAGGGACAATGAAGCACACAGCTGACACCACCAACCACCAGAATGATAGAAACATTAAGATGGGCAGCGAATAGGCCAGATTTTGTGTGTGTGTGTGTGTGTGTGTGTGTGTGTGTGTGTGTGTGGTGTGTGTGTGGTATGTGGTGTGTGTGGCGTGTTTGTGTGCGTATGTGTGTGTGTGTGTGTGTGCGTGTTTGTGTGCGTATGTGTGTGTGTGTGTGTGTGTGGTATGTGTGCGTGTGTGTATGTGTGGTGTGTGTGTGTGTGTGTGTGTGTGTGTGTGTGTGTTGTGTGTGTTATATTGCGGGTTGAGATGAATAGAAGGGACGTCACTCGCAGGCCTGTTTTTTTCGTTTTCATGGCATTGACGATAAGTCCAATGCTGTTCCCCCATCTTTGTTGATGTCACTGACGAGTGACTGGAGGTCTGGAATGTCACTACTGTGGCGGTGCCATCTGCAAAGTCCAAATCAGACAGGCGTTCCCCTTCATGCCTTTCTCTTCCGCAGACTTCTGCAGCACCCAGTCTATAACCTGCGCAAAGAGTGACAAGATGCAGTCTTGAATATGCCGTCACCACTTTAATTAACCCTTCCAACTCCCGCACTCTATCCACCAACTGCAAAAGCTTAACCCTTTGGTTCTCTCACCCATCCACCAGCTTCTTGCATCTTTTGATTATCTCACCCTATCCACCAGCTTCCTGCACCTTTTGACTCCTCACCCTATCCACCAGCTTCCTGCACCTTTTGACTCCCTCACCCTATCCACCAGCTTCCTGCACCTTTTGACTGTCTCACCCTATCTACCAGCTTCTTGTACCTTTTGACTGTCTCACCCTATCTACCAGCTTCTTGTACCTTTTGACTGTCTCACCCTATCTACCAGCTTCCTGCACCTTTTGACTGTCTCACCCTATCTACCAGCTTCCTGCACCTTTTGACTGTCTCACCCTATCCACCAGCTTCTTGTACCTTTTGACTGTCTCACCCTATCTACCAGCTTCCTGCACCTTTTGACTGTCTCACCCTATCTACCAGCTTCCTGTACCTTTTGACTGTCTCACCCTATCCACCAGCTTCTTGTACCTTTTGACTCCCTCACCCTATCTACCAGCTTCCTGCACCTTTTGACTCCCTCACCCTATCCACCAACTTCTTGTACCTTTTGACTGTCTCACCCTATCCACCAGCTTCCTGCACCTTTTGACTGTCTCACCCTATCCACCAGCTTCCTGCACCTTTTGACTCTCTTACCCTATCCACCAGCTTCCTGCACCTTTTGACTGTCTCACCCTATCCACCAACTTCCTGCACCTTTTGACTGTCTCACCCTATCCACCAGCTTCTTGTACCTTTTGACTGTCTCACCCTATCTACCAACTTCTTGCACCTTTTGACTGTCTCACCCTATCTACCAGCTTCCTGCACCATTTGACTCTCTCACCCTATCTACCAGCTTCCTGCACCTTTTGACTGTCTCACCCTATCTACCAGCTTCCTGCACCTTTTGACTGTCTCATCCTATCTACCAACTTCTTGTACCTTTTGACTGTCTCACCCTATCCACCAGCTTCCTGTACCTTTTGACTGTCTCACCCTATCTACCAGCTTTCTGCACCTTTTGACTGTCTCACCCTATCCACCAGCTTCCTGCACCTTTTGACTGTCTCACCCTATCTACCAACTTCTTGTACCTTTTGACTGTCTCACCCTATCCACCAGCTTCCTGTACCTTTTGACTGTCTCACCCTATCCACCAGCTTCCTGCACCTTTTGACTCTCTCACCCTATCCACCAGCTTCTTGTACCTTTTGACTCCCTCACTCTATCCACCAACTTCCTGCACTTTTGGACTCTCTCCACAAGCTTCCTGCAGGAAGCTGGTGGATAGGGTGAGGGAGCCAAAGGGTTAAGTTTTTGTTTTGCAGCATGGTTGACAATGCAGAATGCTGATGGACAGAATGCGGGAGTCGAAGGGTTAATCTAGTCGCTTAGACCACCCTCTGTGCTAATTCCAAACTTCAAATTCATACAATATTAATGAAACCTGATTCATCACAGGACGAAGAAGACTTGCTGGACATTGAAAGGAGTTTGGAGTCCGGTGTTTGTTTGAGGGATGCATCCCACTCGAACAATTCCATATGCGCTCCACACCAAAACCTGCCAGCAATCTTCTGGCAGATTCCCTGAGCTTACACAAAACTCCATGTGCTGTCAAAGTCTTTGAAATGGGGAAGGGGTGGGAGGAAAGAGACATCATCATCATCATCATCATCATCATCATCATCATCATCATCATCATCGTCATCAAGTGCCCTGCTACATGGCGTTGACAATCAGGCCCTCCATATGCATCTATCCCTTGTCGCCTCAAGCACTTCTTCCACCCTCTTTGTCCTCAGCCACTCTGCAAGTCCGTCCAGTATCTTGGGTTTTTTCCTTTCCGTGGCGGCAATACAAAAAAGCGTACGGAATTTTGTTTTGTTTTGTTTTAACTTGTTTTTATTCATTTTCAAATACGTAACACTTACAAACATCGTGAAATGTATACAATGTATAATCAACATCAAAAGAAAGAGACAGACGAAACAGTAAGTTGACACCACCAGAATGATGGAAACATTAAGATCGGTAGCCAACAGGCCAGCGGACCTATGAAACAGTAAGAAAGACACCACCAGAATGATGGAAACATTAAGATGGGCAGCAAACAGGCCAGTGGACCCATGAAACAGTAAGCTGACACCGCCAGAATGATGGAAACATTAAGATGGGCAGCCAACAGGCCAGCGGACCTATGAAACAGTAAGCTGACACCATCAGAATGATGGAAACATTAAGATGGGCAGCCAACAGGCCAGTGGACCTATGAAACACTAAGCTGACACCACCAGAATGATGGAAACATTAAAGATGGGCAGCCAACAGGCCAGTGGACCCATGAAACAGTAAGCTGACACCACCAGAATGATGGAAACATTAAGATGGGCAGCCAACAGGCCAGTGGACCTATGAAACAGTAAGCTGACACCACCAGACCGATGGAAACATTAAGATGGGCAGCCAACAGGCCAGTGGACCCATGAAACAGAAAGATGACACTACCAGAATGATGGAAACATTAAGATGGGCAGTGAACAGGCCAATGGACCTATGAAACAGTAAGCTGACACCACAGAATGATGGAAACATTAAGATGGGCAGCCAACAGGCCAGTGGACCTATGAAACAGTAAGCTGATACCACCAGAATGATGAAAACATTAAGATGGGCAACCAACAGGCCAATGGACCTATGAAACAGTAAGCTGACACCACCAGAATGATGGAAACATTAAGATGGGCAGTGAACAGGCCAGTGGACCTATGAAACAGTAAGCTGACACCACCAGAATGATGGAAACATTAAGATGGGCAGCCAACAGGCCAGTGGACCTATGAAACAGTAAGCTGATACCACCAGAATGATGGAAACATTAAGATGGGCAACCAACAGGCCAATGGACCTATGAAACAGTAAGCTGATACCACCAGAATGATGGAAACATTAAGATGGGCAGTGAACAGGCCAGTGGACCCATGAAACAGTAAGCTGACACCACCAGAATGATGGAAACGTTAAGATGGGCAGTGAACAGGCCAGTGGACCTATGAAACAGTAAGCTGATACCACCAGAATGATGGAGACATTAAGATGGGCAGTGAACAGGCCAGTGGACCTATGAAACAGTAAGCTGACACCACCAGAATGATGGAAACATTAAGATGGGCAGCCAACAGGCCAGTGGACCTATGAAACAGTAAGCTGATACCACCAGAATGATGGAAACATTAAGATGGGCAACCAACAGGCCAATGGACCTATGAAACAGTAAGCTGACACCACCAGAATGATGGAAACATTAAGATGGGCAGTGAACAGGCCAGTGGACCTATGAAACAGTAAGCTGACACCACCAGAATGATGGAAACATTAAGATGGGCACTCAACAGGCCAGTGGACCTATGAAACAGTAAGCTGATACCACCAGAATGATGGAAACATTAAGATGGGCAACCAACAGGCCAATGGACCTATGAAACAGTAAGCTGATACCACCAGAATGATGGAAACATTAAGATGGGCAGTGAACAGGCCAGTGGACCTATGAAACAGTAAGCTGACACCACCAGAATGATGGAAACATTAAGATGGGCAGCCAACAGGCCAGTGGACCTATGAAACAGTAAGCTGACACCACCAGAATGATGGAAACATTAAGATGGGCAGCCAACAGGCCAGTGGACCTATGAAACATTAAGCTGACACCACCAGAATGATGGAAACATTAAGATGGGCAGCGAACAGGCCAGTTTTTAATGTTGTTGGCAGGGATTGAACTCGAGATATCAGATCCTGAGTCCACGTCTTTGTCAAAAGAACCAACCAGCCCTCAAGAAATTGAGAAACGTGAATGGATCGTGAAAGGATGAGAAAAAGAGGGGGAGGGGGGAGGGGGGAGGGGGGAGGGACCGGAATCGGTGACGTATATGTCACATACATATGTGTTTATGTGTGTGTATGTGAGTATATATATATTATATATACATACATATATATATATATATATATATATACATATATATATACATACATACATATATATGTGTATACATATGTATATACATATATATATATATTTATATACATGCATATGAATATGTATGTGTATATATAGTGTGTGTATATATGTGAATGCATGTTTATATCTATGCATATGTATGTGAGCATGTATACATATATGTATGTATGTGTGTATGTGTATATGTGTGTATGTATAAATATATAATTATATATACACATACATATATTACAATGAATACTTCTTTTTCTATATTTTGTTATATCTTTTGATCATGCAATGTATACATTTCAAGATGTTTGTAAAATGTTACGTATTTGAGAATAAATAAGTTAAAAAAAATTCGAATGCATTTTCATATTGCCGCCACCAAAAGAAAGAAAGAAAGAAAGAAAGAAAAAGAAGAAGAAAGAAGAAGAAGAAGAAGAAAAGAAGAAGAAGAAGAAGAAGAAGAAGAAGAAGAAGAAGAAGAAGAAGAAGAAAGAAGAAGAGAAGAGAAGAAGAAGAAGAAGAAGAAGAAGAAGAAGAAGAAGAAGAAGAAGAAAAGAGAAGAAGAAGAAGAAGAAGAAGAAGAAGAAGAAGAAGAAGAAGAAGAGGATGAGGAAGAAAGAAGAAGAAGAAGAAGAAGAAGAAGAAGAAAGAAGAGAAGAAGAAGAAGAAGAAGAAGAAGAAGAAGAAGAAGAAGAAAGAAGAAGAAGAAGAAGAAAGAAGAAGAAGAAGATAAACAAGAACAAGAACAACAACAAAGAAGAACAAGAAGAAGAAGAAGAACAAGAACAAGAACAAGAAGAACAAGAACAAGAAGAACAACAACATCAAGAACAAGGACAAAAACAAGAACAAGAAAGAAGAACAAGAAGAAAAAGAACAAGACGAACAAGAAGAAACAAAAAAAAAGATTTTGTGAGCTAGTCTCCACTCACCCTAATACCAGTAACTACTTACTTTACCAAGCCCTTATTTTGTTCTATTCAAACCTCGTGATTACCATTAAGCGGCCTGGGTGTGGGGAGCTACGTAATCCGGGGGTGCATCCACCCTGAAAGCGGTGGGGCGACAGAAAGAGACGGGTGGCGCCAAGTCACCCACAGTCGAGCGCACACGTACCAACCACGACCTAGTGTTGGGGCCCCGCGGTTACGCCACAGTTCCCCGGGTTTGTTTTCCTACCCGTCCATCAGCAAGGCGCCATTGCTTCCTATGGTGAACTGCTCGCTGCCAAAAAGAGGAAAATTTGAGGATTTTTTGTGTGTGCTATGACAGTTCGGTTACGTTTAGCTTACTTTGTAGTTGGGTCTTTGGCAGTTATTCTCTGTTTAACAACAACAACAACAACAACAACAACAACAACAACAACAACAATAATAATAATCATAATCATAACAACAACAACAATATAACAATCATAACAACAACAACAATATTAATAATGGTAATAACAACAACAATAATAATGATGATAATAATAATGATAATAATAATAAAATAATAATAATGGCGACAAGAACAATAATGATGATGATATACTTACTACTACTAATAATATGACACACAACAATGATTGATATGATAATAATGAATAATAATAATAATAATAATAATAATAATAATAATAATAATAAATAATAAATAATAATAAATATATAATAATAATAATTATAATAATATATGATGATAACAATAACAATAAGAAAAATAACAACAATATAATAAATATAATAGTGTCGTGTATAATAAGAATTCACATGAACAAACGCACAAAAGACGTTTATGATAATAATAATAATAATAATAATAATATAATAAAATAAATAACAATAACAATAAATAGTAATAACAAAAAAAAATAAAAAATAAATAATAATAATAATAATTTGATAGTGTCGTGCATAATAAGAATACACATGAACAAACGCACACGTTTTCTTTCCACGGTCTGTATGGTTTTAGTGTGTGTGTGTGTGTGTGTGTGTGTGTGGTGTGTGTGTGTGTGTGTGTTGTGGTGTGTGTGTGTGTGTGTGTGTGTGTGTGTGTGTGTAGTGTGTGTGTGTGTCCATTGGCATTTAACCCTTTGACTCCCGCACCCTATCCACCATTTGCGAGAACTAACCCATTGACTCCCTCATCCTGTCCCAAGCTTCCTGCAGGATGCATGCTGGATAGGTGAGGGAGTCAAAGGGTTAAGTTTTTGCTTTGCTAGCATTGTTGACAATGCAGAGTGTTGATGGACAGGGTGCGGGAGTCAAAGGGTTAATATTCGAATAGATATTAGCATACAGCTAAATTTTTATACACACGGTTTTGTGGTTTGAAGATTGAAAGTCCTTTGCTTTCATCTGAGAGACTGGAGTGGTGGATATCCAAAGAAAAGTGCGCGTGACTGAAAGTCCTGTTTCCATTTTGCAGTCGGGAATGGGAAATTTGGTATTATTATTATCATTATTGTTCCATGGACAGCAAAAAACAAAAACGAGACAGTCTTGATGGAGGCAGACACAAGTAGATCACTCATAAGGAGGATTAGGAAAAGACAGCAACATTTATAGGCCATTTTATGAGGAAGGGGGATTTGGAGCACCTGGTCACAACGGGAAAGCTGGAGGGAAAGAGAGCACCAGGTAGACCCAGGGAGAGAATGCTGGACGGACTTGCAGAGTGGCTGGGGATGAGGAGGGTGGGGAGATGCTGGGGCAACGAGAGATAAGATGGTTGGAAGTCCATGGTCGCCAACGCCTGCGGCAGGACACCTGATGATGATGATGATGAGTCGGAGATTAGATTGCTGTTGGTTCAATACGGATCCAATACAATCGGGCAAGTACGTAGTCGCTCCACCCAAGTCTGCCAGCAACGATCTGGCAAACTTCAACACTTCAAAACAGACAGAACAGGACCTACGGGACACTAACACCAACGAGAATGTTTATGTTGTCAGGAAGCTATTGAACTCGACACGTGAGGTCTTCAGTCCAAGACTGTCAAAATGGCCAGCCATCCCCGTAAAAACAAACGAACAAACAAACAAAACCATGACAAAACGAAACACGAAGCACCTATGTCCCACCTGAAGGTCAACCCCTCACCCTCCCAGTTTGGGGCGGGCCCCAGTAGCTCAGTTGGTTTGAGCGTCGGATTCACATGCTAATGGTTGTGGGTTCGAATCCCGGGGTGCGCTATATTAAAACTGACCATCTCACTGTCCATCATAACATCGTTGTTGTTCTGTGGTGTCGGTATGGATTAGATAAGCCCCCCCTTCCCCACTTCCATGGGATGGTTATCCCCGTCGGCGTATCACGTGAGGTGGGTGTCGACGTAAAAACTTAACCAAATCAATGTATTAGTTTTTGCGTGGTCTTTGTGCCCGGAGATTTGGTCCATGCTGAGTGATTGTCTTGGTGCATGGTGAGAGTGCGCCCCTTGATTTGATTGTTGAATCAAGATTTGCACCTAATAATTTAGTAAATAATAATATAATATAGATAATATAATAATAATAATAATAATAATATAATAATAATAATAATAATAATAATAAATAATAATAAATAATATATAATAATAATAATATAATAATAAATAATTTGATAATAAGTGATAATTGGACATAAGACAAACTTTGCAGAAGCTGGTAGGATATTAGAAGTCAAAGGTAGAGTTGGCAAGAGGATTCAACGCACTCGGAAGCATTACTACTACTATACTCTACTCTACTCCTACTCCTATTCTACTACTAATAACTATAATAATATAATCCAAATTTCCCATTCCCGATTCCATTAGTACACCATACCGTGCCTCGTCCAATCAACGTCCAGCTGAAAGCTGCGCATGATCGGAACGACAGCGCTAAGCGAGAAAAGTCGAGGGTTTTTCTGCCGTCTTCGTGGGCAGCGCGACGCCTTAGGTGGCGCTAAGGCCACAAGAATGGCCATGGCCAGTGGCCCGTGAACCAGCTGTGGACATCAAACGGTGGTCAGTCCGCTCGTGTGAACAGCACCACGTCACCGCGATTGTCTTCCGCTCGTTTTCATCGGTCGGCTTTTAGGCTGTGCTTGTAAGCAAATGGGGTGTTGGCTGTGGCGCCATTTGGCTGCCTTGTGTAACGTTTATTTATAGGTGTTGGGCTGGGTTCTGGTGGCTGAGATTATTTTTCGATTTATTCATTTATTATTACTTTATTTGGTAGTAAGAAAATCTGGGGAGAGCGGACACAGAAGGTCCTACAGAGGAGAACCCCGTCAAGCATTCTTGCGGCCCTTAACCTCCTGACACTCTAAGGAGGCTGGGCCGCATCCAGGTCATGACTCCTGGATGCCCCCTCTGCTGATGCTGTTTTTTTTTTGTTTTTGTTTTTTTTGGAGAAATTTGTCTTCCTCGGAGAATCGAACCTGCGCATGCAAGGTGGTCAGGTTTCTCGAGGCCAAGTCACCCTTGTGACGGATGTCTTAACCATTTGGGTATCGGTCACCAGCAACATATGGGGAAATTTTAAGCCTTATGATGTTAACTTTTGTTCCTCCTAATCCAGATTTAGCTGGAGCTTTTTTCCGCTGCTTCTGCCATTGTCTTCAGGGCTCTGGTCCTCTCTCCTCCCAAAATCGAGAGCTGCTTCACGAGATCATTAGGCTGATGGTGCCTATCAACCCCCTTGCTCCAACCTCTATGGCGAGGACTTTGGCTTGAGAGCCAGGTGTTCTCAAGTTGCTGGCTGGACTGACATACTTTTCAGTCTTGTAGATATCGGCTTCCTCCATTCTACTTTCATATGGTACAGTTAGTTCGATTAGAATCACTTGCTTGAATGAATTGGAGTGAAGAAGTGTGTCCGGTCACATGCCACTATTGCTGATGATTTCTGGGTGTTTTTTTTCCATTGTGGGAGATCTGCTGTGCATTCCCAGTCGCCCGCTTCATCCAGCAGACCCGCTTCCATGCTGTGGGTGTCACATCTTTTTTCAGGTCACATTTTCCTGCCTACTGCCGTGTAGAAGGTTGTTGGAGCTTCTGGTGGCGAGTTTTATTTTTACTCTGGCAGTGTTGGTCACTGTGTAGATTGCTTATGCGATCTCTTAAAGAACTTGATTGTGCCTCAGTGTACCTTGCTTGGGTTAGCGCTACCCTGTATGAGCTCAGGACATCTTCTACTGTCTGTCTGCCCTGTACAACGGGTAAGCAGGTCATCTGATTTCCCCCATTTCACCAGATTAGCATTTGAGGGCAGGAGGCCATACGCAGATTTCAGGATGAAACTGATTCTGAGAGGGGCCATATGCCACAAATTATTCCAGCTTAGACTTCTTTGGAGTGCTTTTTCTCAAGTCGTCCAGTGCTCCTGTTGGCCTTCTTGAACTGCCTTCTGAAGACTTGTGGCATCTTCTTCTTTCTTCGTCTCTTGTATTAGCATATCTCTTTTTACCTTCCCATTTTTGTTGATCCCAGTCCATGCCTGTTGGTCTGCGTGTGCTCTATTATTTCTCTGACCATGAGTTTTCTTTCGCTGCGACCAGCGCCTCCTGGACTTTCCATTTCCTACCAATCCTCAGCTTGGATTGGATTTATCTCACAACCCTGTCTCCAGAGTATTCAAGCAAGCTAAGAAGCCTGACCATTCCTGCCTTGTACTCCTCAACAATGAATTTTAGGGGTAGATTCAGCTTTGCCTGGTGACAATACAGCGCAACGTCAGTGAGACTAGTTTGGACACCAAGCCATTTCCTTGTGTATTTGTTTATTTGGCCTCCATTGATTGCACTGTGCTAGTGCGGATATCGTATATCAACAGAGGCCAGAGGAGCTTTGGAATCAGCGTGAACTGCAGGCACCACACTTTGTTTTTGGCAAGAACGCCACAGCTGTCTATTACCTGCAAACTTTCTTCTGCCATTTCCTTACCCCTTTGTGTATCTATCAGGGAGTTGTCATCCACTTTCCGAGGCTTTTTCACTGGTTCTTCTGTCTCTGTTGGAATGGATAGTTTGGTGACAGTAAACATTACTGTTTCGTCCACTTTACCTTTCCTAATTGAGAGGCTCCGTGACTATTTTGTTTGAAATTCATCCTAGATGATGTGACGACTTTGTCCAATTGCTTCAGGATCCTGCTTGTCTCTTCTTCTTTTGTGAAAAGCACTGTCATGTCGTTCATGACGGCTTTTAGAGGGGGCATTTGGTATCCGTTTCCGAGGTCAGCTGGGCCTGAAGTCCTCATTGCTGCTTTCAAGATGACCTCCATTGCTAACAGAACAGCATTGGAGAAATTGCACATCCCATGGCTAGGCCTGCTTTCAATTTATTCAATCTGTAGTGTATTTTTTGTTGAGAACCGCACTGAGAACCCATGAAAATACTTCTTCACATTTCGAAGATGTTCTTTAGAACATAACACATCTTCAGAGCCAGTTGAATCAGCTTGTGCGGGACTGATCCATACGCAAGTGCGAGATCGAGCCACACCACGTCGAGGTAGGTGTTTCTTTTCTGTTTTAGCTCATTTGATTGCTTCCCAAATCATCGTGGCATGCTTTACACAACCAGACATCCTGGGATGCCTCCGTTTTGGACTGACAAATCCAGATACGCGTTTACCATTAGGATTTGGTCAGTCTTGTGCCATGACGGAAAAGACTTTCCCTTCGACGTTCAGAAGTGATATTGGCCTGAACTGGCTGATGTCATTTGAGTTCTGTTCTTTTGGATGTGCACTCCATCAGCTATCATCCATTGGTTGTGATCTTCATGTTCCTCCATGCTGATAAGTGTGTGGAGCCACTCCAGACACGGACACTTCTTGTACAATAGATAAGGTATTCCGTTAGGCCCAGGTAATGATTTGGCTCGGTCTTTCTCCACCACTTTCTTTACTTATCCAGTGTTCGTGGCTTTTATTCAACATTTTCTCTGGCATTGCAGGCCGAAACAGATCCTAGATTTCAAGCGGTGCTTCGCTCTGCAGGTCAGAATATGTTTTTCTGTGCATTGACTAGGGGAGGGGGGAGGTCTGTCATGTTAGACTAGTTTGTACAGAATAGCTAATTGGTTGTGATTCAAACGTTAACTGTATTTATTTACGATATATATATATATATATATATATATTATATATTATAAATATATATATATATATCTAGAAGAAGACCTGGATTAAAGGTTGAGAGGAAAATGATAAACAACATTCATTACGCAGATGACACCGTGCTAATTGCAGAAAATGAAAGAGACCTACAAAACTTGTGAATATACTAGAAATAGAAAGCAAAGGTAAGGGGCTGGAACTAAACAGCAGGAAGACTGAAGTCATGGTGATCAGTAAAAAACATGAAATCCCCTCATGCAAAATAACAGCAAATGGCACAACCTTGACACAGGTTGTTAAATTCAAATACCTGGGAACGATAATTTCATCAGACGGCAGATGCACATCAGAAATAGCCGGCAGAATCGGCCAAGCCAAAACAGCATTCAAGAAGATGACAAGCATTCTTACCAACAAATGCCTGTCAATTAACATCAGGAAGAGAGTCCTTGAATGTTATATAGAACCAATACTGTTGTACGGATGCGAGGCGTGGACAGTCAACAAACAAAGCCAGAGCAGGATTGAGGCAGCCGAGATGTGGTTTCTAAGAAGAATGTTGAGAGTTCCATGGACAGCAAAGAAAACAAACGAGACAGTCTTGATGGAGACAGACACAAGTAGATCATCATAAGTAAGATTAAGAAAAGACAGGTAACATTTATAGGCCATTTTCTGAGGAAGGGGGATTGGAGCACCTGGTGACAACGGGAAAGCTGGAGGGAAAGAGAGCACCGGTAGACCCAGGGAGAAATGCTGGACGGACTTGCAGAGTGGCTGGGGAGAGGGGTGGGGGAGATGCTGGGGCAACGAGAGATAGAGAAGATGGAAGTCCATGATCGCCAAACGCCATGAGTCAGGGCACCTTGATGATGATTGATGATATATATATATTCCTTTTTTGAAGATAAGATACAACAGATACACATGTCATTTACATGTAACCAAGATTGTTCCTAATGAAAGGCTGATACAAGACCAGTATGAAAAATATAGACTAGGTAAAACATAGCCTAGGTAGGGCCTCAGGACCTGGCCAGCTCATGGTTTATGTGCAGGCTTAAGGCTTGTGCCATGATCACCATACACGTGGCACCTGTGACGTTAGTACATATGAAATTCATTTCGAGCGCGGAGACGTCATCTTGAGAAACTGAAACTGAAGTGAAACTGTTCGCACGCAAACCGGAATGTTTATTTGAAAGAGTGCAGAGAATGAATCTTTCCAAACATTTCATAACCACTGGGACACGAGCTACGGGGTGGTAGTCATTGATATTAGCTTTTTTTTCTGATTTTTTCTTAGATTTTTTTCGCTTATTTTTTTCATGTATTCATTTATTTTGTTAAATGGGCAGATCCAGATGGTGGCTGTTTTCCAAAGCTGCAGTTACTAATGTTAACAAGAAACACCCGAGGTGCGGATGGTACCCAAAGCACCAATGCCCCGCCATTCTCCGGACAATCGCCTCCCGAGCTCCCGACGCCACTCGATAGTCATTTCTTCAAGCAAAGGGGGAGGGGGGGGGGGGGCTGTCCATGTGTTCCATGACCCATTCGGACCCAGTCATCAGTCACCTTGTTTACAAACCGAATGACAAGGTGGGAGATGACAAACCCGGGATATAGTTCCACAACGCGCACCAACCAGGTCCAGCCCAGCCACCGACCAAGAGAGAATGGAAGACCCTCTCTTGTCCCACTCAGGGTCTTCATTCTCTTCCGGGCAGCCCGCTCTGCCACCAGCTCGCAAAGCTGCCACTCCTTTCCCCTTACTATAGTCTCGCCAGTTAGCTGTCGGAAGCGCCCAACGTTGCCTTACTTCAACAACAGGGGGTTGTTTGAATGGCTTCGAAAAGTGGCCAGGCATGATGCTCCAGACGCAGCCCATTTTCATGTATTTATATTTATTTTGTTTAATTTAAATAAATAAACACAAAATGTAGCTGTTTTCCAAAGCTGGGGTATAATGCTTTATCAGAGAGACCAAGTAAAAGAGAACGTCGTTTAAAATCAACAGTATGTCAACAGTGCTTTTTCCTGTGTGCACGAATTGATGACATTTTCTGTCACCACATTGCTTGCTGATGTCTCTTTATTGTAAAAGAAATATGAAAATGAATTAAAAAGGTTAAAAAGCATCGTATACACGAGAAAGTTGAGAAACACAGGCTGTAAGCAATCTTCCATAAATACAACCAGGACCCATGGATTTCTTTGTTCTTTGTATATTAGATGACAAAAAAGATACCGAAGTACGTGTTCTTTAACATTGGTAAAATCTTCATCTGCTATGTTCTTCCCAATTCACTTTCGAGTTTTAGCTGTTTCAAAAGTCGACGCACTTCAAATAAATATTATGATAATTAAAACAACAAAAACAATTAACAAAACTAAGCAGCCAATCAACTAATTGACTGACTGGCTGACTGATTAATTAACTGACTGACTGACTGATTCACTCACTCACTCACTCACTCACTTACTCACTCACCAACCAACCAACCACACCAACCAACCAACCAACCAACCAACCAACCAACCAACCAACCAACACCAACAATCAACCAACCAACCAACTAATCAACTATCTAACCAACCAACCAACCAGCCAACCACCAACCAACCAACACGACTGACTGACTCATTGACTGACTCATTGACTGACTCATTGACTGACTGACTGACTTGCTGACTGGCTGTCTAGCTGACTGACTGACTGACTGACGGACTGACTAACTAGCCAATTAACCTTTCAATTATCTACATAAAGAGAAGGCGCAGTCTTCTTAACAGTGGTAGAATTTGGCTCACTCACTATACATCTAAACTTTCGCGGTTCCAGAATCTTACTGGAACTGCAAAGACTGGATGTCAGCCAAAACCACAGAAAAATACGTGTTACTCATTAAGAAACAAATAACAAATGGAAGGTGCAGCCTACAATCCCAACTAAAGCATAAACAACTTGGCCCACTCTCTGCCTGGGTTTCACGATTCCAGAGAGCCTTGTGGGAGTTCCAGCGACTAATGTGACAGCCAACGCTGTATAGAAACTTGATTTTGTTCTGCTGTGCCACTTTGGTTGATAAGCTTAAATATCTGGGAACGGTCATCTTACCAGACGGCAGATGCACATCAGAAATAGCCAGCAGAATCGGCCAAGCAAAACAGCATTCAAGAAGATGAAAAAGCATTCTTACCAACGAATGCCTATCAATTAACATCAGGAGAGAGTTCTTGAATGTTGCATAGAACCGATAATGTTATACGGTTGTGAGGCGTGGACAGTCAACACGCAAAGCCAGAACAAGATTTAGGCAGCCGAATGTAGTTTCTAAGAAGAATGTTGAGATTCCGTGGACAGCAAAGAAAACAAACGAGACAGTCTTGATGGAGGCAGACACAAGAAGATAATTGATAAGGAAGATTAAGAAAAGACAAGCAATATTTACGGGCCAATTTATGAGGAAGGAATTAGAGCACCTGGTCACAACAGGAAAGCTGGAGGGAAAGAGAACACCAGGTAGATCCAGGAAGAAAATATTGGACGGACTTGCAGGGTGGCTGAGGACGGAGAGGGTGGAAGATGTACTTGCAGCGACAAGGGATAGATGCATATGGAGGGCCATGATCGCCAACTCTAGCGAACATGGTTTTGCACTGGCTTACGGAGTCTGCCAGGTAATTGCTAGCATGTTTGGGTGGAGCACATATGGATTTGTCCGAGTGCAATGAATCCTTGTTGAAAAAATTCTAAACTCCAAACTGGATCTGTAACGCCTATATCTATTTATTCATTTGTTTATTTATTTATTTATTTATTTATTTATTTATTTATTTATTTATCTATCTATTTGTTTATTATCTATTTATTTATTTATTATTATTTATCTATTTATTACTTACTTATTTATCTATTATTAATTAATTAATTAATTAATTAATTTTATCCATTTATTTATTATTTATTTGTCTATTTATTTATTTATTTATTTAATATTTGTTTATTTATTTTTAGCGTTGCGTATATGTTCAAATGGATGTTGACCTTGGAGATCGAAATAATGTTCACCCTATATCAGAAAAATCACCCTTCACCCATTAGGCGGAAAGACCTGCCCAGACACAATCGAACTGAGAATCTTCCAACTGGAGGTCCCACGTCTTATCCACGCTACCATCGCGCCGTCGACAGTGGTTTTGACTACAGTGTGGGACAAGTATAATAGTCGCAATCAGTCATCTTGTGTATCATTACGCACGCTGACCGACAAATACGCACGTTAAAGATCTGTCCGTCGAGTCAGTGTCCTGTGACTTTTGGGAACATGAAATTCACTCATCATGCACGTCAACCGAAGTCGGAGTATGCAGACTGTGCAGCGTCACATCACCTGCACAATGTAGACAAAACATCGTGCTTACTGGCGTCTGAAAAAAATCGGAACGCTGAAAACAACAACAACAACAACAACAAAACAACAACAACAACAACCAACAAATAAACAAATAAACAAAACGCACAGAAACACAAAAAACATACAAACTTAAAATCAAAAGAAACTTTACCAATCACCAACCAACCAACCAATCAACCAAGCAAGGAAGCAAGCAAACAAACAAGCAAACAAGGAAACTAAAAACCAAACCAAACCAAACCAACCAACCAAACCAACCAACCAACAACCACCAACCGACCAACCAACCAACCAACCAACAACCAACCAACCAACCACCCAAACCAACCACAACCTACCAAACCAACCAACCAACAACCTAACCAACCAACCCAACCAACCAACCAACCAACCAACCACCAACCAACCAACCAACAACCTACCAACCAACCAACCAACCAACAACCAACCAACCAACCATCTACCAACCAACTAACCAACCACCCAACCAACCAACCAACAACCTACCAACCAACCAACCACAACAACCAACCAACCAACAATCTACCAACCAACCACCCAACCAACCAACAACCTACCAACCAACCAACCAACCAACCAACCAACCAACCAACCAACCAACCAACCAACCAACCAACCAACAACAACAACCAACCAACCAACCAACCAACCAACACCAACCAACCAACCAACCAACACATCAGCCAACCAAACAAGCAACTACAAAA
>JAPXFY010000022.1:43298013-43300513 GCA_030674185.1 Monoplex corrugatus
CAATCCCAGCCCGCAACATTAAAAACTGGCCTGTTCGCTGCCCATCTTAATGTTTCCATCATTCTGGTGGTGTCAGCTTAATGTTTCATATGTCCACTGGCCTGTTTGCTGCCCATCTTAATGTTTCCATCATTCTGGTGGTGTCAGCTTAATGTTTCATAGGTCCATTGGCCTGTTTGCTGCCCATCTTAATGTTTCCATCATTCTGGTGGTGTCAGCTTAATGTTTCATAGGTCCACTGGCCTGTTGGCTGCCCATCCTAATGTTTACATCATTCTGATGGTGTCAGCTTAATGTTTTATGGGTCCACTGGCCTGTTCGCTGCCCATCCTAATGTTTACATCATTCTGGTGTGTCAGCTTACTGTTTCATAGGTCCACTGGCCTGTTTGCTGCCCACCTTAACGTTTACATCATTCTGGTGGTGTCAGCTTAATGTTTCATAGGTCCACTGGCCTGTTTGCTGCCCATCTTAACGTTTACATCATTCTGGTGGTGTCAGCTTAATGTTTCATATAGGTCCACTGGCCTGTTCGCTGCCCATCCTAATGTTTACATCATTCTGGTGGTGTCAGCTTAATGTTTCATAGGTCCCTCTTCCCCCTTTCCCCCGTTTCAAGACCTTGCCAGCGTGTAGGGTTTTGCGCAGGCATCGGAAGTCTGTCAGATAATTACTGGCAGATTTGGGTAGAACGCATATGGAGTTTTCCTAGTGCAGTGAATACCTCTTGAACAAACTACAAACTACAGACCTGATATAAAAGGCCTGTGGCCAACACACACTGTGGCACATGCTAATGGTTGTGGGTTCGAGTCCTGGGGTGCGCTACATCAAAACTGGCCTTATCACTGTCCCATCTTAACATCATTGTTGTTCTGGTGGTGTCAGTATAGGATTAGATAAGTCCTCCTTCCCCCACTTCCCTGGGATGGTTATCCCCGTCAGCCATATCACCTAAAGTGTGGGTGTCGACGTAAAAACTGAACCAAATCAATCTGCTGCATTGATTGTGTTTCTTCGTCTTCATCAGAAATAGCCGGCAGAATCGGCCAAGCCAAAACAGTATTCAAGAAGATGACAAGCATTCTTACCAACAAATGCCTGTCAATTAACATCAGGAAGAGAGTTTTTGAATGTTATATGGAACCAATACTGTTGTACGGATGCGAGGCGTGGACAGTCAACAAACAAACAAACAAACAAACAAAGCCAGAACAAGATTGAGACAGCCGAGATGTGGTTTCTAAGAAGAATGTTGAGAGTTCCATGGACAGCAAAGAAAACAAACAAGACAGTCTTGATGGAGGCAGACACAAGTAGATCACTCATAAGGAAGATTAGAAAAAGACAAGCAACATTTATAGGCCATTTTATGAGGAAGGGGGATTTGGAGCACCTGGTCACAACGGGAAAGCTGGAAGGTAAGAGAGCACCGGGTAGACCCAGGGAGAAAATGCTGGACGGACTTGCAGAGTGGCTGGGGACGAGGAGGGTGGGGGAGATGCTGGGGCAACGAGAGATAGAGGCAGATGGAAGTCCATGATCGCCAACGCCATGCGGCAGGGCACCTGATGATGATGATAATGATGATGATGATGATGATACATATAGGAACGTATGTCAACATGTGTGCAGACCTGTTAATGTTTAAAACCTCCTACCCACCCATCCCCTCGTTTGTACACACACGCAGAACATTTCAGTATACACGTTAAAGATCCCAATAAGGCAAGTCCTGTCCGGTTGATATAAAGAACATAAAAACAATCTGTATGTCATCATCATCATCATCATCATCATCATCATCATCATCATCATCATCATCATCATTACCATCATTATCATCATCATCATCATCAGGTGCCCTGCCGCATGGCGTTGGCGACCATGGACTTCCAACCATCTCTATCTCTCGTTGCCCCCGGCATCTCCCCCACCCTCCTCATCCCCAGCCACTCTGCAAGTCCGTCCAGCATTCTCTCCCTGAGTCTACCTGGTGCTCTCTTTCCCTCCAGCTTTCCCGTTGTGACCAGTTGCTCCAAATCCCCCTTCCTCATAAAATGGCCTATAAATGTTGCTTGTCTTTTCCTAATCTTCCTTATGAGTGATCGACTTGTGTCTGCCTCCATCAAGACTGTCTCGTTTGTTTTCTTTGCTGTCCATGGAACTCTCAACATTCTTCTGAGAAACCACATCTCGGCTGTCTCAATCTTGCTCTGGCTTTGCTTGTTGACTGTCCACGCCTGTATGTAAACCCACCAAAGACGGAGTTCGCACACTGTGTAGAATAAATACCGCCTGCGCCGTGTGGCCAAAAAGACGTGCATGCACACATCCGACAAAAAATCCGAAAGAAAGAAAAAAAGAAAGAAAAAAAAAGGTGTATGGTGTCCTGTAGATCTAAAACACGCCAGGTGTTAATTGCAAAGTTTATCATGATAGTCTAGGTGTTAATTACAATACTATCGTGATACTGTCTACATGTTAACCCTTTGACTCC
>JAPXFY010000022.1:43308013-43310513 GCA_030674185.1 Monoplex corrugatus
CAAAACAGAACAAAACAAAACCAAAAACTAAGCTGACACCATTAGAATGATGGAGACATTAAGACGGGCAGCGAGCAAGACAGTTTTTAATGTTGCGGGCTGGGATTGAACTCAAGATATCAGCAGACCCCGAGTCCGCGACTCTTATCGAGAGAACCCACCATGGTTGACGATAACGATAACGATTACGACTACGACGACGAAGATGATGATGATAAGAATAAATTCTTGCTTATATCTCTATGAATAATTATAAGCATGAAAGTTGTTCGAACACGCACACTGACTTGTGGTAACTTACACACAGTCAACTATACTTTATCAATGATGAACATATACAGCACTAATTTGACTCCCGTAACCTGTCTTGTAACTTACAGACAGCCACCTATACTTTATCAATGATGAACATATACAGCACTAATTTGACTCCCGTAACCTGTCTTGTAACTTACACATAGCCACCTATACTTTATCAATGATGAACATATACAGCATAATTTGACTCCCGTAACCTGTCTTGTAACTTACACACAGCCACCTATACTTTATCAATGATGAACATATACAGCACTAATTTGACTCCCGTAACCTGTCTTGTAACTTACACACAGCCACCTATACTTTATCAATGATGAACATATACAGCACTAATTTGACTCCCGTAACCTGTCTTGAAACTTACACACAGCCACCTATACTTTATCAATGATGAACATATACAGCACTAATTTGACTCCCGTAACCTGTCTTGTAACTTACACACAGCCACCTATACTTTATCAATGATGAACATATACAGCACTAATTTGACTCCCGTAACCTGTCTTGTAACTTACAGACAGCCACCTATACTTTATCAATGATGAACATATACAGCACTAATTTGACTCCCGTAACCTGTCTTGTAACTTACAACAGCCACCTATACTTTATCAATGATGAACTATACAGCACTAATTTGACTCCCGTAACCTGTCTTGTAACTTACACACAGCCACCTATACTTTATCAATGATGAACATATACAGCACTAATTTGACTCCGTAACCTGTCTTGTAACTTACACACAGCCACCTATACTTTATCAATGATGAACATATACAGCACTAATTTGACTCCCGTAACCTGTCTTGTAACTTACACACAGCCACCTATACTTTATCAATGATGAACATATACAGCATTGATTTGACTCCCGTAACCTGTCTTGTAACTTACACACAGCCACCTATACTTTATCAATGATGAACATATACAGCACTAATTTGACTCCCGTAACCTGTCTTGTAACTTACACACAGCCACCTATACTTTATCAATGATGAACATATACAGCACTAATTTGACTCCCGAACCTGTCTTGTAACTTACACACAGCCACCTATACTTTATCAATGATGAACATATACAGCATTAATCTGACTCCCGTAACCTGTCTTGTAACTTACACACAGCCACCTATACTTTATCAATGATGAACATATACAGCATAATTTGACTCCCGTAACCTGTCTTGTAACTTACAACAGCCACCTATACTTTATCAATGATGAACATATACAGCACTAATTTGACTCCCGTAACCTGTCTTGTAACTTACACACAGCCACCTATACTTTATCAATGATGAACATATACAGCACTAATTTGACTCCCGTAACCTGTCTTGTAACTTACACGACAGCCACCTATACTTTATCAATGATGAACATATACTGCACTAATTTGACTCCCGTAACCTGTCTTGTAACTTACACACAGCCACCTATACTTTATCAATGATGAACATATACAGCACTAATTTGACTCCCGTAACCTGTCTTGTAACTTACACACAGCCACCTATACTTTATCAATGATGAACATATACAGCACTAATTTGACTCCCGTAACCTGTCTTGTAACTTACACACAGCCACCTATACTTTATCAATGATGAACATATACAGCACTAATTTGACTCCCGTAACCTGTCTTGTAACTTACACACAGCCACCTATACTTTATCAATGATGAACATATACAGCATTAATTGACTCCCGTAACCTGTCTTGTAACTTACACACAGCCACTATAGCTTTTCAATGATGAACATATACAGCATTAATTTGACTCCCGTAACCTGTCTTGTAACTTACAACAGCCACCTATACTTTATCAATGATGAACATATACAGCACTAATTTGACTCCCGTAACCTGTCTTGTAACTTACACACAGCCACCTATACTTTATCAATGATGAACATATACAGCACTAATTTGACTCCCGTAACCTGTCTTGTAACTTACAACAGCCACCTATACTTTATCAATGATGAACATATACAGCACTAATTTGATCCCGTAACCTGTCTTGTAACTTACACACAGCCACCTATACTTTATCAATGATGAACATATACAGCACTAATTTGACTCCGTAACCTGTCTTGTAACTTACACACAGCCACCTATACTTTATCAATGATGAACATATACAGCACTAATTTGACTCC
>JAPXFY010000022.1:43315513-43323013 GCA_030674185.1 Monoplex corrugatus
TCTTTTTTTTTTTCTTTTTTGTTGTTGTTTTTTTGTCCCCTTCCGAAGGACAAGACGTTCAGTTTGATTTCACGGTCAAACCGAAGAAGAAAGTCGACACTTCAACAGAAATCGAACCCTGGAACCTCGAGTTTAGTTACTGGCAGATAAACGATTGAACCATTCTGCCAGTCACCTCCAAGCTGGTTGGTTCTTTTGGTAGAGCCGTAGAGTCAAGATCTGATAATTTATTCATGTTTAATCGCAACATTAATCAATAAGAACTGGCCTGTTAGCTGCCCATCTTAATGTTTCTATCATTCTAATGGTGTCTGCACAATTAGTTTCCTAGGTCCCTTCTCCCCTCCTCCCATTTCAAGACTTTGCCAGCACATGGGTTTTTTGTGCAAGCTCCGGGAGTCCGCTAGATAATTGCTGTCAGATTTGGGTGAGAGCACATATGGAATTGACCGAGTAAAATGAATCCCTGTTGAAAAAAACTCCAAAAGTCAAAACTCTCTCAAACTCTCAATCACCAGATAATAAAATAGCCAGGGGGTAAAATTTACCGTGGGTGCGAGCAGTTGACGTGTGACAGAGGAATGTAGCGGAAGGGCGCGATAAGCCGGCTGGCGCCAGACTTTCCTCCTTCCCCCTTCTTTTTGCCCCCCCGGGCACCAGACGTCTGTCGCCTGTCCGTTTCGCTCCAACACTTTCCAACGGTCAGTTTCTGTCGCTGGAGGCACGGGGGGTGGGTGGGGGGGAACGACTTCCCCCCCACCTCCACTCCCCATCCCCACAGTTAGTATCTTCAAGTTTAGCGCGCGAGTAAGACAAGATGCTTTAGCTTTCACGCTAAATTCGTGAATTTCTCTGTACCGTTTTCTCTCTTTACGGTAACCACTTAAATTAAGCGCGAAGTGTGACTGATCGGTGTTGTAAATGCGCTTAAGCCATCAGAAGATTGCTCTTTTTTAAAATTTTTTTTTTTAGACAGAAGGTGTCCAATTTTCTTTCAGCGTGACCACCTAAGCGCGAGAAATACTTATACTAGTTGTAAACCGCGCTGATGCGAAGTTCGGATTGTTCCGTTTTAGGGGACAGTAAAATTGACAGCGCCAGGCCTCTTGCGCACAGCTCGGCCACTACTACAGAACTCTGTTAGCGAATGTTGACCATAGCTACCGTCATGAAGTGCCGCCACGCCCCCGCTCCCGCCCCCACCCCCACCGCCCTCCTGTACACACATCCCCCCTCCACACAGATATAAATGGTACTTTAACTCGATCAGCGACTATACATATATAGAAGTCAGACAGAATCCGACAAAACCATCGGTATCTCACAATGCAAATAGATTTTTTAAAGGTTTCTTTGAGCAGTTGTTATAGCTAGTCCTCGTATACTCTGAGAGTGGTAAGACTTCAAACTCTCCAAAACAGAACAGAACTGAACAGTAGCTCAGTTGGTTTGAGCGTCAGATTCACATGCTTATGGTTGTAGGTTCGAATCCCGCGGTGCGCTACATTAAAACTGGCCTTCTCACTGTCCCATCTTAACATCATTGTTGTTCTGGTGGTGTCAGTGTAGGATTAGGTAAGTCCCCATTCCCCCACTTCCCTGGGAATGGTTATCCCCGTCCGCCGTATCACCTGAGGTGGGTGTCGTCGTAAAAACTGAACCAAATCAATCAATCGATAACAGCAACTGACTTACCTCCTCAAATCTTATTTACTCTGTCAAGTTCTCGCTTTGTGTCGCGAAATTACTTTGAGATAAGAATCCTTCATGGTAAATGATATTGTGTTTATTTTGGTGTCTGGAATTAGTTCAGGAGAGATTCATCGATCCACCCAAATCTGCCAGAATTTATCTGGCAGACTCCCTGAGCCTGCGCAAGACACTATGAGCTGGCAAGATCTTAAATAGGAAAGGGAGTGGACGTAGGAAATGACCTATCAAACACCATCCCCCCGAGGGGGTCCGGGGTCTCTTTCTGTATACATGTAGATAGTATCCCCACCAGGAAATTCTGTGCTAGAAATTTCCTCTTTTCTGTCACTCTCTTTGTTTCTGCCTTGTTCTTTTGCTTTCTGTCATTTCTTCCTCTCATTTTCTGCTTTGCTGGTCCATTCACCTGTATGTGTTCGATAAAGTCTTACATACCTTTTCTTAGGATTGATAACCGGGTACATGTATTAAGTGCAATTTTGGCTTTAGGGAGGTGAGATATGCGGAAGCAATTTTAGGTAATTTATGCCCGTTTTTATATATGTTTTGGTGTCCTTAGGTATGCTTAAATTTGTATTCAGGTGTAGTGTGTGTGTGTGTTTTGTTGTTGTTTTTGTTGTTCTTTTTGTCTTAAATCCCCTGTGCGATAAATTGGACGGAGTGGTCAACGCCAGGGGCATGTCCTTAGATTGTGTGCGCGAATGCTTTGATATGTGTACTTAGTTTTCTTTTCTTTTTCCGGTTGAAGTTTTGTACGTTTTGAGACGGTTATATCCCTGAGATGGGTCTACGCAGTCGGCTGGGCTTTAAAACAACAAAAACAATAACAATAACTATCAAACACCAAGCTGACACCGCCAGGATGATGGAAACATTCAGATGGGCAGCAAACAGGCCAGCTTTTTGTTGTTGCGGGCTGGGATTTGAACTCGAGATATCAGATCTTGAGTCCACGGTTGTATCAAAAAGAACCAACCAGACTAAAAAAAGAGAAAAAACAAAACAAAACAAAACAAAACAAAAATGTGTGGTTTGCCTGAGGGTTAAGTCCACACCGCTCTGCTTTATGAGCATGGAGCTCTAACATCTGATATAAACCCTTTGACTCCCCGCACGCTATCCACCAATTGCAAAATCTTAACCCTTTGACTCCCGCACTCTATCCGCCAAATGCAAAATCTTAACCCTTTCACTCCCGCACTCTATCCACCAATTGCAAAATCTTAACCTTTCACTCCCGCACTCTATCCACTATTTGCAAAATCTTAACCCTTTGACTCCCGCACCCTATCCACCAATTGCAAAAACTTAACACTTTGATTCCCGCACTCGATCCACCAATTGCAAAATCTTAACCCTCTGACTTCCGCACTCAGTCCACCAATTGCAAAAACTTAACCCTTTGATTCCCGCACCCTGCTCACCAAATGCAAAAACTTGACCCTTTGACTCCCGCACCCTATCCACCAATTGCAAAAACTTAACCCTTTGACTCCCGCTCACTATCTACCAATTGTAAAAAACATAACCCTTTGATTCCGGCACCCTATCCACCAATTGCAAAAACTTAACCTTTTGACTCCCTCACCCTAACCACCAACTGCAAAATCTTAACCCTTTTACTCCCTCTTCTTATCCACCAGCTTCTTGATAGGGGAATCAAAGGGTTAATTTTGTTGCTTTGTAAACAATGCAGGATGCTGACCGACCGGGTAAGGGAGTCAAAAGGTTAACCCTTTGACTCTCTCACCATGTCCACCAGCTTCCTGCATGGTCAACCATTCTAGCAAAGCAGAAACTTAACCCTTTGACTCCCTCACTCTGTCAACCAGCTTCCTGCAGGAAATTGGCGATCATGGCCCTCGATATGAATCTATCTTTTGTTGATGCAGGTATATATCTCCTTCGCCTTTTGTCCCAATCCACGCTGCAAAAGGGTCAAGTTTTTTGTAGTTGGTGGGTAGAATGCGGGGGTCAAAGGGTTAAGTCATGTCAGTAGCAGCTTTATGGAAAGATGAAGACACACAGCATGCACGCCCACCAAAGATGCAGACTGTACAACAACATAGTGCAGTGTGGTCAGCTCGCCTAACAGATACAGACTGTACAACAACATAGTGCAGTGTGGTCAGCTCGCCTAACAGATACAGACTGTACAACAACATAGTGGAATGTGGTCAGCTCACCTAACAGACACAGACTGTACAACAACATAGTGGAATGTGGTCAGCTCACCTATCAGATACAGACTGTACAACAACTTAGTGCAGTGTGGTCAGCTCACCTAACAGATACAGACTGTACAACAACATAGTGGAGTGTGGTCAGCTCACCAAACAGACACAGACTGTACAACAACATAGCGGAGTGTGGTCAGCTCACCTAACAGATACAGACTGTACAACAACATAGTGCAGTGTGGTCAGCTCACCTAACAGATACAGACTGTACAACAACATAGTGGAATGTGGTCAGCTCACCTAACAGATGCAGACTGTACAACAACATAGTGCAGTGTGGTCAGCTCACCTAACAGATACAGACTGTACAACAACATAATGGAGTGTGGTCAGCTCACCTAACAGATACAGACTGTACAACAACATAATGGAGTGTGGTCAGCTCACCTAACAGATACAGACTGTACAACAACATAGTGGAGTGTGGTCAGCTCACCTAACAGATACAGACTGTACAACAACATAGTGGAGTGTGGTCAGCTCACCTAACAGATACAGACTGTACAACAACATAGTGGAGTGTGGTCAGCTCACCTAACAGCTTGAGTTCTCTGTGCTCCACTAACACGTCTGATAAGCTGTAAAGCGCAGTAACTCCTGATGAGTTTGGACAATAGCACAATAAAGGAACGATTTATAATAATAATAATAATAACAACAACAACAACAGCAACAACAACAACAACAATGATAATAATGATAATAATATCATCATCATGTGCCTTGCCGCAATAACAACAACAGCAACAGCAACAACAACAACAACAATAATAATAATAATAATATCATCATCATGTGCCTTGCCGCAAGGTGTTGGCGATCATGGCCTTCCATACGAATCTATCTTTTGTTGCTGCAAGTACATCTCGTATCCTTTCTGTCCGCATCCCCTCTGCAAAACTGTTGTAAGATTTTCTACCTGTGTCTACCTTGTGCTCTTTTCCCCCTTAGCTTTCCTGTTGTGACTAGATACTCAAACTTTGTTTGTTTCTGTGTTCATTTGTTTGTTTATTTGCTTGTTTGTTTGTTTATTTGTTTGTTTGTTTGTTTAGTGTTTGTTTATTTGTTTATTTGTTCATTTGCTTGTTTGTGTGTTTATTTATTTGTTTGTTTGTTTGCTTGCTTGCTTGCTTGCTTGCTTGCTTGTTTGTTTGTTTTATTGTTTGTTTGTTTGTTTGTGTGGTCCCTCTTTTTACGCCATCTTAACGGCCACAGAAATTGGAAGTTTTTATGATGCGATGATGATGATGACGATGATGATGATGATGACGATGATGATGATGACGATGATGTTGATGACGATGAGGATGATAACCATGGAGTTCCATCTAGGACTGAGACTGCGGGACAGGGCTGTACGCTTTGCTTACTATCATAATCTATTCTCGCGTCAACCACGCCTGAGAGATACAGACACCCGCGATGTTGGTCAGAAAATTTGAGCAACAACCTCAACGACGCCATCCGTGAAGTAGATGAGACCCGACTGTGTGGTCCCTGTCTTCCCAATGAGCCCATAGCACGTTCAACTTTGGGTGGGAGCCGGTTAGAGCCGAAAAATCCCACAATGATTTCTGAAGGGACTGAAGGGGATTCGTACCCACAACCTTCCAGTCGGTAGTCCGTTGCGCTAACCACTACACCACGGCGATATGTGGCCAGTCTTTTTTATGTCCGAGTTTGATACAGAAAAGAAAAGAGACAAGAGAAAAAGATTCCATCTTAGTCATTGATGTATAAATAGGAGTAAACTATCGCCACATCAATACAATGATCCATTTTAAGTTTGTGCTTTACTAGTATGGTCGCATGCTGGATGCCGGTGGGTAGGGTGCAGGAGTCAAAGGATTATTTAAAGGCTCTTTTAACCCTTTGACTCCTGCACCATGTCCACCGGCATCCTGCAATGTCAAACTATGCTAGCTAAGCAAAATCTTAACCCTTTGACTCTCCAACCCTATCCACCAGCTTCGGGCATAGAGGTGGTGGATAGGGTTGGGGAGTCAAAGAGTTAAGTTTTTTGCAATTTGTGGATAGGGTGCGGAAGTCAAAAGGTTAACGTGCACATTTGATATTCTGCAATGTTATGTGTTATTTTGCTCACTTTACAACAAAAACATCATGACAAACCTAGAAGAAGACCCTGGGTTAAAGGTTGGAAGAGTAATGATAAACAACATTCGATGCGCAGATGACACCGTGCTGGTTGCAGAAAATGAAAGAGACCTACACAAGCTTGTGAATATGCTAGAAATAGAAAGCAAAGGTAAGGGGTTGGAACTAAACTACAAGAAGACTGAAGTCATGGTGATCAGTAAAAAACATGAAATCCCCTGATGCAAAATAACAGCAAACGGCACAACCTTGAGACAGGTTGATAAGTTTAAATATCTGGGAACGATCATTTCACCAGACGGAAGATGCACATCAAAAATAGCCAGCAGAATCAACCAAGCCAAAACAACATTCAAGAAGATGAAAAGCCTTCTTACCAACAAATGCCTATCAATTAACACCAGGAAGAGAGTTCTTGAATGTTATATAGAACTGATAATGTTATACGGTTGTGAGGCGTGGGCAATCAACAAGCAAAGCCAGAACAAGAATGAGGCAGCCGAGATTTGGTTTCTAAGAAGAATGTTGAGAGTTCCATGGACAGCTAAGAAAACAAACGAGACAGTCTTGATGGAGGCAGACACAAGAAGATCATTCATAAAGAAGATTAAGAAAAGACAGGCAACATTTATAGGCCATTTTACGAGGAAAGGGGAATTGGAGCACCTGGTCACAACAGAAAAGCTGGAGGGAAAGAGAGCACCAGGTAGACCCAGGGAGAAAATATTGGACGGACATGCAGAGTGGCTGAGGACAAAGAGGGTGGAAGAGATGCTTGAGGCAACAAGAGATAGAAACAGATGGAAGGCCATGATCGCCAACGCCATGTGGCAAGGTACTTGATGATGATGATGATGATGCTCTGTGTGTGCCAGCGAGACCTGTGGTATGCTGAGGCGATTTGAGCGCGGTGCGACAAGAGCTGGTTGCCTGTTTCCCTCTTCATGTCTATGATCCCCGCTACCCCCCCCCCCCCCACGCACCACTCTCCCCCGCCCTCCAACAATGCCAAGAACCTAAGGCCGATTAAGCGAAGACCAGACCACTTCGTTAGTGACTCGCGCGCCACTGTAGACCCTATTTAGACAACAGGGTGTGAACTGAAAGCTTTTGGCTGTGTGCTAGTCGACACTGTCTTTTCCCGCCTTGCGTGTTCCTGTTGTGTGTGTCCTTTTGTTGCTGGCCTGTTGGTTGGTCCTTTCCCTAGAGCCATGGACTCAAGATCTGATATCTCGAGTTCAATCCCCGCCCGCAGCATTAAACATTGGCCTGTTTGCTGCCCGTCTTAACTCTTTGATTCCCGCACCCTACTCACCAACTGCAAAAAAAAAAAGAATAATAATAATAAAATAAAAATAAATAAATAAATAAATGAAATGAATGAATAAATAAATACATAAATAAATAACTCTTTGACTCCCTCACTTTATCCACC
>JAPXFY010000022.1:43325513-43333013 GCA_030674185.1 Monoplex corrugatus
TAGGTTGGTGATGGCGTTAGTTTGAACTTGTGGTTAAAATCTTTTGACTCCCGCACCCTGTCCACCAGCATCCAGCATTGTCAACCGCGCTAACAAAACGAAAACTCAACCCTTTGAATCCCTAGCTATATCCACCAGCTTCCTACAGGAAACTGGTGGATAGGGTGAGGGATTCAGAGAGTTAAAGTTTTGCAGTTGGTGGGTAAGGTTTAGGAGTCAAAGGGTTATATGGGTGTCCAGTCGGAATGGAGCCTCATCAGGTCCACGTGCTGCTCTGTGGACAGAAGGTGGTAGTCGGTTTTTTTTTTTTTCTGTCCGTGGCTTAAGGAGTGATCTGATGACGCACAATTTTTTCGTTGTAGCTGACGGTGTTGTTTGATTGATCTTCCTGGCCTCATTTGTCGTCACGTTTCCTGATATTCCACAGTGAGCAGGGATCCATTGGAAGACTTCTCTTCTAAGAAATTTCACCTAATGTGGGGGCTGAACTCTGGAGTATACAGGGATAAAATAAAATTGTTGTGTAATTCTTACTTACTCATTCACTGTCCAAAACAAGTGTGACTGTCCGCGTTCAAGCAAACAGGAACCAGAAAAAAAAAAACACGAAGAAAAGAATGTGTACGCGTATTTAATACAACAAGACAAGACAAGACAAGACAGGCGCAAATCGTTTTGCTTTTTCTATTTTTGTTTTTTTCGTTCTGTTTGGCATTCCAATTTTTTTTTTTTTTTTTTTGCGATACGTATTTAACGCCTATCTTGTCTTCTTGTATTACATACGCGTTCTTATTCTTTTTTCGTGTTTTTTTCTGGTTACTCATTCATTGTCCTTTGCGCCATTTGCTGTAGGACAGCAACGAAGCTGTGTCCTTCAGCTTCTTTTTTTTTCTTTTTGGCGTTTCCATTTTTTTACCGATGCGTGTTTGTACGTTGTTTTTGCCTACACTGTGCAGGCGGTATGTCGTTACGCAGTCTGCATACTCTGTCTGTGGTGGGCGTGGATGCTGGCTGTTTTCATGTTTTCTATAAACCACCAGGTATTGACACGACAAGCCAGAGAATTTAACCCTTTGACTCCAGCACCATGGCGAGATGAAGGCCCAAAGTATGGCGAAAATAGGGCCCTTTCGTTCTTGCTTAGTCCTGTAGCTGGGCTGGACCTCGTTGGCATGGATTGTGTGGCTATGTCCCGGGTATTTGTTGTTATTGTTGTTTTTGTTATTTGTTTTTGTTTGATTTTGGTCATCTCCCTGTCTTACCACATATCTTGTGAACAAGGTAACTTATGACTGGGTCCGAATGAATCATGCAGCGCATGGATTCCCCTTACCCCCTCTCCGTCCCCACTTTGCTTGGCGAAATGACCACCGAGTGGTGTCAGGAGCTGGGAGCTAATCGTTTGGTCAGTGTCCTAACCAGCATTACTGGGTGTTACTTGATAACTTGCACTGACAACACCTAAACAACAGTTATGTTAAAGTGGGACGACAACAACAACAAAAAGGCCAGTTTTAATAAAAGTATACCCGGCGGTTCAGACCCACAACCATTAGCACGCGAATCTGAACCTCAACCACTTGAGTTATACAGGCATCTAATGAGATGCCAATCTTTCTCACTATTTGTATCTATGTCTCGAGATCAGAATCGAATGCCCACCCCTCCCTCTCTTTCTCTCTCCGTCACAATACCCCACTGTGTCTCAAGCCTTGCTCCTCTCCAAGTCGTGTGCCGCGTGTTGACAAGTTTAACTTGGACACTCAATCGATTTCGATCAGCAACCTAATCAAGTCAACTTTACTTACAGCCGAGAACTTTTTCACCTCAGCTCCCCTCGGGACGCTGGCCGTGTCAGTTTCTGCTCTTTTTCACTGGGTGAAAGTGACGAAGGAAAAGTCTACCGTGTCAGAGTAGTTCAGTGTTGGGGGTGTCAGTGGGTTGTCGGTTTCATGACAAGAAACTGAACACAAAGTAAGCTTATACCGAGAATAGGAAAATACTTGAAGCGGCAGTTTAAATTGTTTTACCTTGTTTACATTTAATCAATTAATCAATTAAAATATTTGTATGGCGTCAAAATCTTAGTACTTCATATCATGGCGTATTCATGCACTAGTCATAGGCATGCGATCAACGCAGGCTACATACAATATACAAAAAAGACACAAACTGAATAATTAACCCTTTGACTCCCGCACTCTATCCACCAACTGCAAAAATTTAACCATTTGACTCCCTCACCCTGTCCTTCAATTTCCTGCAGAAAGCTAGTGGATAGAGTGAGGGAATCAAATGGTTAAGTTTTTGCTTTGCTAGCATGGTTGACAATGCTGGATGAGGGTGGACATGGTGTGGGAGTCAAAGGGTTAAGGACTTGTAGAATTCACTCTCGGGCAAAGGGGTTGGTTTTTAAATTTAATTTAACAGCAGAAGGGTTGGTTTTAGGCGAAGGCAGAGTGGAAGTCTATTCCAGGCTGACAGTTCCTGAAACAACAAGGGAACGCTGGCCGACAAGTTGACAGTTTACAACTATAGGAACCAGAAAGGGGAGAGTATCTGCAGCCGAGTGCAAGGTGCGAGTTGGCGTATAAATATTGATATTGTCACAAAGGTGTGATAGGGCAGACTGGATCTCTGCCATCTCACTTCCCTACGACCTCAGGGTTATGGAACTATCCAGGTAGGACCTCAGGACCTGGCCAGCTCTTGGGTTTACGTGCAGGCATTTTAAGGCTTATGCTATGATCATTCTGGATCTTCTCTATCACATAGCACCTGTGACGTTAGTGCGTATGGAATTCATTCCGAGCGCGGAGACGTCATCTTGAGAAACTGAAACTGAAAAGTCTGGGAAGACTTGTAGCACAAGGTATCCATCCAGCTTACATTCAGTTCTATTTGAAACAGGCAACCAGTGCAGAAAGCAAAGGAGAGGACTAGAGTAATCAAACCCTTCCTTTCTGAGGACAAGACGAGCAACTGTGTTTCAATATGCGTTGCAGACAGGAGACAAGACAGTACGAGTAGTAGGTCAGAAAGGAGAATGTTACAGTAATTTGGACACATCAGGGGTGATATACAAGATAGACTGCCAGGACTGTGACCATAGTTATATTGGCGAAACTGAGCGCAACTTGCACAAAAGATTAAAAGAACACAAACGTGAGTCCTCTCCAGTGGGAGAACATCTGACCCACACCCAACACCACTTTGAAAAGGACAGTGTGCAAGTTCTCGACAAAGAAGCAAGATGGTTCCAGAGGGGAGTAAAGGAGGCAGTTTACATCGCCGCAAGGAACCCCACCCTCAACCGTGTCCGGGGCCGACACAACCTGCCATCGGTGTACTCCTCACTTATTCAGTCGCACTGTCGTGAGTTCGCTCACCAGCAGTTGCTCTCAAGAAGCCGGCTGGATCGCCGATGAAAGCTACGCAGTAAGTGGCCTTTTTTGTAACTGAGAGCCAGGTTCAACCAGGTAGCCATTACAGGTAGAAAGAAACTCTAGGGAGAGCTAGACAACAGAAGGTCTTCAGAGAAGTAACCCCCTTTAGACAAGTGTTTCGGCCCTGAATTCCTTACACTCTCGGGGGGCCGGGCCACATCCAGGTCATGACTCCTGGATGCCCTTCTGCTGTTGTCTTTTTTTTTTTTTTTTTTTTTTTTTTCCCACGCCGGGGATCGAACCTGGGCGATTCTGCGCTTCAGAACTGCGGTACGCGGTTTTACCAATGTGCTAACGGGGCACACATCATCTGTAGGGAATTTAATCCTTATGAAGTTCACTTTTTTGGTTCCTCCTTGCCCAGATCCAGCTTGAGCTCCTTTCTGCTGCCTCTGCCATCGCTTTAAGGGCTCTAGTCCTCTTCTTCCCAGAAATGGCGAGTTGTTTCATGAGATCATAAGCGGAGGTGCCCACAAACCCTCTTGCCCCGACCTCTATGGCGAAGATTTTGACCCGCAGACCTGCTTTCTTCAGGGTGCTGGCAAGACCGGCGTATTTTTCGGTCTTGTAGATATGTGCTTCTTCCATTCTGCTTTCGTATGGCACAGTGAGTTCTATCAGAATCACTTGTTTCGAGGAGTCAGAGTGGAGAGCGATGTCTGGTCTCATGCCTGTCTTGCTGATGACATCTGGGTAATTTCTCCACTCTGGGAGGTCTGCTGTACACTCCCAGTCGGCTGCTCCATCCAGAAGACCCTTTGGCAATGTGCTGGTTGTCATAGCCCTTTCGGGCCAGACCTGTTTCCCTCCTGCTTTGTAGAACGTTGTCATAGCAATTGGTGCGTTTGGGGTCATGGTTTTTTCGCTAACCACATCTGTGATCACTTTCAGAACTTGGTTGTGCCTCCATGTATACCTTCCTTGGGCTAGCGCTACTTTGCAAGAGCTTAGGACATGTTCCACTGTTTGTTTCTTCTGACAGAGCGGACATGCTGGGTCGTCAAAAGGCAATTGAATTCAAGTCAGTTCGTTCTGTGTACAGACCAACCAAATGATTACGAATGCTCCATCAGGGACTAAACGAAGACAAACTTTAAAATTTCAAACTTCAAAACAGTTTGTTACTGAAGGATAGTAGCATAAGGTCCCACTGGGCCTGTCTTACAACTGAGTCCTTGCTCTTCCGAACATGTAATCATCATCATCATCAGGTGCCCTGCCACATGGCGTTGGCGACCATGGACTTCCAACCATCTCTATCTCTCGTTGCCCCCAGCATCTCCCCCACCCTCCTCATCCCCAGCCACTCTGCAAGTCCGTCCAGCATTCTCTCCTTGGGTCTACCTCGTGCTCTCCTTCCCTCCAGCTTTCCCGTTGTGATCAGGTGCTCCAAATCCCCCTTCCTCATAAAATGGCCTATAAATGTTGCTTGTCTTTTCCTAATCTTCCTTATGAGTGATCTACTTGTGTCTGCCTCCATCAAGACTGTCTCGTTTGTTTTCTTTGCTGTCCATGGAACTCTCAACATTCTTCTGAGAAACCACATCTCGGCTGCCTCAATCTTGCTCTGGCTTTTCTTGTGGACTGTCCACGCCTCGCATCCGTACAACAGTATTGGTTCTATATAACATTCAAGGACTCTCTTTCTGATGTTGATTGACAGGCATTTGTTGGTAAGAATGCTTGTCATCTTCTTGAATGCTGTTTTGGCTTGGCCAATTCTGCCAGCTATCTCCGATGTGCATCTGCCGTCTGATGAACATATAATACATGTATGAAAACATATTAAAATAAAAGTGTGATACCGGCTGGGTGCGTTAATTAAAACTGAAGAAATGTAAAAGTATGAAAAAGGCAGAATGAAGAATAACATACACAAGTACGCACACACACGTATAAATAGACAGATAAATAGATAAACAAGGAACGGGATGGGAAGCACAACAGATAAATAAATATATAAGGAACGGGATGGGAAGCACAACAGATAAATAAATAAACAAGGAACGGGATGGGAGGCACAACAGATAAATAAATATATAAGGAACGGGATGGGAAGCACGACAGATAAATAAATATATAAGGAACGGGATGGGAAGCACGACAGATAAATAAATATATAAGGAACGGGATGGGAAGCATGTCAACTCTAACGCCATGATGAAAACAGATTAATCATTACGCATGCAATGTCAAAGAAGTGATTAAATAAATTTGAATAAAACATCCGCTTCCATACGGTTTACAAAAGTATGAGAGGCCAAGGCAGACACATGTAACGCAAAAGCATGTCAAGCCCTTACATCAACAAAAACAATATAAACACTAAATGATAATGATAACAACAATGATGATAATGATGATAATGATGATGATAATGATAATAATGATAATAACAATAACAAAAACAATAACAATAATGATAATAATAATACTATTACTACTACTATTACTACTACTACTACTAACAACAGCAACAAGAACAACGACAACAATAACAATAACAATAATGATGACGATGGTGGTGATGATGATAATAACAACAACAGCAACAGCAACAACAATAACAACAACAATAATAATAATAATAATAATAATATAATAATAATAATGATAAATGATGATGGCGATAATAATAATAATCAATGATGATGGCGATAATGATAATAATAATAATGATAATAATATAATTATAATAATAATAAATGATGATGATGAAAATAAAAAGAAAAGAAATAATGATAATGATAATATTGTTACTTTAAGATAGAAGGACAGAGCTTACTGAAATGTGAATTTTAAAACTCTAAGAAAAGAGATCCAAACTGCACAGGAAAAAATTCTTCCCTCAAAGCAGAAAGGAAAACAAAAACAGTCACAAACAGGAGCAGACGAAGGAATATCAACACGCAATAAACAGTTCGACCCATTAATCTGTAGTTCTGTTTGCTCCAATGAAACTTGACTGTCGTTTGTCGAAAGTTGGAAAGATAGGCCTGAAGTCATTATATATTGACAAGTTTGACCACAGACAGTCTAGCGAAGTCCGAAAAGTGGTGTGAATGGTCGAGATGTGGACAAGTTGGCCTAAAGTGATTATAGTGACAAGTTTGTCCACAGACAGTCTAGCGAAGTTCGAAAATCGGTGTGAATTGTCGCGATGTGGACAAGTTGGCCCAAAGTGATTATAGTGAAAAGTTTGTCCACAGACAGTCTAGCGAAGTTCGAAAATCGGTGTGAATTGTCGCGGGTTGGACAAGTTGGCCCAAAGTGATTATAGTGACAAGTTTGTCCACAGACAGTCTAGCGAAGTTCGAAAATCGGTGTGAATTGTAGCGATGTGGACAAGTTGGCCCAAAGTGATTATAGTGACAAGTTTGACCGCAGACAGTCCAGCGAAGTCGGAAAATTGGTGTGAATTTATCTGACCAAATCAACTGAGAACCGACACGATTAACCCTTTGACTCCCGCACTTTGTCCACTAGCATCCTGCATTGTCAACCATGCTGGCAAAACAAAAACTTAACCCTTTAATTCTCTCACCCTATCCACCAGCTTCCTGCAGGAATAATAACAACAAGAACAAAAGAAAACCAAAATAAAAGCAAAAGAACAAAATCAAGATAAAAAAACCAGCATAAATACACATAAACAATAAGAACAAAGCAAAACAAAACCCCGGCCCCTATAATAAGCAAGATATATCAGACACACCATTTGGCCCAGTCTGGATGTCTCATTTGCTTAACCCTTTGACTCCAACACCCTATCCGCCAACATCCTACATTTTTAACCATGCTAGCAAAGCAAAAACTTAACTCTTTGGCTCTCTCACCCTATCCACCAGCTTCCAGCAGGATGCTGGTGGGTAGGGTGAGGGAATTAAAGGGTTAAGTTTTTGAGTTGGTGGATAGGGTGCGGGAGTCTAAGGGTTAAAGTGTCAGGCACAAACTCAAAAGAAGCCATGAACAACTTCATGAAGTGGAGGAGAGTCGAGAATTGTAAATTTTCACTGTTGTTGTTGTATGGTTGGAGTGTTACTCCTGTCTTGGC
>JAPXFY010000022.1:43335513-43345513 GCA_030674185.1 Monoplex corrugatus
ATTTTGTGCATTGCGAGAAACCGATGTTTTTTTCGGTTCTCTGATCCACCCTGGATGGCAATCTAATGGGTGAATGAATGAACGTTTCCACAGTATGAAGGAAGGACCTTTTTTAAATGATGGAGACGCCTTTTTTGATGTGACTTACCTACATACCTATTCCACATTATGCTATTAACTCTTTGACTCCTGCACCCTGTCCACCAGTATCCTGCAGGAATCTGCTTAACAGGATGCGGAAATCAAAGGGTTAAGTTTTTCCTTTGCTAGCGTGGTTGACAATGCAGGATGCTGGTGGATAAAGGAGGGAGTAAAAGAGTTCAGATTTTGCAGATGGTGGATAGGATGCAGGAGTCAAAGGGTTAACAAAGTTATTCAAAAACAAAACACTGGAAGTTGCTGGATGGAACGCATAGAAACAATGTCTCTTCACTGACCAGACACTGAATCCCCTCCATGGGCATGTGTGGCAGAACGAGGGTGTTTCGTTTCTGTTTTGGGCCAGCTTCTGTATAGTATCCAAAACATGTTTCAGGGCCTTAAGGTCTTCGTCTGTTCTTCGTCGCCGGGTGTTCTTGGGTCTTCCTCTCTTACTGTGCGAGTGTGAGGGTCTGGCCCTGAGTTCAAGTCCATAAATTCTATGACAACGGGTCTCACTGTGGCTGTGAATTTTTTTTACCTCTGGAGGTATGTAATTCTACAACTTAGCAGGTTTCTAGATGATGTCAATAACACTGACTGACTGATTGATTCAGTTTTGTTTTATTTTATTGTTATCCTTTCTGTTTGATAAACATGTTTTGTTTGTTTGTTTGTTTCTGGTGTTCTTTATTTATGTATAAAGTATAATGGTGACTCCTCCTCCTCCTCCTCCTCCTCCTCATCCTCATCATCATCATGTGCTATGCCATATGGCGTTGACGATCATGGGTCTCCATACGAATCTAGCTTTTGTAGCTGCAAGCATACTTCGTACCATTTCTGTCCCTATCCACCCTGAAAAACTAACATTTTTCCCTGGGTCTCATCATCATCATCATCATCATCATCATCATCACCATCATCATCATCATTATCATCATCATCATCATCATGTGCCCTGCCGCATGGCGTTGGCGATCATGGCCCTCCATACGAATCTATCTTTCGTAGTTGCAAGCATATTTCTTACCATTCTTGTCTCCACTCACCCTGCAAAAAACCTTTCTGATATTTTCTTCCTGGGTCTACCTGATGCTGTTTTTTTTTCCCATCTAGCTTTCCTGTTGTGACCAGGTGCCAAGCGATACAACAGACTGTGAAAACATCCAGGGGAAACAACAGTTGAAACTTGTCACACAGCGCCGACACCACCAGAACACCAGCATGTTAAGAATGACTGTTAGAAAACACAGCGATGATTCCAACTCTTGATTTAACCATTAGCATGAGGACTCGACAGGACGACTGAGCCACCCTGAATCGTGTGAAAGTCAATATCACACATGCTTACTTGCTAGTTTTAAACGCCTTGTGACCTGAAACAGTCATCGTCTCCTTGTGTGTGATGTGTTAGAACTAACGGGTTTGAAACCATGTATCCTTCAGTGTAACCACAACGGGTTTGAAAACTTGTATCCTTTAGAGTAACACCAATGGGTTTGAACGCATTGTCCTTCAGTGGCTTGTCAAAAAGTCACTGCTCATTAGTTGTGGGTGACCAACGGCCGTAGTAAAGGAATGTGTCTGAAACAGTTTCCCCTTAACCCTTTCAACACTTGCAAAACCTTAACTCTTTCACTCCCTCACTCTACCCACCAGTTCCCTGCAGAAACTTAACCCTTTAACTCCCTCATTCTATCCATGACAACAAAGCAAAAACTTAACCTTTTGACTCCTTCACCCTATCCACCAGCTTCCTGGATAGGGTGAAGGAGTCAAAAGGTTTAGGGAGTGAAAGGGTTAATTTCTTCTTTATCGTCGTTGCTGACAATGCGAGATGCTGGAGGATAGGGTGATAGAGTCAAAAGGCTAAAATTGACATGTATGTGTGTGTCACTTCACAGGTTCTTTACATTGGCATTTCCCACAGCCTCTGCCTTGGTCACCCAGATGGTGTTTTAATGAATGGACATTGGGTCCCACAAAAGTCTTCTACCTGTAGGTCTGTTCACAGGTTCATTCGACTGCTTTTCCTAACAGCCTCTCCCTTTATCACCTTGTTTGTCTTTATATACATACATATATTTACATATATATATATATATACATGTATATATGTAGATATATATGTATGTATATATCTACATTATATATATATATATATATATATAATATATACATATAGATATACATGTATACATATAACGATACGTACGTGTATAAATGTATATATATATATATATATATATATATATATATATATATAAAGATAGAGAGAGAGAGAAAAACAGAAAGAGAGAGAATCAGAAAGAGAGAGAAACAGAGAGAGAGAGAGAATGAGAAGAAGAGAGAGACAGAGCGAAAGAGAGAGAGATATATATATAGAGAATGAGAGAGAGAGAGAGAGACAGACAGACAAACAGCCAGACAGAATGAGAGAGAGAGAAACAGAAAGAGAGAGAGAGAGCGAGAGAGAGAGAGAGAGAGAGAGAGAAAGAAAGAGAAAAAAGAGAGAGAGAGAGCGAAAGAGAGATATATATATACATAGAGAATGAGAGAGAGAGAGAGAGAGAGAAGAGAAGAGAGAGAGAGAGAGAGAGAGAGAGAGAGAGAGAGAGAGAGAGAGAGAGAGAGAGAGAGAGAGAGAGATGTATGTATGTATGTATGTATGTCCGACTTGCTTTTCGTCCACTTCCGAAAGACTAGAGGTTCAGTTCGATTTTCCGGTCAAACTGAGGAGCAAAGTCAAGGCCTCAACGGGAACCGAACCCTGGAACTTCGAGTTTACTTTTGACAGGCGAACGTCTGAACCACTCTGCCACTCTTCTCATATCAATATCTATATCTATATCTATATCTATATCTATATCTATATCTATCATCATAGGCGTCCTTCAGTCTCGGAAGACTATGGAGTTGCGCTCTGGGTGTTTATTCTGGTGCAGCGTCGGGTGTGGCTGGCCAGTCCGACGCGGGAATGACAGTCCCTGTGGCAGAGGGCACAGATGAAGTCTGACGCTGGTCTGTCTGCCTGGGCTGCAGCCTTTCTTCTCGTTCTCTTTTCCTCGTGCTGCTGAGCGAGTGTCTCTTCGAACTTGGAGAGACCTTTCTGCACAATCTGTCTCCAGGCTGACCGTTCGAGGGCTGTTGCTTCCCAGTTGTCCTTGTCGATGTTCAAGGCTTTTAGGTCCCTCTTGCACACGTCTTTGAATCGCAGCTGTGGTCTGCCTGTGGGACATTTTCCCTGCACCAGTTCTCCGTAGAGGAGGTCTTTAGGGATCCGTCCGTCTTCCATGCGCACGGCATGGCCAAGCCAGCGCACACGTCTCTGTTTCAGCAGCGTGTACATGCTGGTGCATCCAGCTCTTTCCAGGACAGTGTTGTTTGGGACCTTGTCCTGCCAGGTGATGTTTAGAATGCGTCGGAGGCTACGCATGTGAAAAGCATTGAGCTTTTGCTCTTGTCGGGCACGCAGTCCAGGACTCGCTGCCATACAGGAGGGTGCTCACGACGCAGGCTCTGTAGATCTGGATTTTTGTGTGCTCAGTCAGCTTCCTGTTGTTCCATGCTTTCTTTGTCAGTCTGGCCATGGTGGTAGCTGCCTTACCGATGCGCCTGTTGAGCTCTGTGTCAAGTGAGAGGGTGTCTGAGATTGTTGAGCCCAGATAAACAAAGTCATGGACGACATCCAGTTCATGGTTATTGATGCTGATGGCTGGGGGAGAGTCAACATCCTGTCCCATGACCTGTGTTTTCTTCAAGCTTATGGTGAGCCCGAAGTCTTGGCAGGCATCGCTGAAGCGAGTCATGAGCTGCTGTAGGTCCTCAGATGAGTGGGCGGTTACTGCTGCGTCGTCTGCAAAGATGAAGTCACGCAGGCACCTCAGCTGGACTTTAGTCTTGGCTCTTAGTCTTGGCTCTATATCTATATCTATATCTATATCTATATCTATCATCATCATCATCGGGTGCCCTGCCGCATGGCGTTGGCGATCATGGACTTCCATCTGCCTCTATCTCTCGTTTGATATCTATATCTATATCTATGTCTATATCTATATCTATATGTATGTCTATGTCTATGTCTATATCTATATCTATATCTATGTCTATATCTATATCTATATCTATGTCTATATCTATATCTATCTATCTATCTATCTATATGTATAACACACACATACATATATACATACATAATACATACATACAGATAATTATGTGGGTATGTGTATGTATGTATGTATACAGATGGAGAGAGAATAAATAGTGAGCGAGGGAGAGAGAAAGAGAAGGAGAGAGAGGGGGAGACAGAGAGAGAGAGGGAGGGGAGAGAGAGAGAGAAAAGAAAGAAAGAGAGAGAGAGAGAGAGAGAGAGAGAGAGAGAGAGAGGAGAGAGAGAGAGAGAGAGAGAGAGAGAGAACTAACAGATTCGCATCAAAACATCTAAGGACAAATAAGAATAGAATGATACTGATTTCATGTCGATAGATTATGTTGCACGGACTTCTCAAGCAATAAAAACGACACAAATCATGAATAAACATGGTTTATGTTTAAACCAAAAAGTAGTGACTGAGTAGGTAACCGAGTGAGTGAGTGAGTGAATGAGTGAGTGTACGTAGGGTTCCGGCATTATCTTAACTGCTTCAGTGAAAGAGTTCTTTTTTAGATTCTTTTTTTATTCGCGCTAGGTCAGTAGAGGATTGTACATGTATGGAGGAAGGGACATAACCTCTTGATCTCTACTACCGGGTTTGTGGCTCTCTCCTCTCCTTCTCTCTCTTTCTTTTTCTTTGTCTCTCTTTCTATTTCTCTCTTCTCTTTCTCTTCTCTCTCTCTCTTTCTCTCTGTCTGTCTCTTTCTCTTTTTTTTTCTCTCTCTTTCTCTCTCTTCACTCTATCTTTCTCTCTCTTTTCTCTCTCTCGCTCTCCTCCCACCCCCCTCTCTCATCATCTCCTTATCTCTCTGTCTTACCCTGTCTCTCTCTTTCTCTCCCCTTCTCTCTCTCCCTTACTCTTATCTCTCTCTCTCTTGTTCTTTTTCTCTCTCCCCTAACTCATATTCTCTCCCTCTTTCTCTCTCTCTCTATAGCTCTCTGTTTCTCTCGTAACTTCTCTTATTCTCTCCCTCCATCTCCCCCCTCACTTTCATTTCTCATTCTCTCTCTCTCTTCTCTCTCTCTCTCTCTCTGTCTCTCTCTTCCTTCTCCTTGTATTTTTTTTTCTTTTTTCTTTTTTTTTTTTTTTTTGGGGGGGGGGGGGGGGAGTCTCGGCATGCGTGTGTGTGTGTAACGCTTAAGAAACTCTGCTATGCACAATGAATGGATGACAGTGAAAAATGAAAAGGTTAATGAATACATAAACGAATAAGTTAATGATTTTGCTACATACACCACACGCACGCGAGCGCGTACACACACACACACACACACAACGCACACACAACCGCGCACCCCCTATCACACACACGCCACCGCACACAGGTACGTACATATACGCGCATGCATCCACGAACACACACGTACACATACATACACAAAAGATGCAAACACACACATATAGACACACACAGAGAAACACATACAACTAACGCAAACACATATACAAACATAAGCACGCACGCATACACACTCTCGCACACTCAACACACACACACACACACACACACACACACACACACACACACACACACACACAACACACACAATCATATACACTCACACACATGCACACACACGTAAGCGCAGCGCAAGCGCACAACACACACACACACACACACACACACACAACACACACACACAAAACACACACACAAACACAAACACTCAAAGACAAACACACACACATAAACACATACTTACACACACATACCTACACACATATACAACACACACACACACACACACACAACACACACATGGACACACACACAAACATACACACATACCCACAAACATATACACACACATTACAAACATACACGCCATCACACACATATATACACACACACGCACACACACACATCATATACATATATACACTCAACACACGCACACACACATGCACGCGCGCACACACACATACACACACAGCACACACACATGCACACACAAGCACACACAAACACTCAAAGACAAACACACACACAAAAAAAAACCACACACACTTACACATACACTTACACATATACTTACACACATATACAAGCACACACACAGACACACAGACACACACACACACACACACAACACAAACACACACACACACACACACACAAACACCACACACTTACAAGCACATACGCACACTCACACACATAAACACACACACACACATACACACACACGCGTGCACGCCGAGCACAACGCACACACACACACGCTACAACACACTCACACAGATACACACACACACACACACATCATACATACACACACACACACACACACACAAAACACACACACACACACACACACGCACGCACACATACGCAGTCTTCTTCTTTTGATCGTGGTCAACGTAATCAGGCCACCTTTGACAGTGAACGGAGTGGGGTTTTACTTGTTTGCTTGTTTGTTTATTTGTTTGTTTGTTTTTCCAGTTCTTGCTGGCTACAATACAGCTTGAGTACCCGCATTTCCTAGCATGACAAGACAGACGTGAGGGATCTCCAGCAGGTGGGAATAGATCCTTATTTTTAGACAGACGATCCGCGTGATCAGCCTGAAGGGGCCTCAAGGTCCGAGCGTTTTTTTGTTTTTTTTTCATCTGATGCAGCTGACCATGCAGACATTATCATTATCATGTGCCCTGCCGCAAGGCGTTGGCGATCATGGCCCTCCATACAAATTTATCCCTCGTCGCTACAAATACTTCTCCCATATTTTCTGTTTCAGCATCATCCTCATCATCATCATGTGCCCTGCTGCGTGGTGTTGGCGATCATGGCCCTCAACACGAATTCATCTTTTGTTGGCTGCAAGTACTTCTCCCACCCTCTCTGTCTTTGTCATCATCATCATCATGTGCCCTGCCGCATGGCGTTGGCGATCATGGCCCTCTCTATACGAATCTATCCCTTGTCGCTGCAAGTACATCTCCCACCCTTTCTGTCTTCATCCACTCTGCAAATTCATCCAATATGTATTCTCCCTAAGTCTACCTGGTGCGCTTTTTCCTTCCAGCTTTCCTGTTGTGACTAGGTGCTCAAATTTTTTTTAGCCTCATGAAGTGTCCTACAAACGTTGCTCGTCTGGTTATAATCTTCTTCTTTAATGTTCCCTTTGTGTGTGTGTGTGTGTGTGTGTGTGTGTGTGTGTGTGTGTGTGTGTGTGTGTGTGTGTGTGTGTGTGTGTGTGTGTGTGTGTGTGTGTGTGTGTGTGTGAGTGTGAGTGTGTGTGTGTATGTTTGCCCGTTTCAAGACTGTCTCGTTTGTTTTCTTAGCTGTGCATGGAACTCTTAACATTCTAAGATTGATCATTTGTTTTCTTGGAACTCGTTGCATTCTTCTTAGAAACCACATTTCAGCTGATTCAATCTTGTTCTGGCCTTGCCGGTTGATTGTCCTCGCTTCGCAATCCACACAAGAGACACTGGTGTCATATTTCAAGCTATAATGGTTTGTTAAAAGGCGCCTGCAGGCCTGGTACCTCTGACTTCAGCCTTAGCCCTGCACAGACCAGTGACCAGCGAGGTCTTAATGAGGGGCATGCTCTGAGCAGCACTCACGGCACAGACCAGGTATTAATGAGCCGTCAGCTCAGTCGGTAGCGGTACCTGCTGGTCCCTTTGATGTCTGTCCTGGTTCTGCCGCCTGCTACTTCTGGTACTAGAACCCTCGTCGATCCTTGCCCTCATTGCTTCACTTTCTGCCCCTCTGATTCCGACCCTCGGACCTCTGTCTGTTTGTCTATCTGTCTGTCTGTCTGTCTATTGTGTGTGTGTGTGTGTGTGTGTGTTGTGTGTGTGGTGTGTGTCTATTTTGTGTGTGTGTGTGCGTGTGTGTCTATCTGTCTGTCTGTCTATTTTGTGTTGTGTCTGTGTGTGTGTGTGTGTGTGTGTGTGTGTTGTGGTGTGTGTGTGTGTGTGTGTGTGTGTGCGTGTGGTGTGTGTGTGTGTGTGTCTCTCTCTCTCTCTCTCCTTTCTTCCCCCTCCCTATTTTTGTCCCTGTCTCTCTCTCTCTGTCTGTCTCTCTGTGACTCTGTCCCGTCTCTCACTGTCTTTCAGTCTGTTTGTCTGTTTCTCTGTCTGTCTGTCTGTCTGTCTGTCTCTGTTCTCTCACTGTCTCTTTCTGTCTGCCTGTCTCTGTTTCTGTGTCTCTGTCTCTGTCTCTCTCTCTCATTCTTTCTCTCTCTCTCTCTCTCTCTCACTTTCTCTCTATCTCTGTTCCTCTCACTCAGTTTTTGTTTGTCTGTCTGTTTGTCTGTCTCTGCCTTGTCACTCTTGTCACTCTCTCTCTTACTCAATATCTTCCTCCTCCTCCCTCCCTCCTCTCTTTCGTTGTTTGTTGGCTGCCCCTCTTAATGCTCCAATCATTCTAATGGTGTCGGCATTTTGCAGATGCTGTTGTTTCCCCTCACATTTCATGACTTCAGTGCATAAGGTTTTGCAAAGACTCAAAGGAGTCTGCCAGATATTGCCAACAACTATTTGTTACAGCGAATATGGAATTGTCCGAGTGCGATGAACCGCTGTTGAAAAAAAAAAAAAAGAAAAAAGAAACAACAATGTCAGACTTTAGAGTATAAGCAGACTTTGTTCGTAGATATAGCCAACGACAAGGTTCCACAACGGTTTAAAGCAACAACGTTACTTTTGGAAAATATGAAGCTTTCATTGTCATTGACTAGATCTATGTGTCTTTCTGTGTGTCTGTCTGTGTGTCTGTTTGTCTGGCTGACTGGTTGTTGGCTGGCTGGCTGTTTGGCTGCTGTCTGGTTGTCTGGTTGGCTGGTTGGCTGGTTGGCTGGCTGGTTATGGTTGGTTGGCTGGCTGGTTGGCTGTTGGCTGGTTGGTGGCTGTTGGCTGGCTGGCTGGCTGGTGGTGGCTGGCTGGCTGGTGGTTGGCTGGTTGGCTGGCTGGTTGGTTGGCTGGTTGGCTGGCTTTGTCTGGCTGGTGGTTGGCTGGTTGGCTGGTTGGCTGGCTGGTTGGTTGGCTGGCTGGCTGTTTGGCTGGTGGTTGATGGCTGGCTGGCTGGCTGGTTGGTTGGTTGGCTGGCTGTTTGGCTGGCTGGTTGGTTGGTTGGCTGGCTGGTTGATTGGCTGGCTGTTTGGCTGGCTGGTTGACTGGCTGGCTGGCTGGTTGGTTGGTTGGCTGGCTGTTTGGCTGGCTGGTTGGCTGGCTGGTTGGTTGGTTGGCTGGCTGGTTGATTGGCTGGCTGTTTGGTGGCTGGTTGGCTGTTTGGTTGGCTGGCTGGCTGGTAGGCTGGCTGGTTGGTTGGCTGGCTGGTTGGCTGGATGACTGGTTGGCTGGTTGATTGGCTGCTGGCTGCTGGGTGGCTGGTTGCTGGCTGGCTGTTTGGTTGGTTGGCTGGCTGTCTGTTTGGCTGGTTGGCTGTCTGTTTGGCTGGTTGGCTGGCTGGCTGGCTGTTGGCTGTGTGTTTGGCTGGTTGGCTGGCTGGTTGGCTGTCTGTTTGGCTGGTTGGCTGTCTGTTCGCTGGCTGGCTGCTGTTAGCTGGCTGGCTGGCTGGCTGTTTGGCTGGCTGGCCGCTGGCTGGCTGTTGGCCGGCTGGCTGGCTGATGTCTGGTTGTCTGGCTGTCTGTCTGTCTGTCTGCCTGTCAGTCTGTCTGTCTGCTGTCAGTCTGTCTGGATGACTGGCGGCTGGTTGTTTTCATTCAGTCAGTCAGTCAGTCAGTCAG
>JAPXFY010000022.1:43350513-43353013 GCA_030674185.1 Monoplex corrugatus
ATGGTGTCGGCGACCATGGTCCTCCACATGAGTCTATCCTTTGTCGCTGCAAGTTGATCTCCCATCCTGTCTGTCTTCAACCACTTCGCAAGTATGTCCAATAATTTTCTCCCTGTGTCTACCTGGTGTTCTCTTTCCCTCCAGCTTTCCTGTTGTGACCAGATGCTATAATTCCCCTTTCCTCATAAAATGGCCCATAAATGTTGCTTGTCTTTTCCTAATCTTCCTTATCAGTGATCTTCCTGTGTCTGCCTCCATCAAGACTGTCTCGTTTGTTTGTTTGTTTTTTCGCTGTCTATGGAGCTCGCAGCATTCTTCTTCGAAACCACATCTCGGCTGCTGCAGTCTTGTTCTGGCTTTTCGTGTTGACTGTCCACGCCTCACAACTGTATAACACTATTGTTGGTTCTATATAACATTCAAGAACTCTTTTCCTGATGTTAACTGATAGGCATTTGTTGGTAAGAATGCTTTTCATCTCCAAGAGGGATCTACAAAACATTAAGCTGACACCACCAGAACGTTGGAAACATTAAGATGGGCAGCCAACAGGTCAGTGTTTAATGTTGCGGGCTGGACCTGAACTCAAGATATCAGAAAAGAAGAACCAGAAGAACACGAAAATAGAATCAGAACGCATATTTATATAACCAGACAAGACAGGCGCAAATTTTCGGCCAACCAGCCTTTGTCAAGTGTAAATGATGTAAGATCACAACGAACAAACACCAAATACAGCACCGGGAAGTTTGTCTTTTTCTCTTAATTTTTGTATTTGGTGTTTGTTTGTGATCTTACATTTACGCTTGACAAAGGCCAGTTGGCCAAGAATTTGCGCCTGTCTTGTCTAGTTATATTAAATACGCGTTCTGATTCTATTTTCGTGTTGTTTTTTGTTTTGTTTTTTTTTTCTGGTTCTTGTTTGCTTGAACGCGGGCAGTTTTACTTGTTTTGGATTTCAAGATATCACATCCTGAGTTCAAGCCGCTATCAAAAGAACCAACTAGCCATCCAGTCCGCAAAGACACGCTCCTACTTTGTGTCATCATCATCATCATCATCATGTGCCTTGTCGCATGGCGTTGGTGGTCATGACCCTCCTCACGAATCTATCCCTTGTCGCTGCATGCACATCTCCCCACCCTCTCTGTCCTCAGCCACCCCGCAAGTCCGTCCAACATTTTCTCTCGGGGTCTACCTGGTGTTCTCTTTCCTTCCAGGTTTCCTGTTATGACCAGGTGCTCTAATTCCCCTTTCCTCATAAAATGGCCTGTAAATGTTGCTTGTCTTTTTCTAATCTTTTTTTTATTTTTTTTTATTGATGATCTTCTTGTGTCTGTTTCCTTGAAGACTGTCTCCTTTGTTTTCTTTACTGTCCATGGAACTCTCAAGACATTTTTCGTAGAAACCACATTTCCGTTGCCTCAATTTTGTTCTGACTTTGCGTGCTGACTGTCCACGCTTTAACAACCGTACAATAGTATCGGTTCTATATAGCATTCAAGAACTCTCTTCCTGATGTGTACCTGGCGAAAACCTCGCCTGCCTAGTGTGCAAGAAACGGTCCTTCATAGTGATTTTCTGGCGCCATGTGTTACAGGTTTGGAGCCGTCACCACAGTTGTTGGACGCTCTTCATTAACACCCGATTTGCTCCCACCGCGTCGTTTTCCACCACCCCGGCCATGTTTATCTTGCCTTCATTATCTCCCTTTTCCCTAAAGCAGTCTGGCGTATTAATCAAGAGTTAAATCCCTTGGAACTGCCTTTATCTCGATCCTGTTTTTATCCCAGTCACTAATCCCCTAAATCCCTTAATCCCACCCAGCCGTTGCTGTCTCACAAGGCTTTTGCGGTCAACAAAAGGTAACTGAAGACAAAAAGTTAAATTGGGTGACGACTCCCTCCCACCAACTCGTTTTTGCGCACGACACTTCAGTTTTTCGACACTATCACGTGACCTTGTCCACATGACGCTTTCAACGCTACTACGACCGACAACTCTTTACAAATCAAGGAACGATAAGCGACCTCCTCGCGCGGTAGAGCAGAAGAGGGGATTTCGATATGTTTGTTTCATCTGCGGAACTTTTCTCCCAAATCTCAAGCCTTTGGCGCGGCTAGCTCGCCATTTTGGGAAGACAGACGCGAAATTGATAGAGAGTTGAAAATCCCTCTTGGTGCCGGGAAAGGCGGGTTGGTTTTGTTGCCACGTCTGTTGAGTGCTATTGTCTGTAGGAAGGGGGGGGGTGAGACTGGTTCAATGCCAGACTTCAGGCTTTATGTCTGACGTGTGAAGCTCGTTATTCATGGTGTGAGGCTGGGGGCAGATTTGTGTTAATCAAGTCCCGAGGATTTGCTGTGATCCCCCTGGCCACACACGCCACACGCAATCAGTTAGGTGTGCAGTGCATAAATCCAGCCCCTGCGATCGATCGGGGTATTACTACTACAGTGGAGTGGAAATGAGTCGGTAGTTGATTGCTAATTGCTAGTTTAAC
>JAPXFY010000022.1:43360513-43368013 GCA_030674185.1 Monoplex corrugatus
AAGGTTGTGGGTTCGAATCCCCATCAGTCCTTTTCAATATCATTGTGGGAGTTTCCTGCGCTAACCTGCTCCTACCCACAGTTGGGCGTGCTATGGGCTCATTGGGAAGACTGGGACCACACAGTTAGTCATACTTCGATCGTCATTGAGGGTGATACTCAAATCTTCTGACCAACACCGCAAGTGTCTGTATCTCTCAGGCCTGGTTGACGCCAGGATATATTATGATAGTAAGCGTAGAGTACAGCCCTGTCACCAGTCTCAATCCTAATGGAACTCCATAGCATCATGAATATCATTCTCATCGACATCATTATCATCGCACTGAAAAAAACAAACAAACAAACAAAAAAACACACTGTTCCAGCTTCTGTGGCCATTAGGTGGGACAAAAAAATAAAGAATAAAAAGGTGAGCGCAAAGGTAATTTCCGTGGGTGCAATGATCCTAAGACAAAATAAAAACTCAGTTTAAAGTATATGTATATATTTATCCTAATTTACATACGACTAGGATTTCAGGTTTGAATTCACCGCAGTCGGGTAACTCTATATGCGCCAAATCTCCTAGAAATTATCTGGCGGACTGGCTGAGCCTGCGCAAAACCGTATGCGTTGACAAGGTCGTGAAATGTAGAGATGGAGGGTGGTGGTGGGGGAGAACAGATCTTTGAAACAGTAAGCTGACACCACCAAAACAATGGAAACTTTAAAACAGACAGGAAACAGACCAGTTTTTGATGTTGCGGGCTGTCTTGGGTAAGGCTCTAAAAAGAACTACAGCCTGGTCTGAATAAGCAAAAGAATTGTGTTCATAGCGTTAGCTAAAAGATCCAGCAAGCCTGGGTGTTCTAGAATACAAGAAAGGTCAAAACAAAGAATAATTCAATACTGCGTTCACAGCGTGCACGTAAAGTGATCCCAAAAGGACAAACAACGCCCAAATAAAAAATCAACATTCAAAACAAGGGAACATTAAAATAGGCAAAGCACATAAACCATACTCATAGATCACACCGACAATCCCACCACACACATAAAAACTGCCACTCACCACAAATACCATCATCAGCGTGTCACTTAAAGTGTTTCATAGACAACAACGAACGATCATCCAACATTAAAATGTAACCATCCATCGTTAATATGTCAAAGTCCACTGGCCGTGGCTCCAAATTTTGAAGTTGTTCCATATTCAGTCTTCAGAACATTTAATAACCATGGCCTGTTGGCTGCCCATCTTAATGTTTCCATCATTTGGTGGTGTCAGCTTATTGTTTCATAGATCCACTGGCCTGTTGGCTGCCCATCTGAACGTTTCCATCATTCTGGGGGTATCAATTAGTGTTTAATAGGTCCCTCTGCCCCTCACCATTTGAAGACTTTGTCAGCACATAGGGTTTTGCTCAAGCTCAGGAAGTCTGCAGATAATTCTGATAGATTTGAGTGAAGCACATATGGAATTATCCGAATGCGACAAATCACATTTGAAAAAAAAAATCCCTCCAAATCCCAAATATGAAACCACGCAACGCACAAAATTTATCCGCAGCCTTATGGCATATGTCAAGGTTAATTCGATTCTACTCATCACAGGAAAATATGCGGTGTTAGTGCATATGGAATCGCCCGATCGCCGCAACTGCGTCTTGAATTAAAACTGATAACCGGGTCTGTGTCCTTGTCTTCAAAGATGCCAGCCGTTCACTATTGTCTTTTTGCGGTACGGTCAGGTCTGAAGGCGACAGTCTGCAGAGGTTCCCCATGCGTGCTGGCATCAAAGGCAAGTGTGATACTGTTAGATAAAGTGGCCTTGATCATCTCTTGATTGGAGATCTGGTTTGTTTGAATGTTACACGCTAAGACAGCCCATCACGCCAGATTTGGGAAAGCTGTAGCGTTCACAGGGTCATCCTTTTCGGCTTTTTATTTATTTATTTATTCATTTTGTTTATTCATGTATCTATCTATCTATCCATTCATATCTATCTGTCTGTCTATCTATCTATCTATCTCTCTATCTATCTATCTATCTATCTATCTATCTGTCTGTCTGTCTGTCTGTTTGTCTGTTTGTCTGTGTGTCTATTGTTGTCTGTCTGTTTTATCTATGTATTATCCATTTACCTACCTAATACCTACCTGCCTACCCATCTATCTATCTATCTATTATCTATCTATTATCTATCTATTATCATCTATCTATCTATCTATCTATCTATCTATCTATCTGTCTGTCTATCTATCTGCCTATCTATCTGTCTGTCTGTCTGTATCTATCTATGTATCTATATATGTATCTATGTATGTATCTATGTATCTATGTATCTATCTATGTATCTATCTATCTATGTATCTATTATCTATCTCTCTATATAACTATCTTTCTAGCTATCTATCTGTGTATCTGTCTATCTGACTATCTGTCTGTCTGTCTGCCTGTCTGTCTATCTATTTATCCATCTATCTATATATCTATCTATCTCTATATATAACTATCTATCTATCTTTCTATCTATCTATCTATCTATCTATCTGTCTGTCTGTCTGTCTTTCTATCTATCTATCTATCTATCTATCTATCTACTACAGAGAGAGAAAGAGAGAGAGAGAGAGGGGGGGGGGGGGAGGGACAGAGAGACAGACAGAGAGCGGAAACAGAGACAGTTTGAATCTGGAATCCAACTAAGACAATTCCATATGCGCTACACCCCGAATATATCAGCAATTAAACTACCACCTGAACCAGCGAAGACCTCTATACGCAGTGGCAAAGTCTTGGTATAGAAAGGCGTGAGGTCGGGGGGTGGGGGTGGGGGGTAGGGGTAGGGGGTGAGATGGGAGGGAGGGAGGGAGAAGGGACCTATAAAACACCAAGCTGACACCACTACCACCAGACTGTTGCTGGCAACATAAAAAGCGAGAGACAAGGCAGCCAACAGGCCAGTGTTTAATGTTGCGGGCTAAGGGGGCACTGAATTGGAGATGGTGATCAGATCTTGGAGTCCACGCTCTATCAAAAGAGAACCAACCCGCGTATCAAAAGGTGTGATACGTCCGATGGTTGTACTCACAAGTCCGGCGCCACTTTTATGAGCAGGGCACTCTAACAGATGAACTAATTGGCCAATCAAATATTAACCCTTTGACTTCCTCAGTCTGTTCACTAGCATCCGGCTTCGTCAACCATGACAGCAAAGCAAAATACAAAAGCCAAAAACAAAAACAAAAAATAAATAAATAAATTAACCCCTTCGACTCCCTAACCCTATCCACCAGGGAGTCACCCTATCCACCAGCTGATGGATAGTCTAAGGAAGTCAAAGGGTTAAATGTTTGGTGGTGGTGGATAGGGTGTGGGTGTGAAAGGATTATATATATATATTTTTTTGGTGGTGGATAGGTGCAGGAGTCGAACGGTTAAATTTTTGGTGGTGGTGGACAGGGTGCGGGAGTCAAAAAGTGAAATTTTTGGTGGTGATGGATAGGGTATGGAAGTCAAAGGGTTAACTTTTTTTTTGCTGTGGTGGATGTGCTGGAATCAAAGGGTTAAATTGGGGTGGTGGTGGATAGGGTGCAGGAGTCAAAGGGTTAACAAAAGAGTAAAACACACAGAGATGGAGACAGAGAGAAAGGCAGCACGTGTAAGGCCAAAGGGAATCTGACTATGCTGGTATATTTATCAAAAACTGCACATCTGATGCGCGGGATGGTTAAGTGGGTAAGACACGTGCAGACATTTGTAAGTGATCCAAAACAAGTTGTGACCGCCTGCATTCAAACAAGCAGGAACCTGAGATAAACAAACAAACAAACAAACGAAACAAACAAACAAACAAAAACAAACAACGATGAACTGACAACATTGGATAACGGACACAAAAGCATGTGCAAAGACTCGGGTTTTGGCACACAACCGACAGAGCTGGAGGAATATGGTGAACAGTTCTTTAATGCGGCTCCCCAATAATTCTTCACGGAGAGTAAAGGGAGAGAGAGAGAGAGGAGGGGAGAAAGAGAGAGAAAGAGAGACAGACAGACAGATAGACAGACAGAAAGACAGAGAGAGAGAGAGAGAGAGAGAGAGAGAGACAGAGGGAGAGAGAGAAAGAAATAGACAGAGGGAGAGAGAGAAAGAGAGAGAAAGAAATAGACAGAGGGAGAGAGAGAAAGAGAGAGAGAGAGAGACAGAGGGAGAGAGAGAGAGAGAGAGAGAGAGGGAGAGAGAGAAAGAAATAGACAGAGGGAGAGAGAGAAAGAGAGAGAGAAAGAAATAGACAGAGGGAGAGAGAGAAAGAGAGAGAGAAAGAAATAGACAGAGGGAGAGAGAGAAAGAGAGAGAGAAAGAAATAGACAGAGAGACAGAAGGAGAGAGAGAAAGAAATAGACAGAGGGAGAGAGAGAAAGAGAGAGAGAAAGAAATAGACAGAGGGAGAAAGAGAAAGAAAGAGAGAAAGAAATAGACAGAGGGAGAGAGAGAAAGAGAGAGAGAGAGAAGAGGAGAGAAGAAGAGAGAGAGAAAGAGACAGAGGAGAGAGAGAAAGAGACAGAGGGGAGAGAGAAGAAAGAGACAGAGGGAGAGAGAGAAAGAAATAGACAGAGGGAGAGAGAGAAAGAAATAGACAGAGGGAGAGAGAGAAAGAAATAGACAGAGGGAGAGAGAGAAAGAAATAGACAGAGAGAGAGAGAGAAGAGGAAAGAAATAGACAGAGGAGAGAGAGAGAAAGAAAAGACAGAGGGAAGAGAAGAGAAAGAAAAGACAGAGGAGAGAGAGAGGAGAAAGAGAGAGAGAGAAAGAGAGAGGGAGAGAGAGAAAGAGACAGAGAGAGAGGAAAGAGAGAGAAAGAGACAGAGAGGAGAGAGAGAAAGAGAGAGAAAGAGACAGAGGGAGAGAGAGAAAAGAGAGAGAAAGAGACAGAGAGAGAGAGAAAGAGAGAGAAAGAGACAGAGGGAGAGAGAGAAAGAGAGAGAAAGAGACAGAGGAGAGAGAGAAAAGAGAGAGAAAGAGACAGAGGGAGAGAGAGAAAAGAGAGAGAAAGAGACAGAGAGAGAGAGAGAAAGAGAGAGAAGAAATAGACAGAGGGAGAGAGAGAAGAGAGAGAGAAATAGACAGAGGGAGAGAGAGAAAGAGAGAGAGAAATAGACAGAGGGAGAGAGAGAAAGAGAGAGAGAAATAGACAGAGAGAGAGAGAGAAAGAGAGAGAGAAAGAGACAAGAGAGAGAGAGAAAGAGGAGAGAAATAGACAGAGGGAGAGAGAGAAAGAGAGAGAGAAAGAGAGAGAGGAGAGAGAGAGAGAAGAGAGAGAGAAAGAGAAGAGGAAGAGAGAGAGAGAGAAAGAGAAGAGAGAGAGAGAGAGAGAGAAGAGAGAGAGAAAGAGAGAGAAGAGAGAAGAAGAAGAAAAGAGAAGAAAGAGAGAAGAAGAAGAAGAGAAAAAGAAGAGAAGAAAAGAAGAAGAAGAAAAGAAGAAGAAGAAAAGAAGAAGAAGAAAGAAGAAGAAGAAGAAGAAGAAGAAGAAGAAGAAAAGAAGAAGAGAAGAAGAAAAGAAGAAGCAAGAAGAAAGAGTCGTATACACAAGACGGTATGAAGACTGTAGCAAGTCTCTCACATGTTGACCTAGGAGGTCGGAGCATATCTCCACCCTCACCACACAAGGTGCGGGAGGTACCGAGCAGGATCGAACCCAGACGTACAGATTGGAAGCCGGACCTCTTAACCACTTGACCCTCACGCCTATCGATATGTGTTAACTAACTATGACTAGTTTCGTCTGCGTCGCTAAACTTCCATCCATCCTTTTCTGAACCAACAAATCATTTGGCTTTCTTGCAAAACGACGGCATTAATCACGAGCTTCACCACTACCATCACCATCACTACCACCACCTGTGATCATTTTGCAACAATCAGAATCAAAATAACTGCCATGAAGAGAAAGTGAAAATGAGGGTATCATTTTACTACCCAGTCACTTCGGAACCTGACGCCATCGCGACAATGGACTGGAACCACGTGGCAGACGACAATCTGCTTCAGGGCGCCGTGTCTGCACTGCGAACGGTTCTAGCGTGAAAACTGGAAGAGACGGGATGTCGTCTGCTTTGTCCAGACCAGCCAAAGCGGACGCTAGGAAAGAAGGCAGAAGTGTGGTGACAGTTGTCGCTACGTTTTGATAATGAGAGCAATTTTTGTGGTATAGACAGACCATCGAACTGGTTGACTTGTCTGACGTAGGTGGATAATATCTTGTGTACAATTTACTCTCGGTTCATTGCTAAAGAGTTGTGGAGGAAGAGTTGTGAAAGCGGTTGGGTTTAAAGGTCCCTGCTGCAGCTTTTGGTTGGTGAGGCTGTGTTGTTGATAAGTGGCTCCTGAGGGCAGATGGTAGTTTTGTGTGGTCATTGTTCTGAAAGGGTAGGTGTTTGCAAACGGCGTTCGTGACACTAGTCACAGACACACAGACACACACACACATACACACACACCACGCACACACACAACACACACACACACACACACAACACACACATACACACACACACGCACACACATACACACACACACAGACACACACACACACACAACATACGCACAACACACACAAACCACAACACACAATACACACACACACACACACACACACAGAGAGAGAGAGAGAGAGAGAGAGAGAGAGAGAGAGAGAGAGAGAGAGAGAGAGAGAGAGAGAGAGAGAGAGAGAGAGAGAGAGAAAGAAACACGAACGTCAGATAATAAACGTCTGGTGACAAAACGTCAGGTAACCAAAGTCACATAACAAACGTCACATAACAAAACGTCAGGTAACAAACGTCAGATAAAAATCAAATAACAAACGTCAAACGTCAGATGAAAAACGTCACATAACAAACACCCATTGACGTGTGTGTGTGTGTGTGTGTGTGTGTGTGTGTGTGTGTGTGTGTGTGTGTGTGTGTGTGTGTTGTGTGTTGTGTGTGTAGTGTGTGTGTGTGTGTGTATTGTGTGTGTTGTGTGTGTTGTTGTGTGTGCGTGGTGTGTGTGTTGTTTGTGTGTGTGTGGCGCGGTGTGTATGCGTGTGTGTGCGTGTGCGCCACTGGATAGTCATTTAACCATTTTATGAAGCAAAGCGGGGCTGTCCACGCGTCGCATGACCATTCAGACCCAGTCATCAGTCACCTTGTTAACAAACCAAATGGCAAGATGGGGAGATGATAAACCCCGGAACGTAGCCACCCACACAACCGCACCAACCAGGTCCAGCCCAACTATAGGACTAAGAGAGAATGGAAGAACCCTCTCTCGCTCTACTCTGGACCTTGATCTCTCTTTCGGGAAACCCGCCTTGCCACAGCTGCCAGCTCCGTTCCCCTAACAATAGTCTCGACAGTTAGCAGTCAGAATCTCCCAGCGTTGCTTTACTGCAAGCATAGGGGGTGTTCAAACGGCCGCAAAAGTGGCCAGGCATGATGCTCCAGACACAGCCCATTTTACTGTTCAGCTAGGTAT
>JAPXFY010000022.1:43373013-43390513 GCA_030674185.1 Monoplex corrugatus
TTTGTGTTTGGCTTTGCTTGAAGAAATGACTATCCAGTGGCGTCGGGAGTATGGGAGGTGATTGTCCGGAGAATGGTGAGGCACTGGTGCTCTGGGTCCCATCCGCACCCTCCAGGTGTTTCTAGTTTAACATCAATAGAATTAAAGTTAACAACTCCAGGACCTAACATCCTAGCATAAAACGGATGGGAAAGCCATGCTCTTTACAGCTTTTCCCGGGCAGAAATTTCTACTGTCCATCCTTTGAAACTATTACAAATGTTTTTCTCCACGATATCATGTTCTTCACCAATTTTTTGTGGATTAGTCATCTTCTTGTTATAACAGAAAATAAGTTTGTTTGGTTTTTTTCCCCAAATTATGCATTTTTGCTTTAAAAGAGATAAAATGAATCATGAGCGTTTGTTCTATTTACGTATTTCACTTTTTTTTTTTTTTTTTACCTCTCTAGTTTTGAGCGCAAAATTTTAATTTTCCATTTTTTGAAGCTAAAATCTTACCATACGCGATTCACGTGCTTTACCAGTAAGGTAAGGTAAGGGCAGGGCATCTTCTCCTTGTAGTATGCTGACGATGTTAGGTTTTCAGCGGCGCAGACAACAGGGGCAGACAATTAGACTCATTTCCTCCTTTTCCTCCTCGGTGCCCTCGTTGGGACTCTATCGGTGGTTGTATTCGTGGGCGGTCTACGTCATCAGGCGCGCCATCTTGGCCCCGCCGCGGCGCCTCATTAGTGACGTCATTGAGGAGGAGACGGAGAAGGTGGTTTGGGAGATGAGGAGGAAGATGGAACGAAGGAGAGAAGAGAGGAGGGAAGAGAAAGATGGCGGTAGACAGACAGGTGGAAGAAAGAGAAGAGGGGGGGGGGGGAAGGTGAGAACAGCGAGAGATAGCAACAAGAAACAGAGAGAAAGAGAGAGACAGACAGACAGACAGACAGTCAGACAGACAGACAGAGAGACAGACAGAGGGGCAAAGACAGATTTGCAATGAGATACAGAGAGAGAGAGAGATTGAGAGACAGACAAAAGAAAAGAGAGAGAGAGAGATTGAGAGACAGACAGACAGAGAGACAGTCAGACAGACAGAGAGACAGACAAACAGACAGAGACAGAAACAGACAGAGAGACAGACATAGGGGCAAAGATAGATTAACAATGAGAGAGAGAGAGAGAGAGAGAGAGAGAGAGAGAAAGAATCAGAGAAAGACTGAAGCAAAGACAGAGATACACAGAGAGAGAGAGAGACAGACAGACAGAGACAGAAACAGACAGAGAGACAGACATAGGGGCAAAGATAGATTAACAATGAGAGAGAGAGAGAGAGAAAGAATCAGAGAAAGACAGAAGCAAAGACAGAGATACAGAGAGAGAGAAAGACAGGCAGACAGACAGACATGACAGACAGACAGAAGGGTGAGGAAGGGAGATGGGAGATAGAGGGACAGAGAGACAGACAGACAGAGACAGACAAAGAGACAAAGAGAGACAGACAGACAGACAGACAGAGACAGAGAGAGAAAGACACAGAGAAAGACAGACATAGAGAGAGAGAGACAGAGAGAAAGAGACAGAGAAAGACAGAGACAGACAGAGAGAAAGAGACAGACAGAAAGAAAGAGACAGACAGAGACAAACAGACAGACAGATAGACAGAGTCCAGAACAGGAGAAAGAGGGTTTTAGAAGGACAGTTTAGAAAGAGACAGCAGGTGGTCAAGGAACAACAGACGAGCTAGCTGATAACCCTGCATACGCCCTTCTTCAGGCCATGTTGTCATGCTGAACCCAACTGTCGGCGAGTTAGAAGATGTGCTGGTGAACGGAAAAGAGCAGCATGGAGTAGTGACACAAAAGTGGTGCCAGAGATGAGGCAGAAATAGAAAAAAAAATTAAAAAAAGAAAAGAAAAGAAAAGGAAAGAAAAGAAAACTAAACAAAACAAAAGAAAAGAAAAAAGAACAACAAATGAAAACAAAGCAGAACAAAACAAAACGAAACGAAACCAAAGCCAAACCAAGCCAAACCAAGCCAAACCAAGCCAAACCAAACCAAACGAAAAGAAACCAAACCAAACCAAACCAAACCAAACCAAACCAAACCAAACCAAACCAAACCAAGCCAAACCAAACCAAACGAAAAGAAACCAAACCAAACCAAACCAAACCAAGCCAAACCAAACCAAACCAAGCCAAACCAAACCAAACCAAACCAAACCAAACCAAACCAAGCCAAACCAAACCAAACCAAACCAAACCAAACCAAGCCAAACCAAACCAAACCAAATAAAACAAAAAAATTTAAAAACAAACAAACAAACAAAAAAACGTGCACACATCATGGTAACATCTTTAACATCCCTGCCCTCGTCTTTCTTCTGTCTGTCTGTCTATCAGTCTGTCTGACTCTCTCTCTCTCTCTCTCTCTCTCTCTCTCTCTCTCTCTCTATCTCTCTTTTGTTTTTATCTATGACTTTTCTGTCTCTTGTTTCTTTTTCTGTCTCTGTCTCTTTCTCTCTTCCTCCCTGTCTGTCTGTCTCTCGTTCTCGTTTTCTTTCTGTATGCTTGTCTTTTTCTCTTTTTTCTGTTTCTTTTTCTCTATTTCTTTCTCTCTGTCTTTCTGTCTGTCTGTCTCTCCTGCCTCTCCCTTTATCTTTCTGTCTGTCTGTCTTTCTCTCTGTCTTTCTGCTGCTTTCTCTTGCTCTCTCTTCCTCTTTGTCTCTCTGTCCCTGTTTGTCTATTTCCGTATGTCTGTCCGTCTATCTGTCTGTCTCTGTCTGCCTATCTGTTTGTCTGTCTGTCTATCTGTCTGTCTGTCTGTCTGTCTTTCTCTTTCTATCTGCTCTCTCTCATACTCACTCACTCACACACACACACACACACACACACACACACACACACACACACACACACACACACACACACACGCACGCACGCGCGCGTGCGTGGTCACACACACATCATATAACACGCATACTTACACACATACACATGCACACAAACACACAAACACACACATGCACACACTCACACATACAAACACACACACATATATACACGTTCACACACAGACACACACACATACACACACTCACACAGACACACACACATACATTAACACACACATACATATCTACATTCGAATGATAATATGCTCATCAGATAAAAGCTGCTTAAAACGCGTCTGCCCCCCCCCCCCTCCACACACACACACACACACATACCTCGCCTCTCTCTTTTTCCATCAGGCATGGTATATGGTAAGTGCATATGGAAGTTCCCAAGTGCGGTAAACCCGTCTTGACAACACTGAATCTAAAACGCTGAAGCCGTTGGGCAGTTGTTGTGAACGTCCTGCTATACTTCTTCTTGGCGTACGCTGCTACACAATCATCTGAGTCCGGGCGATGAATGCAGCCGTCTTTTCCAGCTCCTGTCTGCAGCCATGGAGTTTGGTTGTCAGCGGAGTGTCTGTCGGCCACACGTCCTGTCTTGCCACCTGGTGAAGGGGACATCTTTGGAGTATATGCTCCGTGGTTTGGTCTTCTTGACCGCAGGGACAGGTTGGGGAGGGCGCCAGCTTCAGTTTGCGGTACATGTGCTGCTGCGAGATCTGTCTACTCGCGGATTACAACAACTTCAACAACTATGTTCTGTTCAGTAGATCTTAAAAGTCCTACCACTCTCAGAGTATACGAGGACTAGCGAAAAAAATTGATCTAAGAAGCCTTTAAAAATTTTAGTAGCATTGTGTGATACCTATGCTTTATTCGGTTCTCCTTGTATGGCTAGGTGCACAGCTAGGACGCACTTCAACAACTAGAACGGTTCCACTGACTGAATATGCCTTAGTGAGACTTACAACATCACCTGGGCCCCAGTAGCTCAGTTGGTTGAGCGTCGGATTCACATGCTAATGGTTGTGGGTTCGAATCCCAGGGTGCGCTACATTAAAACTGCCCTTCTTACGGTCCCGTCTTAATATCGTTGTTGTTCTGGTGGTGTGACCAGGTGCTCCAAATCCCCCTTCCTCATAAAATGGCCTATAGATGTTGCCTGTCTTTTCCTAATCTTCCTTATGAGTGATCTACTTGTGTCTGCCTCCATCAAGACTGTCTCGTTTGTTTTTTTTGCTGTCCATGGAACCCTCAACATTCTTGTTAGAAACCACATCTCGGCTGCCTCAATCTTGTTCTGGCTTTGTTTGTTGACTGTCCACGCCTTGCAACCGTACAACAGTATTGGTTCTATAAAACATTCAAGAACTCTCTTCTTGATGTTAATTGACAGGCATTTGTTGGTGTCAGTACAGGATTAGATAAATTAACCCCTCCTTCCCCCACTTCCCCAGGATGGTTATCCTCGTCGGCTATATCATCTGAGGTGGGTGTCGACGTAAAAACTTAACCAATTCAATCAATTAAACAATATCACATGGCAAGAACAAGTATTCCATCTTCAAGTTTGGGAGAAATGTGTCTTATCAAGCACAGAGTGTCTGCTCGCTCATCAAATGTCTCATTCGTTGCACAAGATACTATATTCCAAAGGTAACAAGCAACACCACAATTTGCTGGATGGGATCCAGAGCACCAATGCCTCACCACTCTCACCCACCAAATGCCAAATTCGTTGGACAGGACACCGTATCCAGAATATGCTGCCATCATCATCATCAGTCCCGTAGTCTGGTTGACCTTTGGGGCACCACTGAAGATTTTGCAACCAACTTCCTCCACTCCTCACGGTCCTCAGCTTTCCGCAGAATGATGTTCCATTCAAGGCCAGCCCACTCTCTGATATTGTCTTCCCATCTTTTTCTCTGTCTGCCATACAGAGACCTAAAACAAGGATTCTGAAACCAAGGAAGACCACTAAAGCGAAGACCAGCCTCATCAGCTGTGGCATCAACTGCACCATCTACTGCATAGACACTGCCTGCAGCAGATTAAGCTGGTGACAACAGTGCACGCAGGGTGCAGTGAAATTTGAGTCTGGAGTTTGTTCAAGAGGGATTCATCGCACTCGGACAATTCCATATGCGCTCCACCCAAAATCCGCTAAGAATTATCTGACAGACTCCCTAAGCCTGCACAAACCCCTATGCGCTGGCAAGGTCTTGAAACTGGGGGAAAGGGGGAAAGGGACTTTTGAAACACTAAGCTGACAGAGCAAGATTGAGGCAGCCGAGATGTGGTTTCTCAGAAGAATGTTGAGAGTTCCATGGACAGCAAAGAAAACAAACGAGACAGTCTTGATGGAGGCAGACACAAGTAGATCATTCATAAGGAAGATTAGGAAAAGACAAGCAACATTTACAGGCCATTTTATGAGGAAGGGGGATTTGGAGCACCTGGTCACAACGGGAAAGCTGGAGGGAAAGAGAGCACCAGGTAGACCCAGGGAGAGAATGCTGGACGGACTTGCAGAGTGGCTGAGGATGAGGAGGGTGGGGGAGATGCTGGGGGCAACGAGAGATAGAGATGGTTGGAAGTCCATGGTCGCCAACGCCATGCGGCAGGGCACCTGATGATGTTGATGAAGCTGACACCGCCAGTGCTTAATGTTGCAGGCTGGGGTTGAACTCGAGATATCAGATCTTGTGTCCACGGCTCTATCACAAGAACCAACCAACCCGCAGCTTGAACAGCACAGAACTGCTGCTAATCAACATAAACTGGACCAGCGAAAGTTGATCCCCAAGTCCGCAAGACTCTTTTCCATGCAGTGTGTACAGAATAAAACGTAATTCCAGAATTGGTCTTGTATCCATCTCGAAGATCCTTACCGAACCATGAAGAACAAACACGTCTACTCATCAGCTGTATTGACAAAAGAGTGCATCATCACAGCGTTAAGAACATAACATAAAACACAATACACGAAACAAACAGTAAAACCAAGCCAACTTCAAAAATGGCAAATATACAGAATAAAAGGAAACACAGAAGTCAGTTAAGTGTGCAGGCATTGCAGTAGTCGCAGAGAATCCGACAAGAGCATCGGCATCTCACAATGCAAGATCAGTAGAGTGGCGCGTAAACCAGAGAGAATCTGACAATAGCATTGGTATCTCACAGTGCAACGAAAATGTTTCAAGGCTTCTTTGAGCAACAGTCTTATAGCTTAGTCCTCATATATACTCTGAGAGTGGTAGGACTTTGAATTCAACAAAACGAACGAAACAAAAAGGAAACAACAGGAGGCCAAGAACAACAATTTCAGTGATTCCTTTAGCCACCCACTGACGGAACACTCTATCGGTAGTGTGATGCTGTTTCTGTCGGGGTAATCCCACTTGTGGTTTACCAACCAACCAAACTGTGGGCGTTCCCTACTTGTATGTATGTATGTATGTATGTATGTATGTATGTATGTATGTATGTATGTATGTATGTATGTATTACTACATCCACATACACACGTTCATATTTATATAATATACATGCATACATACATACATACATATACACATACATACATACATACATACATACATATATACATACATACATACATAGACAAATGGACGGATGGATGGATGGATAGACAGACAGATAGATAGATAGACAGACAGATAGATAGATAGATAGATAGATAGATAGATGGATAGATAGATAGATAAATAGATAGATAGATAGATAGATAGATAGATAGACAGACAGACGTATAGATAGACAGAAAGAAAGATAGATAGATAGATAGATAGATAGACAGATAGATAGATAGATAGATAGATAGATAGATAGATAGATAGATAGATGGATATGTATATATATATATGTACACAACCAAAAAAGGAGTTAAAATGAAATTTAAAAAATCATAAACAAACAAAAAAATACATGATGATGAAAAGATATATCACTGGCACGGATACGATATAGCTCAGGGGTAGGAAACATTCGAGATATATTCATAGTTAACGTTGTATCACATGGCAAAAGTCAGGATGTCGTCTGATAGAAAATTTTGGTCTGTTTCAGACTTAATTTAACGGTATATTCTTCTACTTTATATCGTTTGTGTGAATGTGCCTGCTGGCATTGTGTATGTTTTGAACTGATTATAGCCCTGATATGGCTCTACGGCTGATATGGCTGTGCTTTTAAACAATTATAACATCATCATCATCATCATCATCAGGTGCCCTGCCACATGGCATTGGCGACCATGGACTTCCAACCATCTCTATCTCTCGTTGCACCCAGCATCTCCCCCACCCTCCTCATCCCCAGCCACTCTGCAACTCCGTCCATCATTCTCTCCCTGGGTCTACCTGGAGCTCTCTTTCCCTCCAGCTTCCCCATTGTGACCAGGTGCTCCAAATCCCCCTGGCCTTCCTCATAAAATGGCCTATAAATGTTGCCTGTCTTTTCCTAATCTTCCTTATGAGTGATCTACTTGTGTCTGCCTCCATCAAGACTGTCTCGTTTGTTTTCTTTGCTGTTCATGGAACTCAACATTCTTCTGAGAAACCACATCTCTGCTGCCTCGATCCTGCTCTGGCTTTGCTTGCTGACTGTCCACGCCTCGCATCCGTACAACAGAATTGGTTCTATATAACATTCAAGGACTCTCTTTCTGATGTTAATTGATAGGCATTTGTTGGTAAGAATTCTTGTCATCTTCTTGAATAACAATGACAATAAAAGCATGTTCTTTGTATTTTGATGTGCTCTGTGAGTGCTCTCTTGACTCATTCTATGATATCTGGCCAATCTTTGCAGAGACGGTAGCTAATAAAGCGGAGAGCACTAACCTGTCTCGAAAGCCTTAGCCTACCTACAACTTTCGCGTGTCACTTGAAAAGGCCGTCATATGCCTATTGACAAGACGCATGAAGTAGTTTTCCGTGACTCATTCTCCAACCATTAAAAAGACGGTGGGTGATAATAGGAATCCTTGCTTGACACCAATGTCCACACAGAAAAAAAAAAGCACAGACAGTTGACTTGTTGTGAATATCTCAATAGGGTGTGTGAAAACACTATACTCTTAGCCTAATTTCTGACATAACTACGGAGTTTCTTAAAAGCGCGTCAACCGAGGCAGGAGGGAACGACTTAGTCTACCCATCTTGACTGTAATTGTGCCTTATGGAGGTGCGGTATTGGAATTGCTGCCAGCCAATTGCTACTTTTCAGCGGTAAACATCCACCTTAGTTTGACAGACGGGCGGATGGCAGGGCCCTGACACCCGTGAAACACATCACTGGGAGGTTGAACCTTTCAACAAAAGTTGAACCAACTTTTTTTTTTCTCCTCCAGTTCAAATCGCCCATCACAAGCTTTTCTAAAAACCTGCCACTTATTTTTGGCGAGATATCATCGCTCCGATTCGGCGACCGAAGGTGTCGCCGCCAACACAGATTTTGGCACATTCATCCTTTTCTTTCATTGAGCCATTCAAGATGGCTGACTGTCGCCACCTTCTTTGCCTCACACAAACGAGAGTGGAGAGGAAAGGGGGACCACTGGGTGCAGGAGATCTCTATCAGGGGAGAGCACTAAGTTGCTGTGACAGTGGCGGTTCATAAACAGACACAGCCTGCTGGGAGAGCTGGGGGGTAGGGGTGGAGGGATAGGAGGGAGGGGTATTCATTCGTGTGTTCAATGGGAGCCAGGGTGTCCGGGTATGGGACTAGGGGGAGGGGGCAGAGTGGAGGGGTGGGAGGTGGGTGGGGAAATGATCACTTCCAATGGAAAACGATCAGCTCCGTACTTTGTGACTCTCATGTGTCTGCGTGTGTGGCGCTCAGTCATTCACACGCACACGCACATGCACACGCCCTACCCAAAGGCACAGACACATTCACCGGGAGCGTGAGAGAGTGAGAGAGAGAGAGAGAGAGAGAGAGAGAGAGAGAGAGAGAGACAGACAGACAGACAGACAGATAGACAGACAGACAGACAGACAGAGACAGAGACAGAAACAGAGACACAGAGACAGCGACAGAGAGAGAGGGACAGACAGACAGACAGACATCCAGAATAAGAACAAGAACACATTATGTTGCCATCATTTTGGTAGTGTCACCGTAGTGAGTGAGTGAGAGAGATTGAGTCTGAGAAACAGAGAGAGACAGACAGACAGAAATAGAGAGAGAGAGACACAGAGAGAGACAGACAGACAGACAGAGACAGACAGACAGACAGACAGACAGAGACAGAGAGAGAGACAGACAGAGACAAAGACAGATAGACAGACAGAGACAGAGAGAGACAGAGAGACAGACAAACAGAGACAGAGACAGACAGATAGGCAGACAGACAGAGAAACAGACAGCAGACAAACAGAATAAGAACAAATGCTTTCATCATTTCGGTAGTGTCACCACAGTGTTTGATAGGTCCCTCTCCTCCACACTGTCCAGTTCACGTCTTTGCCAAGCGCATAGGGTTTTACGCAGGCTCAGAGATTCTGCCTGATACTTGCTGGCACAGTCTGGCAGAGAGCATATGGATTGCCAGAATGGAATGAACCCCTCTTGAACAAACTCCAAACAGCAAAGTCATGCATGGGGGTTATACAGCCGTTCTTTTGTGTGATTGTCGAAAGTCTGAAAAGTTATTGAGAGTAACCCGCCATTGTTTGCTGATGAAAGAAAATAAAAAGGCATCACCAATCCCTGTCTGGTTAGACATCATCACCACCCACCCACTCTCCCACAACAACAACAACATCAGCATCAGCATCATCATCATCATCATCAGCAGCAGCAGCAGCAGCAGCAACAACAACAACAACAATAACAACAAGAATGATACCATAATGGTCCAACCATTCTAACATGCTCTTTTTCATGCCCCTCCCCCCCCCCCCCGAAACAACAACAACAACAACAACAACAACCAACCAACCAACCAAACAAACAAACAAACAAATCTAGATATTTTTTCTTCTCAAGGTTAACATGACCTTAAAAAGCATCAAATGAAAGAGAACTGAATGTCAAACAAGACTAACGATGGAATATCACAACAGTCAAACCAGAACATAAATATTGTCAGGTGTTGCCGAACACACATTTCTGTATACAGTGTTGGTTTTAAGCATTTTTTCTTTTATACATTGACATTGATGTTGATGACATGACTTCCAAACTTATGCATTCGCGAATCCTCACCGGCCCCAAAGTTTCCCCCCATTTTGGTAAAGGTCGTCCAGAAATAGCTGAGCTAACTCACTGTAATAACAGACAGACACACTGACAAAACAATGTTCTGTGCTCGATATGAAGTAATCCTGTGTTAAAAACATTGTTCTCACCTGTCTCACCTGTCGGCGTCACCGGGAACAGTGTTGGCCGCTGCACATGATGTCCTCACAAGTTGCCTCCAGCACTCTCGATCTTGGCTAAGTCTGACCACCTCCTGGAGTTTCTTGCCACTGATGTTTGTGATGTTTCTAGCAAGTGATGCAGGTGGCCGTCCTCTGTTTCTCTTTCCTTCCACTTTACCTTGGAGGACAGTGGACATCAAGTCTGTTCTCTCATTACGGATTGCGTGTCCAACATATTTCAGTTTCCTCCGTTGTATGAGTACTAGGAGCTTGCGTGTAGTACCCAACTCATTCAGTATGCTTTCATTTGAGCGCCTATCCGTCCATTTGACCCTCAGCAGTCTTCGGTAAAACCACAGCTCTGCTGCTTCCACTCGTCTTTCATTGTTAAACAGACACAAACATGTATAAACAGCAGAAAAAATTGTTCACAATAAACTAAACAAATCCCAACCAAGTGCAACCGCCTGCGTTCAAGCAAACAGGAACCAGAAAAATACGAAAATAGAATCAGAATGCGTATTTAATACAACCAGACAAGACAGGCGCACATTTTCGGCCAACTGGCCTTTGTCAAGCGTAAACGTAAGATCACAAACAAGCAAACAACAAATACAAAAATTGGGGGAAAAAGACTAAAACTTCCCTGCTGCTTCGTCAGAGTCAAAGGGTTAAAAGTTTTTTGTAGTTGGTAGATAGAGTGCGGGAGTCATTTTAGTCTTTTTTATTTTATTTCAACAACAATGACAACAACGACGACGACGACAATAGCAACAACAACAACAACAACCTCAAAAGTCAGAAAGTCAACGCAACAGCTCAGAGTGACGCACTCATCGGAAAAGTGATAAGGAAAGCGCGAGGAGAAGAGTGTCTGATCCAATGAGGTGATAGATCACATTCACGTGTTTGTCTGATCCAATCAGCTGATAGCTCACTTCGCATGCAGGGGTCTGGCGCGTGCCTGCTGGTCTGTCACGTGGTTCCGGTCACTTTGTCACTGCCGTTTCTGCGCGTGCAGTGGTCTGTTGGAGAACTCAAGTTTCCTGAAAGGCTTGTCATGTTTGGTTTCGTGATCTACAGTGCGTGCAGTATATATATATGTGCAGACATGCTGTCTGCAACTTATTCAGTCACTGTGGGGTTCTTGCTGTGTTACACGTAAGGATGAAGCTGCAGCCTCTTTGTATTTTGAAGCTGGTGATGTGCTTTGGCCAAGAATACAGGACCTGTTGAACATTTACGACACTGTCAGCATCTCTCACTTTTATCAGTTATACTCGTATGCGTATGAATCTATTTGTACGTATATGTGTGTTTACGTGATTTTTATTTAATCGATTTTCTCTTCAGCCCTTTGGCTGTTGGTTTAGGATGGTTTTCTTCCTATTCCAAGGTCAGACCGGATTTGTTGCGCTAGGCACGATCCATTTGCGTCAGCCATACCTTTTGATTATATATTTTCCAGTCAGCCGATCATATGCTTATATTTTCTCTTATTTTCATATTATGTGGGGTTGTATATGTATCCATGTATATGCATAAGTTTTGATATTGAATAGTAATATACTTACATACCCAAAACTACTTTTGGCTAGTGCATCATAGTTTTCATAGTTTAAACCCTGGACCCTCTAACAGGATAGTATAATACTAACACGGCATGACCATTTTTAAAATTCATCTCACTTCCCCTCTGACATCACAATCTGCCTCCCCTTTTCCCAGTTCTTACCCCTCTCTTCATGACTCACAAACACATTACAATTTCATTTTAGTTTTTTCTCCCATTGGACGAAACATCAAGGAAGTATCAGTCTTTTTCTCCTACGTTTTGTATTTGGCGTTTGTTCGTTTGTGATCTTACGTTTACGCTTGACAAAGGCCAGTTGGCGGACAATTTGCGCCTGTCTTGTCTGGTTCTGTTAAATTCGCGTCCTGATTCTATTTGCGTGTTTGTTCTGGTTCCGATTTGGATTGTCATGTTTTCCTTACAGAATGTGCGAGTGAGGTATTGGGGGAAGGGAAGACATGATACAAGTCTATCATTGGTACTGCATCTATTTGTCTTTGTGAACACCCTTCTATCTTTGTGAACATCTTTCTATCTTTGTGAACACCTTTCTATCTTTGTGAACACCTTTCTATCTTTGTGAACATCTATTTATCTTTGTGAACACCTATTTATCTTTGTGAACATCTATTTATCTTTGTGAACACCTATCTATCTTTGTGAACACCTATTTATCTTTGTGAACATCTATTTATCTTTGTTAACATCTATTTATCTTTGTGAACACCTATCTATCTTTGTGAACATCTATTTATCTTTGTGAACACCTATCTATCTTTGTGAACACCTATTTATCTTTGTGAACACCTTTCTATCTTTGTGAACACCTATTTATCTTTGTGAACACCTATCTATCTTTGTGAACACCTATTTATCTTTGTGAACATCTATTTATCTTTGTGAACACCTAGCTATCTTTGTGAACACCTATTTATCTTTGTGAACATCTATTTATCTTTGTGAACACCTATCTATCTTTGTGAACACCTATTTATCTTTGTGAACATCTATTTATCTTTGTGAACACCTATCTATCTTTGTGAACACCTATTTATCTTTGTGAACATCTATTTATCTTTGTGAACACCTATTTATCTTTGTGAACACCTACTTATCTTTGTGAACATATATTTATCTTTGTGAAAACCTATTTATCTTTGTTAACATCTATCTTTGTGAACACCTATCTATCTTTGTGAACACCCATTTATCTTTGTGAAATCTATTTACCTTTGTGAACATCTATTTATCTTTGTGAACATCTATTTATCTTTGTGAACATCTGTTTATCTTTCTGAACACCTATTTCTCTTTGTGACATCTATTTATCTTTGTGAACACCTATTTCTCTTTGTGAACATCTATTTCTCTTTGTGAACACCTATTTCTCTTTGTGAACATCTGTTTATCTTTGTGAACATCTATTTATCTTTGTGAACATCTATTTCTCTTTGTGAACATGTATTTCTCTTTGTGAACACCTATTTCTCTTTGTGAACACCTATTTCTCTTTGTGAACATCTATTTATCTTTGTGAACATGTATTTCTCTTTGTGAACACCTATTTCTCTTTGTGGACACCTATTTCTCTTTGTGAACACCTATTTCTCTTTGTGAACATCTATTTCTCTTTGTGAACATCTGTTTATCTTTGTGAACACCTATTTCTCTTTGTGAACACCTATTTCTCTTTGTGAACACCTATTTCTCTTTGTGAACACCTATTTCTCTTTGTGAACACCTATTTCTCTTGTGAACATCTATTTCTCTTTGTGAACACCTATTTCTCTTTGTGGACACCTATTTATCTTTGTGAACATCTGTTTATCTTTGTGAACACCTATTTCTCTTTGTGAACATCTGTTTATCTTTGTGAACATGTATTTCTCTTTGTGAACACCTATTTCTCTTTGTGAACACCTATTTATCTTTGTGAACACCTACTTATCTTTGTGAACATCTATCTATTTTTGTGAACATCTATCTATCTTTGTGAACACCTATCTATCTTTGTGAACACCTATTTATCTTTGTGAACACCTATTTCTCTTTGTGAACACCTATTTATCTTTGTGAACATCTATTTATCTTTGTGAACATCTATTTATCTTTGTGAACACACATTTTTCTTTGTGAACACCTATTTATCATCTTTTATCTTTGTGATCACCTCCGACTATACACTCCTGCCCGACCTCTTCGTTTCGTTTCTGACACTACCTGTTTGTAAATTCCTCCATACAGATATTCCACAGTCCACTGTCTGTTCGACAGTCACATACTGTTGTCTCCCTTTAAGTCTAACTTGAAGACGTACCTTTTTGTCTAGCAGTAGCAGTGATTTACCTCTCTATGCGCCAACGTTTTCGTTCTGCTCCCTACCTGTCCTGTCTCTCCTGGTTTGTGTGTGTTTTGTACTCTGGAGTTTTTGTCATTGCGAGTAGGTGCTTTGGCAAATGATGAGAATGCACGCTTTGATTTGATTTATATATTAAGATTTGGACCCAATAAATGTCATCGTCATCATCGTCATCATCATCATCACCACCATTATGATTATCATTATTATTTTTGTTATTATTATTATTATATTATCATCATCATTATTATTACTATTATTATTATTATTATCGTTATTATCATTATTTATATATCATCATTGTTATCATTATTATTATTATCATTATCAGTATATCATGTAGTAGTAGTAGTAGCAGCAGCAGTAGTAATAGCAGCAGTAGTAGTATGCCGAGTGTGAATGATGTGAACACATGATCTTCTTTTCTGAGCTTGGCCATAAAGTATCTTTTATCTTGAATAAACAAACCAACCAGCGCCGTCGTTGTCCAGTGGTGAAGACTTTAGTCTTATAATTAGACAGTCTGGGTTCAAAGTTACTCGTGCACCGCCTGGTGGGGTAAAGATAGACAATTTTTTATCCATCTCTCAGGTTAACGTAAGTGCAGATCAGTTGATGCCTGAATCCTCTGTCGTGTATATACCCATGCAGAGATGAAAAATGCATGTTAAAATTGCTGGAAGTTACATCAGCGTTCAATGGTTTATATATATATATATATATGGTTGACTATCGTGGTCGATGAAGTCCAACCTAGCACTTTTCTTATTTGTGTACCCTCATGTGGGATCTCAGGCCAAAGTCTGATGCACACAGGCGGCCGCATACTGGACACTCAATGGAGTGCTCTGCAGAGTTGGTTCTGGCCTTTATTGCTGCACGCTTTTCCACTTGGCTGCTTCGTCTTTTATTTTCATAAGCTTCTGTTCCCTTGCGAACAGCTTGCCTCCATTCAGACCTGTTTGTGGCCATAATGTCCCATTTATAGAAACATGAAAACTAAAAACACCCAGCATGCACACCCTGAAAACAGAATTTGTCTATCTTAATGATAGGCTAGAAGCAGAACAAAACAAAACAACAACAGCAACAAGAACAACTATAACAACAACAAGAACAACAAACAAAAAGTCCATTCACTTAAAAGTTCACTGGCATATTCGAATTCGCGTGGAAGAAGGACAACAACAACGACAGCAGTAGTAACAACAACAACAACAACAACAACAACAACAACAACAACAACAATAACAACAACAACGACCAACTGTAATTAAAATGCTGATTTCTCTCTTCAGAGAGAGGGTCGTGGGCTACTGTTTTCTACATTTGTTTTATTTTATTTCATTTCATTTGTTTTATCTGATTCTCTTTTATTCTTTTTGTTGGGGGGGGGGGGGGGGGAGGTGAAGAAAAAGGGAAGGGTTCCATGGTGAATTTGGAAACAAAAGTACGTCGAAAACATTTGTGCAGTGTTGGTATAGACAGAAGCGTACATTTCTGATCTAAAGGTGTGAAAGATATGTGGGTTTTTTGTGTGTGTGTCTTTTCCCCATTGTTATACGTGGCCCTTGATAGGTCCTTAATGAAAATCATGGACTAGTTACTGGATGAATGAGAACTATCGTGTTTGATATACGTACTCTGTACGTCTTTCACATATTAACCTTTTGGCTTCTGCACCCCATCCACCAGCTTCCTGTATTGTCAACCACGCTAGCAAAGCAAAAACTTAACCCTTTGATTCCCTCACTCTATCAATCAGCCTCCTGCAGGAGGGGTGAGAAAGTAGAAGGGCTATGTTTTTGCAGTTGGGGGATCATCATCATCATCATCAGGTGCCTTGTCTCGTGACGTTGGCGATTATGGACTTCCATCTGTCTCTATCTCTTGTTGCCTCAAGCATCTCTTCCACCCTCCTTGTCTTCAGCCACTCTGCAAGTCTGTCCAGCATCTTCTGCCTGGGTCTACCCGGTGCTCTCTTTCCCTCCAGCTTTCCCGTTGTGACCAGGTGCTCCAATTCCCCTTTCCTCATAAAATGGCCTCTGAATGTTGCCTGTCTTTTCCTAATCTTCCTTATGAATGATCTTCTTGTGTCTGCCTCCATCAAGACTGTCTCGTTTGTTTTCTTTGCTGTCCATGGAACTCTCAACATTCTTCTTAGATAAGGGGATAGGGTGCAGAAATCATAGGGTCAAACCCGGTAGACAGTCTCATTACTAAAAAAATGATGACTACTATAAAGAGAAGATATTTTTCACTCAAATAAAGTATACCTTGACACAACGTTTGCTATTGATTATGATGATAAAAGTAGAGCACAGCCCTGTAACAGTCTTCATCCTAGACAGAACTCCATACCATCATGATCATCATCCCCATTATCATTTAAATCATCAATCATTATTATCATCCTCATCATGTGCCCTGCCACATGGCGTCGGCGACCATGGCCCCCACATGTATCTACCCCTTGATGCCGCAAGCACATCTTCCACACTCTCCCTGGGTCTACGTGGTGTTCTCTTTCCCTCCAGCTTTCCTGTTGTGACCAAGTGCTCTAATTCCCCTGTCCTCATAAAAATGGCCCATAAAAGTTCAATCATTATAGCATCATGAACATTCTCCCAGATTTTATGGCTCTTCACTCCCTAATCTCGTGGCGACGTACGTTTCGTTTTTCCTCTGCCGTTCCTTGCCTGTCCTGAATTAACACTGTGAACTTGGATGTCAGTACTTCATGGGGGTTGTCACCAGACAGCCATGGTGGTGGTCTCTTTACTTTGAATCTCTCAGTCTGGCTCCACCATGAGTGATTACTGTTCTAATAGTGGGCTTCCTGGGTGGTGTCCTTAACTCTTTGACTCCCGCATTCTGCCCACCCGCATCCTGCATTGTCAATCATGCCAGCAAAGCGAAAACTTAACCCTTTGATTCCATCACCCTATCCACCAGCGTCCTGCAGGGATCTAGGGGATAGGGTAGGGTGCTGGAGTCAAAAGGTTACGTTTTTGCAGTCGATGGATAGGTGGATAGGGTGCTGGAGTCAAAGGGTTAAGCTTGTGCAGTTGGTGGATAGGGTGCGCGAGTCAAAGGGTTGATAAACTGAATCAGAACAGGCACTGTTAAACACCACGAAGCGCACGAAGATGGCAGATAGGATAAGGGAGTCAAAGGGTTAAGATTTTGCTGTTGGTGGATAGGTGGATAGGATGCTGGAGTCAAAGGGTTAATAAGCTGAATTAAAACAGGCACTGTTAAGCTCCACCGAAGTGAACCAACAACAG
>JAPXFY010000022.1:43395513-43408013 GCA_030674185.1 Monoplex corrugatus
CCCAGGGGACGTAAATGCGACTGTCAAAGCTCATTACGGTCTGAGGGCGAAAGAGTGGTGTCCCCTCACTTTTCTCGCTGATAGCTCTCCTAAATTGAAGAGGGGGGCAGTTTGGATGGGGGCGGAAATATTGTTTTTGCCCTGTCCTTCTCTCTCCCAAAGTTTGGTTGCCGAACTGTCCGGAGCCCCGACTACCCAGACTGTGCTAAATGACAGTACTCTCCCTTGCCCGTGACAGGGGTGCTGACAAGATAGGGGAGACTATCAGACGAGAGAGTGAGAGAAAGAGAGACAGACAGACAGACAGACAGACAGAGACAGACAGACAGACAGACAGAGACTGAGACAGAGACAGAGACAGAGATACAGACAGAGAGAGAGAGAGAGAGACAGACAGAGAGAAATGGACAGAGAAATAGAGACAGAGAAAGAGAGAGACAAAGACAGAAAGAGAGAGACAGACAGACAGAGAAGCAGAGAGACAGACAGACAGACAGAAAGAGACAGATGCATAGACAGAGAGAGAGAGAGGCAGAGAGAAAGAGAGAGACAAAGACTGAGAGAGAAAGAGAGAGATAGAGAGAGATAGAGAGATAGAGAGAGAGGTAGAGAGGATAGAGAGAGATAAAGAGATAGAGAGAGATAGAGATAGATAAAGAGATAGAGAGAGATAAAGAGATAGAGAGAGAGAGAAAGAGATAGAGAGAAAGAGAGAGAGAGAAAGAGAGAGAGAGAGAGTTTGGGGCTTGTTCAAGCTTGAGTTCATCGACATTGGACAATTCTATATCATCATCATCATCATCATCATCATCGCGTGCCTTGCCGCATGGCGTTGGCGATTGTGATCCTCCATACTTTTTTTTTCGCTGCAAGTATATCTCCTATCCTTTCTGTCCTCATCCATTCCTCAGAACTGTCCAATACTTGCTCCCTGGATCTATCTGGTGCTCCCCCAGCTTTCCTGTTGTGATTAGGTGCTCAAATTTCTCTTGCCTCATAAAATGTCCTATAAATGTTGCTTTGTTTTTTTTCCCCAAATCTTTTTAATCAATGTTCTTTTTGTTTGTTTGCTTCTTTCAAGATGTCTCGTTTCTTTTCTTTGCTTTCCATGGAACTCTTAATATCCTTCTCAGAAACCACATTTCAGCTGCCTCAATCTTGTTTCGAGTTTGCGTGTTGACTGTCCATATGCGCTCCACTAAAATCTGCTAGCAGTTATCTGGCAGACTCCATCAGCCTGTGCAAATGCCTGTACGTTGGCAAGGTCTTGAAACGTGAAAACAACAAATGTATGAAACACAAACCTCATCAGAACGATCGCAGCACTAAGATGGACAGAGAACGAGTCAAGCTATTCATATTCATATTCATAATATCGTATTCATATTCATATTCATATTCATATTCATATTCATATTCATATTCATATTCATATTCATATTCATATTCATATTCATTGCTTTTTGTCACAGTGGACTTACCATGTGAAACTCGGGCTGCTCTCCCCGTTGAAAGCGCATCGCCCTTGTAACACCGCCACCCAAGACTTGGCCAAAGACTTCAGAAAGGCAAGAAGGCTAACTGGACTTCAAGGGGAGGGACCTGGGAAATGAACCATTCTCTATATGTTGCATGGTGAGATTGGACTCGAAACACGAGTTCTAGAGTCCCCAGCTCTATCAAAACAACCATTTAGCCCACGTATGTGTAATAGAAAGAGAGGTTAAGGATGGATGAAAGAAGGAATAAAGAAATAAGTGAAAGTGAAAGACAGAGGAAAAAAAGTGGGAGTGCGGGGAAGAGGGGGATAGAGACAGACAGACAGACAGACAGACAGACAGGCAGACAGACAGACAGATAGACAGGCAGACAGACAGAAAGAGAGTATAACAAAGTTCATTTGAAATAACAGATTTTGCAACGCATTATGATCGATACAAGAACGTTTTAGAAAATACCACAATAGTATGTCCATTATATAATGATGCAGAGGAAGATAAAGAACACTGTGTAGTCTGTTGTCCAACTCTTTGACACCAATTAAAACTACCTATTCCATTTGTTTTGTTTTGTTTTAAAAAAACATGTCCTTTTTGTATCAGAATACTAATGGCAAAACAGAATGAAAAAAAATTAATTAAAAATCTAAATCTATAGACTATGTGCATCCGGGCGAAGTTTTGAAATGACCAAACATTATGTTCAGTTGATAAAAGTATTGATAGAAATCATGTTCAGCCATCCATTATGCTTCTCTATATTGTATTTATGTATGTGTGATATCAATGTGATGATTCTTGCAATTTACTGTTTTCTGTTATGTATTTTATTCAGTGTTGCATTATGTCCCCTCTTACAAGGGGCTGTGGCTTAATCTGTTTAAATTCAGTTTCCATTCTGTGTTTCCCTTGCACACGCACTTGCATTTACTCTTTTTCTCCCACCATCCTCCGCCTCAAACTTGTGAAATAACGGGTGATTGTCATTGGCAACAAATGCCTATCAATCAACATCAGGAAGAGAGTTCTTGAATGTCATATACAACCGATGATATTACACGGTTTGTGAGGCGTGGACAGTCAACAAGCAAAGCCAGAACAAGACTGAGGCAGTCAAGATGTGGTTTCTAAGAAGAATGTTGACAGCAAAGAAAACAAACGATACAGTCTTGATGGAGGTAGACACAAGATCATTCACATGGAAGATTAGGAAAAGACAGGCCACATTAATTTTATGGGCCATGTTTTTGAGGAAAGGGGAATTAGAGCAGCTGGTCACAACAGGAAAGTTGGAGGGAAAGAGAGCACCAGGTAGACCCAGAGAGAAAATATCGGACAGACTTGCAGAGTGGCTGAGGGCAGAGAGGGTGGGAGATGCGCTTGTGGCAGCAAGGGATAGAGGCATATGGAGGGCCATGATCGCCAATGCCATGTGGCAGGGCACTTGATGATGATGATGGTGATGATGACGATGATGATGATGATGATGATGATAATGATGATCATTTGCAACTTTGCCGAAAACTCAAGCCAGGCTGATGGCAACCTTCTCACCAGAGACCATCTACACAAGGCACACGTCTCCATTCAACTCCCATGTTCTAAACGACATGGGTAAGGGGAATAAAAGACGCCCAATGTCAGTGAAGAAACAGTGAAGCCAGGCTGGAAATGGCGCTGGAAGTAGCGCCAAGAATGTCAGGTGTGAGACAAAGACAACACAGTGCAGTCGGCCACATGAAAGCCTTCCCTCAGCTGCACACAGCGCCAGCGTCGTGAAATGACGCCATTGGACGTGCAGGGAGGCGCTGAAATGGTACGTCAGCTGACGCCAGTAACGAGGCAAGCTGAGGGACTGTCTGCACTTCCCTGGTGTGTTATGGGTCTTTGGCATGGGATGGTTGTTATGGATAAATGGTGTGTGTGTGGAAATGGGAAGATTGTGGGAAGGATGAGGAAGGATTGGTGTGGTGTGTGTGTGTGTGTGTGTGTGTGTGTGTGTGTGTGTGTGTGTGTGTGTGTTGTGTTTGTGTTGTGTGTGTGTGTGTGTGTTGTGTTTGTGTTGTGTGTGTGTGTGTGTTGTGTTGTGTTTGTGTTTGTGTTGTGTGTTTGTGTTTGTGTGTGTGTGTGTGTTGTTGTGTTTGTGTTTGTGTGTGTGTGTTGTGTTTGTGTGTGTATGTTTTGTGGTGTGCATGTGCATGTCTGTGTCTGAACGCTTGTTTGTGTTTGAGAGAAGAGAAATAGACACAGAGAGAGGGGGAGAGAGAGAGAATGAGAGAGGTAGAGAGAGACAGAAACGGAGACAAAGACAGAGAGAGAGAGAGAGAGAGAGAGAGAGAGAGAGAGAGAGAATAAGAGAGAGTAAACAAAAATACTTAAGGACAAAAGAAGCCTTAAATGTGATACCAAACAAAAAAAATCAGTAAGAAACAAACATCAATAGACCCACATCTGAGCCGGAACTGTAAATCCGTTGATCATTCTATCACCAGGACTAAAGACAATTGTACTGTCTTGAGAACAGTACCACCTGGCTATATAAGTCCACAGAAGCAACACCGTCACTGACTCTCCAACAGTTCACAATCAGCGTGTCACCAGACCCACAAACTGTTCTGTAAGGACTATTGAGCCCCCCACTTCATAATGTGCAAGGTACTGCGAATGTCTTTTTTTTATGAGTATGCACTCACCAACAAATTACATGCCTATCAGTTAACATCAGGAACAGACTTCTTGAATATTGTATAGAACCGATAATGTTATACGATTGTAAGGCATGGTCAGTCAACAAGCAAAGCCAGAACAAGATTGAGGCTGCCGAGATGTGGTTTCTAAGAAGAATGTTGACAGTTCCATGGACAGCAAGAAAACAAACGGACAGTCTTGATGGATGCAGACACAAGAAGATCATTCATAAGGAAGATTAGGAAAAGACAGGCAACATTTATAGGCCATTTTATGAGAGACAGGTGATGGAGCAGACACAAAGTGAAGGAACATAGAGCAAGATTAGGAAAAGACAGGACACTTTGCCATTTTATGAGGAAAGGGGAATTGGAGCACCTGGTCACAACAGGAAAGCTGGAGGGAAAGAGAGCACCAGATAGACCCAGGGAAAAGATATTGGACGGACTTGCAGAGTGGCTGAACACAGAGAGGGTGGAAGATGTGCTTGCGGCAACAAGGGATAGAAACATATGGAGGGCCATTATCGCCAACGCCATGCGGCAAGGCACTTGATGATAATAATGATGATGATGATGATGATGATGATGATGATGATGATGATGATGATGATGATGATGATGATGATGCATGATGATGATGAGATTATATAATATTTAGTTAGCACTCACATACCGACGCGCCATGTGTAAGATTGTAATTATAATATTGCAGTTATGCATTTTACCTCCTACGTATCATCTCCTACACACGAACGACATGGTATATGGTTCATATATGCTTGTAAACCTCTTTATACATAGTGATACATTTGCATGATACATCTTCCTTCTCTTTCATACACATTCACTCATACCATCATCATACTATCAACATACATACATACACATACATACATACATACATATATACATACATACATATATACAACATACATACACACATACATACATACATACACACATACATACATATATACATACTCACATACACACATATACCATACATACATACATACATACATACATACATTACATACATACATACATACATACATACATACATACATAATAATACAATACATACACATCACACATACATATGCATATACATAACTATACATACATATACATCATCATACATACATACATACAATACATTACATACATACATACTACACACATACATACATACATACATACATATTACATACTAATACATATATACATACTACATAATATATACATACATACATACATACAACATACAACATCATACAACACATACATCAACATACATACATAACATACATACATACATATACATACATACAATGTCATACATTACATACATACTTAATATAATCACTACAACATACATACATACATACATACCATACATACATCATACATACATGCATACATACATAACATACATACATACATACACAACATACAACAGACATGACATAGATACAACATACAACATACATACATACATATACATACTACATACATACATATAATATACATACATACATACATACATAATCATATACAACTAATACATCATAATACTCATACATGCATAACATACATACATACATCATACATACATACATACATATATACAACACATACATACAATACATACATCATACATACATACAATACATACATACATACATACATACAACATACATACACACATACATACATATACATACGCACGTACTACACAGTACATGTGTGTGTAGGTGTGGGAGGACATACCTGTTGATTCGTGATTCAAACCCTGGTTTCTGACGTCCTAGAAATACCAAACCAAAGAAAAAGAAACTACAAGCCAAAGAAAAGAGCAAACTGTTTTATCCAAGCGGTCTGGTTTGGTTCATTTGATAGAGCCGTGGACTCAAGATCTCTCATATCTTGAGTCCAATCCCAGCCCTCAATATCAAAAACTTGCTGTTCGCTGCCCGTCTTAATGTTTCTATCGTTCTGATGGTGTCAGCTTAGTGTTTCATAGATCCCTCATCCGACTCCCTTCTCACCATTTCAAGACCTTTTAAGTGCTTAAGGTTTGGTGCTGGCTCAGGGAGCCTACTAGATAATTGCTGGCAGATTTGGGTGGAGCGTATATGGAAATTGTTGGAATGAAAGAAACTCCTCTTGAACAAATTCCAAATTCCAGCTTTAAATCGATACCTGACCCTGTTTAAGGCTGAGGAAGGTAAAGCAGAATGGAAGCGGAGATTGACACCGCCCTGATCATACCATCATCATCATCATCATCATCATCAAGTGCCTTGCCGCATGGCGTTGGCGATCATGGCCCTCCATATGCATCTGTCCCTTGTTGCCGTAAGCACGTCTTCCACCATTTTGTCCTCAGCACTCTGCAAGTCCGTCCAATATTTTTTCCCCCTGGGTCTACCTGGTGCTCTCTTTCCCCCCACATTTCATGTTGTGAGCAGGTGCTCTAATTCCCCTTTCCTCATAAAATGGCCTATAAATGTTGCCTGTCTTTTCCTAATCTTCCTTATGAATGATATGCTTGTGTCTGCCTCCATCAAAACTGCCTCGTTTGTTTTCTTTGCTGTCCATGGAACTCTCAACATTCTTGTTGGAAACCACATCTCGGCTGCCTCAATCTTCCTGATCATACCGACCTCAAGAAAGGCTGAAATCTCGACTGCCATTGAAAAAGTGCGGCTTATAAACCAGTGCGGCTTTTGTGTGAATATAGTTAAGATTTTTCTATAATTTAGTGGGTGCGCCTTATATACCGGTGCGCGCAATAGCCCGAACATTACGGTATTTAATTTCCCAACGATCTCAAGGATAATGGGACAACCTTTATGGGCATTCCCCCCCACCACCCACCCTCCTATTCAGAACGCTGCGCTGTCAATTATGCCTCTCAGCCTTCATCATTTGTGAGACGGAAATGTAAGTCAGCATGAATCAGGCGGAATGACAGACAGAGGAAGCAGCAAACAGGTTAAGTGAGTATTACTGCACCGGGATGTCGTTTTGATGAACCTTTGACTGGGCTAGAAATCATTTTGACCTCTTCTCCTTCTTACATTGCCACTCTTCGGGGACTGACTTATGCTTGGGTTTTACTGCATCTCTCACCTGTTTTACACCCCTAGCAAATGGCTATGGACTCGTTGAGCATCGAGAAAATTAAGTTGCTGGGTCATGAATGTCAGAGGGTGCTCATTTCTGCGAGTTGACATGATCCTAATCGCCTTTTCCTTTCCAACAACTCTCTCTCCCTCACCCCCCCCCCCCATCCCTCACTCAAACATTGTGGCCAGTTCATACTGATGTAGTTTTCTTCTGCCTTGCCTTTCCGCGCGTCGTTTTTCTGTTGTCTTGGTGTTATACTCCCATGCCGCTTATTTCGGATCTTTTTAAAATGACATGTACGTATGTATAATCCCCGTATAAATACTCATACACCCACGTACACGCACGCACATAAAGCGCCGCATGCACACACGCACACACACACACACACACACACACTCTCTCTCTCTCTCTCCATCTGTCTATCTGTCTGTCTGTATGTCTCTCTCTCCCACTCTGTCTCTCTCTCTCTGTCTTTCTTTATCTCTCTCTCTGTCTCTCTCTCTCTCTCTCTCACACACACACACACATACACACACACACACACACACACTACACACACCACACACACACACACACACACACCGCTTATTTCGGGTCTTTGTCACCTTCCAATTATACATCTATGGGAGGAGATGGTGTTTTATGTTTGTGTGTGTGTGTGTGTGTGTGTGTGTGTGTGTGTGTGTGTGTGTTGTGTTTGTGTGTGTATGGTGTGTGTGTTTGTGTGTGTGTGCATTTGTGTGTGTGTGTGTATTTATGTGTGTGTGTGTGTGTGTATTTGCGTGTTTGTGTCTTGATGTGTGTGCGTGCGTGTGTATGTCTGTGTGTGTTTGTATGTGGGTGTGTGTATATGTGTGCGTGCGTGTCGTGCGTGTGCGTGCGTGTGCGTGCGTGTGCGTGCGTGTGCGTGCGTGTGCGTGCGTGCGCGTGCGTGTACGTATAATTATGTATATGTGTGTATATGTGTGTGTGCATGTGTCTGTGTCTGCCTATGTGTGTATATTATGTGTGTGGCATGCATGTATGTTAATATGGAAAAGTAATGAATAATATGACTAATATAGCGTCATGCACGTGTTGTGTTTGATTCATAATTCTTTATGAATTTGACATTTCATAATAAAAATTCTCGTTTTTAGTGTTCGTGCGTTCTAGCATATCATAGTCAGTGAATAAAGTCCTCACGAGGAAGGCGGTTGTACCGCCGAGAATTTGGGTTAAATTGATTTATTGTCTTTTCTGTGCACATGCTATTGCGTCTCTGTTAACATGCACACGCGAGCGTGCGTGTTTACAACACACACACACACACATACACACACACTCATGCACACACGTACACACGTACACACACACACACACACAACACGCTACACGCACACACAGTATACACTAACACATGCATTATATATATTATTTATATATATATATATATTATATATTATATTATCTATCATATTATCTCTACATACTTAATCAAGGTTTTAATTATTCTGCATGTGTATACACACGAAGGCGTTTAAGCACTGTCACGTCTGCATACATGTTAAAAGTAGACTCAGATCAATGTATATCATTTACCCACCAGGCGGAGGTATCAGGCGATTCGAGCCCAGGACCTTCCCACTGGAGGTCCGACGATTACCCACGTAACTATCACGGCAACCAATTTATATGCACATCTTATTGAAATTACGTTTCTGAATCAGATGGACGGGAGGCAACTCTCTTAGTTTAAACCTGCTGATCTTGTTTCTCGTTTGTTTGTCTTCCATGCACAAGCTTTTCTCTTGGAGTTCAGTCCCTGGAAAGCCAGGCTTTGGTGCTCAGGGTCCCATCCACACCCTCGTGCTGTTTCTTGTTAACTTGGCTTTATTGTTACCCATCTTAACCCTTTGACTCCCGCACACTGTCCACCGGCATCCTGCATTTGTCAACCATGCTAGCAAATCAAAAATTTAACCCTTTGATTCCCTCACCCTGTCCACCGGCATCCTGCATTTGTCAACCATGCTAGCAAAGCAAAAAACTAACCTTTGACTCCCGCACCCTGTCCACCAGTAACCTGCATTGTCAACCATGTTAGCAAAGTAAAAACTAACCCTTTGACTCCCGCACCTTGTCCACCGGCATCCTGCATTTGTCAACCATGCTAGCAAAGCAAAAACTAACCCTTTGATTCCCTCACCTTGTCCACCATAACCTGCATTGTCAACCATGCTAGCAAAGCAAAAAACTAACCCTTTGATTCCCTCACCTTGTCCACCAGTAACCTGCATTGTCAACCATGCTAGCAAAGCAAAAAACTAACCCTTTGACTCCCGCACCTTGTCCACCAGTAACCTGCATTGTCAACCATGCTAACAAAGCAAACACTAATCCTCTGACTCCCGCACCCTGTCCTCCAGCATCTTGCGTTGTCAACCATGCTAGCAAAGCAAAAACTTAACGCTTTGTCTCCTCACTTTATCCATCAGCTTCCTGCAGGAAACTGGTGAATAGGGTAAAGGAGTCAAAGGGTCAAGTTTTTGCAGTTGGTAGATAGGATACGGGAGACAAAGGGTTAATGCTCTTGTCATTCTGGTGGTGTCAGTGTTTCATTGTCCCTTGTCCCTCTCTATTCCAGGACCTTACAAGCGCATAGGGTTCTGTGCAGGTTGAAAAACTCTGCCAGATAACCCCTGACAGATATTTGGGTGGAGTGCATGTGGAATTGTCCGGGAGTGATGAATCCCTCTTGAACAAACCTCAAGTTCCGAACTCATGTACATATCAACCAGGAAAAAAAACACGAAAATAGAATCAGAACTCGGCCTTCTAACAAACCACGGTACCATGCACTTTTCGCATAATGGCTACTATCTCGCAGCGTACGCCAAGAAGACGAATAATAATCAGAACTCGTATTTAATACAACCGGACAAGACAGACGCACATTTTCGTCCAACTGGCCTTTGTCAAGCGTAAACGTAAGATCACAAACGAATAAACACCAAATACAACAACAACAAAAAATAGGAGAAAAAGACTTAAGACTAAGACTCTGGACGAAGCAGCAGGGAAGTTTCAGCCTCAGGGCCTGGCCAGCTTATGGGTTTATGTGCAAGCTTTAACGTATGTGCCACAGTCACCATACACATGGCACATGTGACGTTAGTGCATATGGAATTCGCTCCGAGCGCGGAGACGTTCGTTATCTTGAGACACTGAAACTGAAACTTCAGTCTTTTTCTCCTGATTTTTGTATTTGGTGCTTATACGTTTGCGATCTTACATTCACACTTGACAAAGGCCAGTTGGCCGAAAATTTTTGTGCCTGTCTTGTCTGGTTGTATTATATACGCGTTCTGATTCTATTTTCGTGTTGTTTTTTGTTTGTTTGTTTTTTGTTGTTGTTTTTTCTAGTTCATGTTTGCTTGAACGCGGGCAGTCGCACTTGTTTTGAATTTCTGGTATATATGTCAAAATCATGGCCGAGAATTTGTACCTCTCTTGTTTTGTCTCTTTGATACCCGGCCTGTGTCTGTTTTCATGTTAAGAGCTTTTACTCACATGAAAACTGGGCAATGTACCTTAATTCAGGTTTAGTATCCCCACAGTTTAACACAGACTATGATCGTTAACTTGATTTGTCATCTCATTTACTCCTAATACCGTTAAACATTATGGGCAGTTCATTAAGCGCATAGAAATCTAAGGTTGAACGTATCAACAACGTTATAATAATAAACGTACACGCCCATCATTACTTTGTCGTAAACACTTGGAAGAAAAGGGGTGGAGGGACAAAAAATACGTGTAGTGGCCAGTTCAGTAAACGCATAAAACCGAAGAACCAGACCATCAAGATAATTAGGCTCGTAAACTTTGCGTCCATCATTTCTCATTCTTTCCTCCTCTTCCTGGCTCCATCAGATGAAGATGGCCTCCTACCACGCTTCTTCCCCCATCAAGACATAGATTGTGGTGACGACAGGCATGACGGTAAGCCTGGGAACCCCGGAGGGTGGAAGAATCTGTCTTCTGCCAGCCTACGCTGGGAACATAGCGAGGCAGAGGAATCTTTCTCCTCTCGATGCTGAGAACACAGAGAAAAACGAAGGTAGGAGGTCCGGCACCGACGCTCTTGAAAGCGGCTGGAGCATTTTTATAGTGTCTTTAGCCGTGTGCGTCATGCTCATGCGGTCTGACTGCCTCAACAGCCCAGGGCTGCTCTGGCATTCGGTTCGGCGCCAGCAGCAATTTCTGCCTGGCAGGGTCCCATAGCAAGCGGGCCAGGCGCCCGACAAAGCAGGAACTACAGACTGGTGCCAGAGCTACTGCGGTGTAGTGCGTGTAGGTCTCCTCGCCACCCCACCCCTCCTCCTACACACACACACACACACACACACACACACACACACACACACTCACACAAATACACACACACACACACACACAAATACACACACACACACACACACACACACACACACCACACACACACACACACACACACACACACACACACACACACTTTCCAGGTTCCCCGCCAACTTGTGGGCGACTTTCTCTCCCCGTCTTCATAGTCCGCCGTCTGCCAGCCTTCCCAGAATCCCTCAGGGCTGTGAGCCACTCTCGTTGTTTCTCGCGAGGAGCGACATCTCACGCTGGGGGCAGAGAGAGCGAGGCCGAGTGTTGGCGGCTGGGAACTCAGCACCAATTAGCCGTGCGGCCTTCCAGAACTGGCTTCTAGCGCCACCTCAATAAAGTGGGGAATGCCACAGGGATGTCTGCTGCCTCTGCCGCCTTTTGCTCTTCTGCACAACACACGTTACACCCTGCCTTGGCAGGCTCCCCTCTCGCTCATTTTTATGTGGCGTGTTTGGAGGCTTTTCAGTACAGTCAATTTGATATCGGGTCCCATGGTTTAAAGATGAAAGGTGCAGCAGACACACTTAAAGAGGATTATGATTATCCAGTTTTTTCCACAGCAAACATTTCCCTACCCACCCAACCCTAGGAACCCCACCCCACCTCACCCCCAGCATTCAATCAGCCGACCTGTTGCGTTCAATCTTATTTGTGTTTATAACAAATCCTTCAAAAGACTGCAGTGCACTGGCACCTGTGACGTTAGTGCATATGGAATTCATTCCGAGTGCGGAGACGTCATCCTGAGAAATTGAAATTGAAA
>JAPXFY010000022.1:43413013-43423013 GCA_030674185.1 Monoplex corrugatus
TGCCAAACAATTTACACCCCCAGAGAGAGAGAGAGAGAAAGAGAGAGAGAGGGAGAGAGAGAGAGAGAGACTGAGACAGAGAAAGAGACAGAGAGAGACAGAGAGAGAGAGAGAGACAGACAGACAGACAGACAGACAGACAGAGACAGAGAGAGATACAGAGAGAGTCAGAGAGAGACAAAGAGAGAGAAAGACGGAGAGACAGAGAGACAGATAGAGAGAGGGGGAATGGGAACAAATTACACTCAAGAACCCTTTTTTCCGATAATGAGCTCAGACTTGTTAAACACAATCAAAGAAAAAAAAAAAAAAAAAAAAAGACTGGGACCTAACTGATGGAGGGATCGCTATATCCCTACAACACCGATTGGTGAGTCTCGCCCACAATGCCAAACAGCCGTGATCTACAAATGAACAGAATGCTTCGTGAGAACCTGCTGACTGAGAAATAGGCGGCAAGGACATGACTATAAACATCAGTGACAGTCGCCATTTTATTGAGTTTCTCTGCCACTTTGAAGAGCTAAGCGAAGAAATGGGTGGCGGAGAGGCTAGACAACGGCGTGAGACGTGTCAACTTTTCATTGGTTGTCCGGGTTTTAGATAATTCCTCACCTGGTTTTGATTGGCTGTCCGGTTTTCAGTCGATTTGTTCCTTCCTAGTCCCTCAGAAAGCTGAACTATCTAAGCCATGCGTTCAGAAACATCAAAGCAGATTTGATATCGACGGTTCTGCAGGGGGAAAGTTGAGGAGAGGAGAAGAAAGGGACGACCGCACACCTCCTATTTCAACAACATCGCCGATGTCTGTGGTCTGGAGATCCAGGAGGTCGCCCACAGATGTCTCAGTCGTGTGACCTGGAGAAGACTTGTGACGTCGAGCGTGGCTCCCACCGCCGATCCCGGCGAGGGAGAGAGGTGCGGTGAAGGACTCCATGATTTTTCTGTTTTCCTCTCAATGTTTTTCGTTTAATGTTTGTTGTAATTTGTTCAGCTCAAGATGAAGACACTTTTTGTTTTACTCCTATGTCAGATATATGAATATAAAACAATTCAGATACGGAAGTAGCTATAAGGAGCCAGGTGTCAGGCATCCCATTTAGCGGAAATCGTCAGCTTCATCTTCCCACCAAACCTCTAAGTACAAGCAGACAGCACGAGTAAAGTAAGCTATGTAAAGGGAGGGAAAGGTGAGGAGAAGAGAGAGAGACAGACAGACAGACAGACAGACAGACAGACAGACAGATAGAGGCAGGGAGATAGAAAAAGACAGAGCCGAGAGAAAGAGAGGGAGAGAGTAAGCGAAAGAGAGAGAGAATGAGTGAGAGAGAGACACAGACATACAGACAGAGAGACAGAGAGGGAGACTGAGAGAGAGATAGAGATGAGAGACAGAGAGATAGAGAGTGAGAGACAGAGAGAGACAGAGCCAGAGAGAAAAAAGACAGAGAGAGGAAAACAGACGGACAGACAGACGAGAGAGAGGGGGAGAGAGACAAAAGCCAGAGAGAAAGAAGGGGAGAGAGGCAGAGAGAGAAAGAAAAAGAGAGAGACAGAGAGAGAGACAAAAACAGAGAGAGAGAGAGAGAGATTATGTGTGTGTGTGTGTGTGGTGAGAGAGAGAGAGAGTAGGTGTGAGAGAGAGAGAGAGAGAGAGAGAGAGAGAATTTCCCTTTAGAAAGATTTATATATTGCTGTCTAGATCTATATTTATAATAGATGACTGTACACGTACATATCTACTGATTTCTTAACCCCCCCCCCCCCTCTCTCCCTACACCGGGAAATGGACCTCCGTTTCAAGTCTAGACAATAAACCATACATTCATTCGTTCATTCATTCATACATTTATTTATTTGTTGATTCACGCGTTCGTTTTTTTCCCTTTGTTCGTTCATTCTTTCTATGTTCATGAAACAGTTTTTTCTGTTTTCCTATGAAAAGTATTTGAAACACAAACTGTTCCCTTTTGGCATGATTTTTACACCTGTTTGAATGTGTAGGTTTTTTGTTTGTTTGTTTTATTCCTTACTCCTCTTCCCTACCATTGCTCTGAGGGGCCAGGCTTTTACGAGTAAATCATGTACAATTTCATCTTTGTCTGTGTCTGTCTGAGTGTCTGTGTGTCTGTGTGTCTGTTTGTCTGTTTGCCTCTCTCTCTCTCTGTGCTCTTCTCTTGCCTCTGTGTCTGTGTCTGTCTACCTGTCTGTTCGCCTCTGTCTGTCTGTCTCTCTCACTTGTCTCTGTCTGTCTGTCTGTCTCTCTCTCTCTCTCCCTCTTTCTGTCTTCCTCTCTTTTTCTCTCTGTTCTCTCTCTCTCTGTCCCTGTCTTTCTCTGTCTCGCTGTGTGTCTGTCTGTCTTCTCTCTATGCCTGTCTCTCTTCTCTCTCTCTCTCTGTCTCTCTCTCTCTCTCTTCTCTCTCTTTTCTCCCTCATCACCCCTACCGCCCTGTCCCCGTTACCTGAGTGGGTGTTGAAGTCGAAACAAGGGAAGACATAATAGAGCCAGAATGAACTCGCTTCGCCAATCCTTAGTGTCGTGTCGTCAGGCCTTTAATTGACCCCCCACCCCACCCCCACCCCCAATAACACCCCTGTGTTTTCTACCTTTATCAAGGGATGTTTAGCCCTGCTGGGTGACGCAGTGGAGAGGGGCGGTAACTCCCCCCCCAAAGTGCCAGACTTCACCTCCACTGTTTTGAGTCAAGGCTGGGCAGGCAGACGACTGGCAGTTTCAAGCCAGCAGACGACACAACGCTCTTCTGTTACGGGATCTCCCACTGTTCCTGGCAGCGGCCATCTTTGTGTGTCCATGGTCTGCCAAGAGTTGTCCTCCCCCGCCCCCTCGCCCACTCTCCCGCCCTTGTTTGTCTGCCCACAAAGGGACACCACTCCTACGTCTGTTTAGCTCCCCTCGCGAGTCAAGATGGCCGCCACGCCTACTCCTTCCTCTCACGCTGTGATGTGGTGTGGAGTGGTCTGTTTTTTTATGGTTGGTGTGTGTGGTGAGAGGGGTTATGTCCATCATTGTGATAGTTAGGACTTTGTTTAATAAAAAATATACAAAGAGATAAAGGATCGGACAAATGCACTTTTGCTTCCTTAAAATCCTTGCGATTTAAGTCATCATATTGTAAAACACAAGAGAAAGTGAGTAGTGTCTTTGTTATATTCATCCCTCTTACGGTCAAAATAGTTTAATAAATATTTTTCTATACGAATAGATAAATAAACAATTACACATGAATAGTACGTTTGTTCTATTCATCCTTCCAACTGTCAAGATAGTTTGATAAGTAAACGGATAGATAAATAAACAAATGAATGGTTCAATCAATTAATCAATCAATCAATCAACCAACCATTGATCAATCAACCAATCAATCAATCAACCAGCCAAACAATAAACCAACCATCCAATCAAAATGATAAAATCTACTGATGCTTGTATTTTATAATGGTCATCGAGCATTTTGTTGTTGTTGACGTATTGTTCTCCGGGCATTATCAGATAAACAAATAAACAAACAAACAAACAAACAGATAGATAGACAGACAGAAAGCGAGAGAGACATACAGACAAACAGATAGATAGCTAGATAATCAGATACATGTAGATAGATAGACAGACATGATAGATAGATAGATAGATAGATAGGAGATAGATAGATCAGACAGACAGAAGATAGATATATAGATAGATAGATAGACAGACAGACAGACAGACAGATAATAGATAGACAGATAGACAGATCAGACAGATAGATAGATAGAATAGATAGATATACAGACAGACAGACAGATAGATAGATAGACAGACAGATAGATAGAAGAAGATAAAAGATAGATAGATAGAAGAAGACAGACAGATAGATAGAAGATAGATAGATAGATAGACAGACAGACAGACAAACAGATAGCTAGATAGATAATTAGATAGATAGATAGATAGACAGACAGACAGACAGAAGATAGATAGATAGACAGACAGACAGAGAGATAGATAGATAGATAATAGATAGACATAGATAGACAGACAGACAGAAGATAGATAGATAGATAGATAGATAGACAGACAGACAGACAGAGAGATAGATAGATAGATAGATAGATAGACGGATAGATAGACAGATAGACAGATAGATAGATATGATAGATAGATTACACACGAGACACTGACAGACAATAGATAGATAGATGCATAGAAGTATTATGATAGATAGATTGATAGATCACAGAAGATAATAGATATTACCCATTCACCATCTCCACCACAATGACATATACGACTGCCACCTCCACCACAAGGTTCATTATCATCTTCTACCACCTCCACCACAAGGTTCATTATCATTCTCTCTACCACTTCCACCACAAGACTCATTATCATCTATCTACCACTCCACCACAAGGTTCATTATCATCTATCTACCACCTCCACCACAAGGTTCATTATCATCTATCTACCACTTTCCACCACAAGATCATTATCATCTTCTACCACCTCCACCACAAGGTTCATTATCATCTATCTACCACTCCACCACAAGGTTCATTATCATCTATCTACCACCTCCACCACAAGGTTCATTATCATCTATCTACCACCTCCACCACAAGGTTCATTATCATCTATCTACCACCTCCACCACAAGGTTCATTATCATCTATCTACCACCTCCACCACAAGGTTCATTATCATCTATCTACCACCTCCACCACAAGGTTCATTATCATCTTCTACCACTCCACACAAGGCTCATTATCATCTATCTACCACCTCCACCACAAGGTCATTATCATCTTCTACCACTCCACCACAGGTTCATTATCATCTCTCTACCACTCCACACAAGGTTCATTATCATCTATCTACCACCTCCACCACAAGGTTCATTATCATCTATCTACCACCTCCACCACAAGGTTCATTATCATCTCTCTACCACCTCCACCACAAGGTCTCATTATCATCTCTCTACCACCTCCACCACAAGACTCATTATCATCTATCTACCACCTCCACCACAAGATCTCTTATCATCTCTCTTACCACCTCCACCACAAGGACTCATTATCATCTATCTACCACCTCCACCACAAGACTCATTATCATCTATCTACCACCTCCACCACAAGACTCATTATCATCTTCTACCACCTCCACCACAAGATCATTATCATCTCTCTACCACTCAACCACAAGGTTCATTATCATCTCTCTACCACCTCCACCACAAGACTCATTATCATCTATCTACCACCTCCACCACAAGGTTCATTATCATCTGTCTACCACCTCCACCACAAGACTCATTATCATCTATCTACCACCTCCACCACAAGGTTCATTATCATCTATCTACCACCTCCACCACAAGACTCATTATCATCTCTCTACCACCTCCACCACAAGACTCATTATCATCTATCTACCACCTCCACCACAAGACTCATTATCATCTATCTACCACCTCCACCACAAGACTCATTATCATCTCTCTACCACTTCCATCGCAAGGCTCATTATCATCTCTCTACCACTCAACCACAAGGTTCATTATCATCTCTCTACCACTCAACCACAAGGTTCATTATCATCTCTTTACCACCTCCACCACAAGGTTCATTATCATCTATCTACCACCTCCACCACAAGGTTCATTATCATCTATCTACCACTCAACCACAAGGTTCATTATCATCTCTCTACCACCTCCACCACAAAGTTCATTATCATCTATCTACCACCTCCACCACAAGGTTCATTATCATCTATCTACCACTCAACCACAAGACTCATTATCATCTATCTACCACCTCCACCACAAGACTCATTATCATCTATCTACCACTCAACCACAAGACTCATTATCATCTATCTACCACCTCCACCACAAGGTTCATTATCATCTCTCTACCACCTCCACCCAAGGTTCATTATCATCTATCTACCACCTCCACCACAAGGTTCATTATCATCTATCTACCACTCAACCACAAGGTTCATTATCATCTCTCTACCACCTCCACCACAAGGTTCATTATCATCTATCTACCACCTCCACCACAAGGTTCATTATCATCTATCTACCACCTCCACCACAAGGTTCATTATCATCTATCTACCACCTCCACCACAAGGTTCATTATCATCTATCTACCACCTCCACCACAAGACTCATTATCATCTATCTACCACCTCCACCACAAGATCATTATCATCTATCTACCACCTCCACCACAAGACTCATTATCATCTATCTACCACCTCCACCACAAGGTTCATTATCATCTATCTACCACCTCCACCACAAGACTCATTATCATCTCTCTACCACCTCCACCACAAGACTCATTATCATCTATCTACCACCTCCACCACAAGACTCATTATCATCTATCTACCACCTCCACCACAAGACTCATTATCATCTATCTACCACCTCCACCACAAGACTCATTATCATCTATCTACCACCTCCACCACAAGACTCATTATCATCTATCTACCACCTCCACCACAAGACTCATTATCATCTCTCTACCACCTCCACCACAAGGTTCATTATCATCTATCTACCACCTCCACCACAAGACTCATTATCATCTCTCTACCACCTCCACCACAAGGTTCATTATCATCTATCTACCACCTCCACCACAAGGTTCATTATCATCTATCTACCACCTCCACCACAAGGTTCATTATCATCTCTCTACCACCTCCACCACAAGACTCATTATCATCTATCTACCACCTCCACCACAAGACTCATTATCATCTCTCTACCAGTAACAGCCTATACAGCATCAAGCCCTGGCAGGCTGTAGTCAAACTTGACAATACAAAATTGATGTTTGTCCTGCCTTACTGCCCTTTGATGCTGTGAATCGGCCTTCAGTTGAGTCACGTGTAATTATGTCCCTTGGGGTTGTGGTTTATTTGCTGATACATTTGTTGCTTGTCGCTGCTTTTTCTGTCTTATCAAATCAACCATCAGCGCCTGTGATCTTCTGTCTATTTTATGTGAAGGACAGAAACAGCTGGCGCGAAAATGGCCCCCGTGTTTTTATTCAAACAACACATTGTTTCCAGAAAGAAAAAGTTCCGGTAAAAAAAATGCTCTCCCTGTTGGAAACCAAACAAATTTGATTTTGGGTAACAAACTTCTGAACAAAGGTTTGTTTGGGGGCAAGCCGCACTTTGTTTCTGTGAAAAAGGGAGGCATTGAAGGGGTGAAGCTTTTTCCTGCTGAGACTCAGGACAAAAACCTTTTCTTCCTCCCTCGTGCTGGTTGACTCTTTAACCCTTTAACTCCCCCACCCTGTCCACCAGCATCCCGCATTATCAACAATGCTAGCAAAACAAAAATTTAACCCTTTGACTCCCTCACCCTTCCCGCCAGCTTCCTGGACTCCCTCATCCTACCCACCAATTTCCTGCAGGAATAGGTAGGGTAGGGTGAGGGAGTCAAAGGGTTAAGTTTTTGCAGTTGGTGGCCAGGGTGTGGTAGTCAGGGGGTTAACTCTTTGTCTTCTTCATCTTGTCCCCACTACCTTACATTGTCTACCATGCTTGCAAAGCAAAAACGTAACCTTTTGACTCCCTCACCTGCAGGAAGCTGGTGGATAGGGTGAGGGAGTCAAAGGGTTAAGTTTTTGCAGTCGGTGGACAGGGTGCGGGAGTCAAAGAGTTAAGTTTTTGCAGTCAGTGGACAGGGTGCGGGAGTCAAAGAGTTAAGTTTTTGCAGTCGGTGGACAGGGTGCGGGACTCAAAGGGTTAAGTTTTTGCAGTCGGTGGATAGGGTGCGGGAGTCAAAGGGTTAAGTTTTTGCAGTTGGTGGATAGGGTGCGGGAGTCAAAGGGTTAAGTTTTTGCAGTCGGTGGACAGGGGTGCGGGAGTCAAAGGGTTAAGTTTTTGCAGTTGGTGGACAGGGGTGCGGGAGTCAAAGGGTTAAGCAAGATCAGAGGGGGTCTTACCTCTCTCTGTCAGGCATCCCTCATCTTTCTTGACGAAGACCAGCATACAAATGACGACACCTGGATGTCAGGATGGAACTGGAAAAATAAAAGCACTGATCTTCATCAGTACCTGGAAGACAGGCTAAGGGTTATATTAGCCGGCCCAGCTTCCAGCTGCTCCACCACAAAGACAGCGTATGGTCGTTAAGTGGTTGCCAATAGTAGTAGCCCCGCCATTTTCAGTGTCCGGTAACTAGTAGCGTGTGTTGAGGCACAAAGTGGTCACAGCGGTATTAACTGGTAAGTAAAGGTTACGTGTGTTCAGTTTGTTGGCTGTGGGCTGCCGTTGTTTCGTTTGTTTTGTTTGCTATATTGTTTTCGGTAGTTTGTTTGTATTTCATTATTTGTTGTTATTTTCAGTATTTTATAAACACACTCACACACACGTATATATATATATATATATATATATATATATATATATATATATATATATAATATATATATATATATATATATAATAGATAGATAGATAGATAGATAGATAGATAGATAGATAGATAATACTTAGAATAATTTTTGCTTTAGAAAACAACTTCACCCGGTCTCGAAAAATAAGGACTCGGTGACAGCATATATGAATCCCAAGAACGAAATATGGGATTCTTGTTTGGGGGAGGGGGGAAGGAGGGAGAACAGAGAGACAAACAGACAGAAACAGACACACACACACGCGCGCGCGCGCGCACGTGCACACACAGTCAGAAAGATAGAGAGAAAGGCAGAGACAGGGCTGCTGAAATATACCGAATGAATGACGTGATAAAAATAAAGATTATCTCGTAATCCTGAGGTCTTATGTGAACAGAGAGGGGATAACGACCTCAACTCCTTCATGAACCATCATTATGACAGCAGTGCCCTTCTACTCTTTCTCTCTGCTTTACCTTCTTTAACCCTGATCAAATCAGGCGTTCAGCCACAGTGAGGTGGACTGGAAGCTGCCACACACAAAAGTCTTTCCCGATCACCGTAATATTACAGCTGTGGTTGATAGACCCATCGCCTGACTAGGAAATTCGTGTAACTGCTGTTAACATTATATTTTGTGCAAAGCCTTTTTCTTCTTTCTGTCTTCTGTCCGTCTGTACCGTTACGGTTGTGGCAGACCAAAAGAGTTGATGAAATGTCATGTAACGTCCAAGTCTTCTCAAGGCCGTCAGTTTAGGTCGTTCTGGGTCTACGTCTCCCTATAAAGCTACACGACTTTTTGTTATTGATTCTGCTGGTGGTGTTGTCTTCGGGTCAGATGACCAAAACGACTTTATTTCCTATTGATAAATATGATGGCAGGCTGGTGCTGCTCCATGCTCTCTGATCTTGGTGTTTCTGATCATGTGACGTCTGGTCAAACCTTTCCCCCAAACTAGGCATTTCAAAGGTAGTAATTGTATGCTTCAGGCATTTGGCCAAGGTCCAAGTCTAGCACTGGTATGTCAGCGAGAGACAAAAAATATTTTAAAAACTGATGACCTCGACTATTGCTTCAACAGGAATGTTGGCGTTTGTCAGAGTGGGATCAATTTGATGACTGATGCTGTTTGGTTTCTGGTTTCCATCTTTCTGTTGAATCTCCTGTCTTCACCGAAAATTCTACTCACTTACTTAAGGTTAGTGCCACTTATGTTGATTTTTAGATTGCCTGATGTTCTGTTGACCTTCTAAATATCGGTTTTGGACAGATGCTGGTTTTCATGTTGTAGTTGTCACAAGTTGTGTTCAGGTTGATTGTGCGTTCATGTAGTTCTCTCTATATATATATATATATCTATCTCTGTCTGTCTGTCTGTTTGTCTGTCTGTTTGTCTGTCTGTCTGTCTGTCTCTCTTTCTATCTCTCTCTCTCTTTCTCTCTCTGTCTCTTTCTTTCTCTGTCTCTCTTTCTCACTCTTTCTCTCTGTCTGTCTGTCTCTCTTTCTCTGTTTCTCTCTCTTTCTCTCTCAGTCTGTCTCACTCTCTCTCTCTCTTTCTCTCTC
>JAPXFY010000022.1:43428013-43435513 GCA_030674185.1 Monoplex corrugatus
TTGTGGGATTAAATTCCTATCACGCAACCTCCTGCCTTCCGCCTCACCCTTCTCTTCGTCTATCCTCCCTCCCCCCCACCTGTTTCTCTCTAAATGTATAGATAGATAGATAGATAGATAGATAGATAGACGGATAGATAGATAGATAGATAGATAGACAGATAGATAGATAGACAGATAGATAGATACATACATACATACATACATACATACATACATACAGATAGACAGATAGACAGACAGAATAGATAGATAGATAGATAGATAGATAGATAGACAGACAGATAGATAGATAGACAGATATATAGATAAATAGACAGATAGATAGATAGATTGATAGATAGATAGATAGATAGATAGACAGATAGATAGGATAGATAGACATAGACAGATAGACAGATAGATAGACAGATAGATAGATAGATAGATAGATAGATAGATAGACAGATAGATAGACAGATATATAGATAAATAGACAGATAGATAGATAGATTGATAGATAGATAGATAGACAGATAGACAGATAGACAGATAGATAGACAGATAGATAGACAGATAGATAGATAGACAGATAGATTGATAGATAGATAGATAGACAGATAGACAGATAGATAGACAGATAGATAGATAGACAGATAGATAGATACACAGATAACAGATAGATAGACAGATAGATAGACAGATAGATAGATAGATTGATAGATAGATAGATAGACAGATAGACAGATAGACAGATAGATAGATAGAATAGATAGATTAGACAGATAGACAGATATATAGATAGATAGATAGATAGACAGATAGATAGACAGATAGATAGATAGACAGATAGATTGATAGATAGATAGATAGATAGATAGACAGATAGACAGATAGATAGACAGATAGATAGATAGACAGATAGATAGATACACAGATAGACAGATAGATAGACAGATAGATAGACAGATAGATAGATAGATAGATAGATAGACAGACAGATAGATAGTAGATAAAATAGATAGATAGATAGATAGATAGATAGATAGATAGATAGATGATCGATAGATAGATAGATAGATAGATAGATAGCATTTTTTTTTCTTTTTTTTAATCTTTAAATTTTACTTTAACCCTTTGGCCTCCTCACCATGTCCTCCAGCATCCTGCATTATCAGCCATGCTAGCAAAGCGAAAACATAACCCTTTGATTCGTTTACCCTATCCACCAGCTTCCTGCAGGATAGGATGGGTAGGGTGAGGGAGTCAAACGGTCAAGTTTTTTTTTAGTTGGTGGATAGGGTGCAGGAATCGAAGGGTTAACAGAATTTGAAATTTTGGTTGTACCTTGCTCTGACTGAAACCTAATTCCAATTAACGGAAGATGAAATATATGGCTTAACCATCTTGATCACATCTACCCACCCCCCTCCCTTCGACTTTAGTCTACCTCCCCATTCCTCACCCCCCCCCCCCCTCTGTCTCCACCCGTGGGGATGCCGGGGGCTCTTTCAGTGTAAATAGCATTCCCACCTTCTGGAAATTCTGTGCTAGAAATTTCCTCTCTTCTGTCACTCGCTTTGTTTCTACCTTGTTCCTTTGCTTTCTGTCATTTCTTCCTGTCATTTTCTGCCTTGCTGGTCCATTGATCTGTATGTGTTCGATAAAGTCTGTCGTACCTTTTCTTAGGATTGATAATTGGGTACATAAATTAAGTGCGTTTTTGGCTCTAGGGAGGTGAGGTATGCGGAAGCAATTTTAGATAATTCAGGTTCGTTTTTTATGTATGTTTTGGTGTCCTTAGGTATGCTTAAATTTGTATTCAGGTGTGTTTTTTAAATCCCCTGAGCGATAAATTGGACGGAGTGGTCAACGCCAGGGACATGTCCTTAGATTATGAGTGCGAATGCATTGATATGTGTACTTAATTTTCTTTTTGTTTTTGTTTTTTTTCCTGTTGAAGTTTTGTATGTTTTGACGCGAATATAGCCCTGATATGGCTCTACGCAGTCGGCTATGCTTTAAGCAACAATAACAATAACAATCACCCCCCTTCGTCATCTCCACTCCCTCACAGTCAGCCATCCATCATTTTCGTTTTTGTTCTGTTCTATTTTGTTTTTGTTTTGTTTTATTTTAACCAGAGGTTTGAACTCGAGGGACCCTGCACCCAACCGTCGCCACCACTTTCAACCATCTGGGAAGGCCAATTATCGGCTGAACGTCCCCCAAATCCAATCGGCTGGGCGACAGATTAAGGCCTGGCCAGCCACAAAGTAACAATTTTCTGCTCCATGTGCAACAAAAATTGGCACAAAATGTCGAACGCGTTGAGCGATTTAAATGTGGAAGAAGAAACAGTGAGTGGTGAGATTATTCAACCGTAGCACTTTTTTTTTCTTGTTTCATTTATAATAGTGTTTTTTTTCTATTCCACCAGGGGAGAAAAGCAACTAGAGCTTGAAAAATTGAAGAAGGAATTGGAACGGGATGGCGGAGGGGTGGGGGTGGGGGTGGGGGTGAGGTGGGGGTGGGGGTGTGAGTCGACTATCGACGTTAGAGTTGCAGGAAAGATTTTTTTAAATTTCAATTTCTGACGTTTTTCTTTATCCCATTGGTATAAGGATGTCTGATACTTTTTGCCCGTAAAAAAAAAACTAAAAAAAAAAAAAAAAAAAAGACAGAGTTACTTACATCAGTTACCAAAATAACCCAGACTGCTTAAAACACACGACAGAGCGGGTCTAGAATTTTCCATGGAGTGGGTCGCAATTTTTCTACAGGGTGATGTTCTCTGAGTTTAAGAAGGAGGCGCTCTGTTATAAATCATTACATCAAATTTTGTTCTCGGATAGCGCTCTTTTCCAAATGCAGTCGGACTACATTATCAGATTGTATTTACTTACATACCTACCTATTTCTTTTCTTCACTTTGTTGATAGGCAGCTGAGGCTTTGTGCATTGACTGGGGGTGGGGGGTGGAGGGGGCTTTATGTCATGTGAGACGAGTTTATACAGAGCAGCTAGCTGTGTTGTGATCCAGACCTTTGATTATTTATTTACTTACATTATATATGTGTTCTTTTCTTTGAAGATAAGATACACAGAGACACTTATCATTTACATGTAACCAAGACTGTTCCAGTGATAGACTGATACAGTACTAGTATAAAAATACAGACTAGGTAAAACGTAGGATGTCTAGGACCTCAGGACCTAGCCAGCTCATGGGTTTATGTGTAGGCTTAAGGCTTGTGCCATGATCACCATACACATGGCACCTGTGACATTAGTGCATATGGAATTCGTTCCGAGCGCGGAGACGTCCTCTTGAGAAACTGAAACTGAAACTGTCAGATTTTAACTTAAGCACAGAGAATTGTAGCTTAAAGTTAGGCGAGCTGACAAGTCCAGAACATTGTTGCATAATCTGCATCTTCGAAGGGCGTGAATGCTTTCATGTTTCCATAATCCTCTGTGGGGATGCCAGGGGCTCTTTCAGTGTAAACAGTGTCTCCACCTTCTAGAAATTCTGTGCCAGAAATTTCTTCTTTTCTGTCACTCTCTTTGTTTCTGCCTTGTTCCTTTTACTATCTGTCATTTCTTCGTCTCATTATCTGCCTTGTTGGTCCATCCACCTGTATATGTACTATAAAACCTTGCTTCTTTCCATCGCTCATCCCGAGGTGGCGGTATCGCCATCCTCTACAACGACTCACTCCATTCCCGCCTATCTTTCTCGCAGTCTCTGCCTTTCTCCCATCCTTCTTTCGAGCACGTTGAAGTATCCTTCCAATCCACCCCTCACCCCATCACCTTCTCCTGTGTCTATCGACCCCCACCTAGCTCTGCCAACAAACTCACCACATCCATGTTTCTCTCTCACTTTGACCAATTGCTTGACCACTACTGCCTCTTACCTGGAAATCTCATCATTCTAGGTGATATCAATGTCCACTATGACAACACTCACCGTTATGACACAAGACATATCATCAACTCTCTGTCCAATCATAATATGACTCAACACATTTCTGAACCAACCCATCAAAAAGGTCACATTCTTGACTGGATCATTTCTCGTGATCATCACAATTCCGCTACTGACAACTGCTTAGTTCTTTCTACCCGTCTAACTTCAGCCCTTCCATCTGACCACTCTGCAATTCTCTGTTCTCTCGACATTTCTCCTCCTTCCCGTACCATGCGCACAGTGACTCGACGCAATCTCAAATCTATCGACCTCTCCACATTTTCATCTGATGCCTCCCGTCTCCTTTCTGAAAAGTCACATAACCTTGCCGATGAATTCTATACTACTCTCCACCATCTTCTGGACACTCATGCTCCAGCCACAACCCGTCTTTTACCTGACCGCCCCCCTACCCCCTGGCTCACTCATGAGATCGCCTGTGCAAAACGTGCCCGCCGCAGAGCAGAGCGCCGCTGGCGCAAATCCAAACTCACTGTACACAGGCAATTTTTCCAAGCCTCTAAAACAAAAGTATCCACCCTCATTGCATCAGCAAAAACAAGCTATTTCCAAACCAAAATCCTGAATGCCTCTTCTTCAAAAGAACTCTTTACAACCATGAATCATCTCCTTGGCACACGAAAAGATTTACCTCTCCCAACAAAACATACAAATGAAGAACTCCCATCTGTATTCTCCAACTATTTCACCACCAAAATACAAACTCTTCGTGACAGGCTTGACAGGACACCCTGTCAACCATGCCCACCTGACCCTTCCTTCTCTGGCACACCTCTTACTACTTTTACCCCAGTCTCACAAGAAGAAATTCTCAACACAATCAGATCCATGTCGTTCAAAACCTGCGAACTGGATCCTCTTCCAGGTTCTGTCTACGCCGACTGTCTCCCTACTCTCCTCCCATTCATCACTGACATCATCAACACTTCTCTTCAAACTGGAACTGTCCCAGATTCTTTCAAGTCTGCTATTGTTCACCCTCTCCTCAAGAAACACAATTTAGGTCCAAATGAACTGAAAAATTACCGGCCTATCTCTAATCTCTCTTTCTTGTCAAAACTCCTTGAAAAAGTCGTCCTCAACCAGCTGAACTCTCACCTGTCTGCCAACAATCTCCTCAATCCTTTCCAGTCAGCCTACCGCCAGTGCCATAGCACTGAAACTGCCCTACTACACATTCTCAACAATCTCCTCCTTGCAACTGATACTGGCAAAGTCTCTCTCCTCACACTCCTTGATCTGTCTGCAGCCTTTGATACCATTGATCATGGTATTCTCCTTTCTAGACTTCATCATACTTTTGGCATCTCTGACATTGCTCTGTCTTGGTTCACTTCATACCTATCAAACAGAAAACAAACCGTTCTCATCAATGGCACTTACTCTCAACCTGCATACCTGACCTGTGGTGTTCCACAAGGATCTGTCCTTGGCCCTGTTCTTTTCACTCTTTACACCTCCCCCCTGTCCACCATCACCAACTCCCATTCTATAAAACACCACTTCTATGCTGATGACACCCAACTTCAAGACAGTGACTCACCTGATAATATACAGCGCCTGTTGACTCGCACCACTGAGTGTTACTCGGACATTAAGAACTGGATGACACACAATAGACTTCAGCTTAATGACGACAAAACAGAAGCTATCCTCATTGGCACCCGTCAGAAACTTTCTCAGCTGCCTCCTCTTTCTCTCCCATTATGTAACACATCAGTCCCAATTTCTGATTCAGCTAAAAACCTTGGTGTCTGCATTGACTCTACCCTCTCCATGAACAACTTTGTTTCTCAAACTGCCAGATCCTGCTACTATCATCTCCATCGTATAAAGCTGATCAGGAAGTATCTCTCTGTCGAAACAACTGCAAAACTCGTTCTCTCCTTCATAATGTCTCGCATTGACTATTGCAATTCACTCCTGTCTGGTCTTCCTGCCTCCACCATTCACATCCTACAGCGCATTCAAAACAATGCTGCACGCCTTGTACTCAAAAAGAAAAAAGCTGACCACATATCTCCTCTCCTGGCACAACTTCACTGGCTCCCTGTATCAAAGCGCATACAGTACAAACTAGACACCATGTGCTACAAAAGCCTCAATAACGCAGCCCCCGATTACCTGTCAAGCCTACTTGAGATCTATGTTCCCTCACGTACCCTCCGCTCTGCCTCTGATCCTCTGACTCTTCGCTTTCCACGCACTAAGCTCAATACCTATGGTCCACGAGCCTTCTCTGTTTCTGGTCCACTCTCCTGGAACAAACTTCCTCTCTCAGTCCGTCAGCAACCTACTTTTGTCTCCTTCAAGTCCGCTCTCAAAACTCACCTTTTCTCTCCTGCATAAAATCCTAACCTCACTCAACCCTCCCCTCTGCAGCCTGTCTCCGCTCGGAGGGAATCACATGGTTATAATATATAATTGTATGCTATGCTCTCTATAATTTTCCATTGCTTTTATTCTTGCTTTTATTGCTTTTATTCTTTCTCCCCATTTATAGCCATGCGTGTGTGTGGGTGTGGTGTGTGTGTGTGTGTGTGTGTGTGTGTGTGTGTCTGTATGTGTGCGTGCGTGTGTGTGCGGGCGTGCGTGCCTGCGTGTGTGTCTGCTTCAGCGCTTAGATTTGATTTTATCAAGATTTTGCGCTATATAAATATTGTAATTATTATTATTATTATTAAAACCTTACATATTTTCTCTTAGGATTGATGATTGGGTACATGTATAAAGTGCAGCTTTGGCTCCATGGAAACGAGATATGCGGAAGCAATGTTAGGTAATTCAGGCCTGTTTTAGTGCATGTTTTAATTCCCTTAGTCATGGTTAAGTTTGTATTCGAGTATGTTTTTAATATCTCCTCTGTGATAAATTGGATGGAGCAGTCAACGCCAAAGGCATCTCTTTAGATTAAGTGCGCGAATGGATTGATATACTTACTGAATTTTCTTTTTGTTTTACTTTTTTTAAAAATTAGTGTGTGTATGTTTTGAAACGGTTATTGCCCTGATATGGCTCTACGCAGTCACCAGAGCTTTAAACAAAAACATGAAAGTAACAATAACAATGTTTCCCTTACTCAGTCACTGACTGACATGATTCACAAGATCTTTACCGTACATATCTGATACTCTGCATACATGTACACACGAAGGTGGTTCAAGCACTGGCAGGTCTGCACACGTTGACCTGGAATATCAGAACAATTTTCACCCTTTACCCACTGGGCAGAGGTATCTGGGGGAGATTGAACCCTGGACCTTCTCATTGGAAGTCCAACATTTAAACGCTTGACTACCGCACCCAACTCTGTCAAATAGTATCGTTCTTAACAGCTTAACCACACTGGACGAAGCAGCAGGGAAGTTTCAGTCTTTTTCTCCTAATTTTTGTATGTGGTGTTTGTTTGTTTATGATCTTACACTTGGCAAAGGCCAGTTGGCCGAAAATTTGCGCCTGTCTTGTCTGGTTGTATTAAACACGCGTTCTGATTCTTTTTTCGTGTTTTTCTGGTTCCTTAACAGCTT
>JAPXFY010000022.1:43443013-43445513 GCA_030674185.1 Monoplex corrugatus
ATGGCAGTCCCGGGCATGCGCATCTAGCAGATCAGGCAGTGACGACAAATTGGCAAGATCACAATTAATTAAGTGAACGCCAGTCAGAAAAGGACTATGTTAACTACAATATTGTAAGGCAAATCAAATTACTACCATCGAAGATTTGTAAATTGTGGCATATAACTAACGTGTAAATTTCAAAAAGACTTTGTGTAAAGTCTGCAATTATTCAACCATTGTAATAACTAACGACATTATCGAAAAAGACTTTGTAAATTAGCAAGATTTCAAATTAAAGCCATATACATCCTAAGAACTATCATAGAGAGGTCAATTGAGATGAATAAGGATTAGATTTGTTTTGTTACTATACCAAGGCTTTCGATCGGTACGACATGATGAATTGATCAACAACAGGAGAGACTCAATGTTGATGGAAAAGATCTACGAATAATCAGGAATATGTACTGGGAACAAACAGTTGCAATGAGAATAGAAAACAATATAAGCTCTTTTCAAAACATCAAAAGAGGAGTCAGACAGGGTTGTGTTTTGTCACCAGATCTGTTAACACTATATAGCGAAAACATCATGAGAAACCTAGAAGAAGACCCTGGATTAAAGGTTGGAGGGAAATTGATAAACAACATTCGGTACGCAGATGACACCGTGCTAATTGCAGAAAATGAAAGGGACCTACAAAACCTTGTGAATATACTAGAAACAGAAAGCAAAGGTAAGGGGTTGGAACTAAACAGCAGGAAGACTGAAGTCATGGTGATCAGTAAAAAACATGAAATCCCCTCATGCAAAATAAAAACAAATGGCACAACCTTGACACAGGTTAATAAGTTCAAATACCTGGGAACGGTCATTTCATCAGACGGCAGAAGCACCTCGGAAATAGCTGGCAGAATCGGCCAAGCCAAAACAGCATTCAAGAAGATGATAAGCATTCTTACCAACAAATGCCTATCAATTAACATCAGAAAGAGAGTCCTTGAATGTTATATTGAACCAATACTGTTGTACGGATGCGAGGCGTGGACAGTCAGCAAGCAAAGCCAGAGCAGATCGAGGCAGCCGAGATGTGGTTTCTCAGAAGAATGTTGAGAGTTCCATGGACAGCAAAGAAAACAAACGAGACAGTCTTGATGGAGGCACACACAAATAGATCACTCATAAGGAAGATTAGGAAAAGACAAGCAACATTTATAGGCCATTTTATGAGGAAGGGGGATTTGGAGCACCTGGTCACAACGGGAAAGCTGGAGGGAAAGAGAGCACCAGGTAACCCAGGGAGAGAATGTTGGACGGACTTGCAGAGTGGCTGGGGACGAGGAGGGTGGGGGAGATGCTGGGGGCAACGAGAGATAGAGATGGTTGGAAGTCCATGGTCGCCAACGCCATGCGGCAGGGCACCTGATGATGATGATGATGACAATTAAATGGTAGCTTACTACACTATCAGAAAAGAGAATTACTTGTTTAAAGCTTTGAGAAACACACGGCTTTCAAACGATTAACTAGGCTAACCCAGTAATTGGCACATTCAAGTTAAACAACAACTGATTAGTTTATCTGCAAGGACATTGGAACGTTTATAAGAAACAACATAGCGACTTGTCCTTCAATGATGTATTGTATTTATTTCATTGATTGCAAATTATTTTTTTCTTCCTTTTGTTTTTCGTTGTTTTTTTTTCTTTTCCTTCTTTCTTATTTCATTTATTTATCTCTTTTTTCTTTCTTTCCTTAATGATTTATTTAATGATTTATTTATTTGTTTATTTATTTATGTATTTGTTTATTTTATTTATTTATTTATTTATTCATTTTTTTATTTATCAACCTGTCTCAAGGTTGTGCCGTTTGCTGTTATTTTGCATGAGGGGATTTCATGTTCTTTACTGATTACCATAACTTCAGTGTTCTTCTGTTTAGCTGCAACCCCTTACCTTTGCTTTCTATTTCTAGTATATTCACAAGGTTTTGTAGATCCCTTTCACTTTCTGCAATTAACACGATGTCATCTGCGTATCGAATGTTGTTTATCATTTTTCCTCCAACCTTTAATCCAGGGTATTCCTCCAAGTTTCTCATGATGTTTTTGCTGTAAATTGAAAACAGATCAGGTGACAAAACAACAACCTTGTCTGACTCCTCTTTTGATATTTTGGAAATAGCTTATGTAGTTTTCTATTCTCATTGCAGCTGTTTGTTCCCAATACATATTTCTGATTAATCGTAGATCTTTTCCATCAATATTGAGTCTTTCTAGTTGGTTGATCAATTTCTGTATACCCAATCGAGAGTTTACTTAGATCATGTGCGCGAATGCATTGATATGTGTACTTAACTTTCATTTCTTATTTTCCCCTGTTGAAGTTTTGTATGTTTTGAAGCAGTTATAACCCTGATATGGCTCTACGCAGTCGGCTAGGCTTTAAACAACAATAACAATAAATCAGCTTTTAACGTAAATAAAGACAGGAAACAGAAGACTCTGACTACTGAT
>JAPXFY010000022.1:43450513-43460513 GCA_030674185.1 Monoplex corrugatus
TTCTTGTCAAGTAAGTAAGTAAATAAGTGAAGTAAGTAAGTAAGTAAATAAGTAAGTAAATGAGTAAGTAAGTAAATAAGTCAGTCAGTCAGTCAATCAGCCAGTCAATCAGTCAGTTAGTCAATCAGTCAGTCAGTCAGCCAGTCAGAGATGTGATGTCTGGGGTTCAATCCGCATCCCACTACATCAAACGATGTCCTGTTTCACTGATATCTGAATCATCGTGGTGGTGTAAGCTGTACCCCCGTGGGGATGCCGGGGGCTCTTTCAGTATAAATAATATCCTCGCCTTCTGGAAGTTTTGTGCTAGAAATTTCCTCTTTTCTGCCACTCTCTTGGTTTCTTTTTTGTTTTGTTTGTTGTTGTTGTTGTTGTTGTAGTTGTTTGTTTGTTTGTTTTTCTTCCTCCTTTGCTTTCTATCATTTCTTCCTATCATTTTCTGCCTTACTGGTCCATTCACCTGTATGTGTTCTGTAACGTTTTAGGTACTGTCTCTTAGGATTGATAATTGGGCACATGTATTAAGTGCAATTTTTTGGCTTTAGAGAAATGAGATAAGCGGAAGCAATTTTAGGTAATTCAGGCCTGTTTTTATATATGTTTTAGTGTATTTATTTATGTTTAGATTTGTATTCATGTATGTTTTTTAAATCCCCTGCGATAAATTGTAAGGCGTGGTCAACGCCAGGGCATCTCCTTAGATTATGTGCGCGAATGCATTGATATGTGTACTTAATTTTCTTTTCTTTATTTTTTCTCCCTGTCGAAGTGTTGTAAAGTGTTCATCATCATCATCATCATCATCATCATCATCATCATCATCATCATCATCATCATCATCTTCTTCTTCTTCATCTTCATCATCATGTGCCCAGCTGCATGGCGTTGGCGGCCTTGGCCCTCCACACGAATTTTATTCCTTGTCGCTGCGAGTACATCTTCCACCCTCTCTGTCCTCAGCCACCCTGCACGTCCGTCTAATATTCTCTCCCTGGGTCTACCTGGTGTTCTCTTTCCCTCCAGCTTTCCTGTTGTGACCAGGTGCTTCAATTCCTCTTTCGTCATAAAATGTTGTATAAATGTTGCTTAACTTTTCCAAATCTTTATTAATGATTTTCATAAAGACGATAAACCTAATCTTCTTTATCAATGATTTTCTTGTGTCTGCCTCCATCAAGACTATCTCGTTTTCGTTTTTGTTTTGTTTGTTTGTTTGTTTTTTGTTGTTTTTTTGTGTTGGATTTGTTGTTGTTTTTGTTGTTGTTGTTGTTTTGCTGTCCATGGAACTCTCAACATTCTTCTTAAAAACCACATTTCGGCTGCCCCAATCTTGTTCTGGCTTTGTGTGTTGACTGTCCATGCCTCACAACCGTATAACATTATCGGTTCTATAGTACATTCAAAAACTCTCTTCCTGATGTTAATTGAGAGACATTTGTTGGTAAGAACGCTTTTTGTAAAGTGTTCCTGGTCAGAAACTGTGAAATAGTCCAGAGGGGAATGGAGGGATAGATCGTAAACAAGATGTTTGTGTGTTGATCAAAGGCCGCAGCATTGTGGTTGTACGGTCAGTATCGTGGTTTTTGTCATTTTCATTTTCACCTTATCCTCTTCGTTCTCATCGTCCTCCCTCATCATCATCATCGTCGTCGCCGTCGTCGCCGTCGTCATCGTCGTCGTCGTCGTCACGTCATCATCATCGTCATCATCATCACCATCATTATTATCATCACCATCGTCACCATCATCACCATCGTCATCATCATCATCATCATCATCAACAGCATCATCATCGTCGCCGTCATCATTATCACCATCATCATCATCAACATCATCATCGTCGTCGTCGTCATCATCAACATTATTATCATCATCACCGTCGTCGTCATCATCAACATTATCATCATCATCATCATTATCATCATCAACGATGACAGCAACATCATGATCGTCATCTTGTTTTTCTTCTTTTTCTTTATCGGGCAACAAGTCTTTTTTTTATCCGAAACAAAAGAAAAGAAAAGAATATGGTGCCGGAAACATTACAGCAATCTAACCAGCCCCACCCCATTACCTCTCCGCTTATAAGCCACCCCCTCCATCCTTCGTTTCCAGCTGCCAGCTTCCCCTACCCTCACCCTCATCTCATCCCCCCTCCAACCCCTCACCCACCCACGAGCGCCCCCCCCCCCTCCAGCCCCCCCCCCCCCTTCTCTAAACTTGAAGCCATAAAGTTAATCAGTTGTGTCTGTTGAAAGCTGATTAAGGAGGCCAAAGAGTCAGAGGTGGATTTAGGCCTAACACGGCCCCCAGCTCCCCACCCTCTCCCCCTCCCCCCAAACTGTCAGCCTTACGGCCAAGCAGTCAGCGCCCTCTTGGACACATTACGTGATTATCTCCCTTTCACTGGCTGACCGCACTGAGCCGTGGCAGCCCCCAGAAGCAGCTCTCACAGACTGTGGGGCTCCCCCCTTGCTTCCAGCCGCCAAGTTTCTGTCATTTTGCCTAAATCAAGTCTGACTGGCGCGATTTCGAGCCCTGCCCGCGAAATCACTCGCCGCTTTCGGGGGAATTAGTCCATAGCAAAGTGTAGGGATTTTTTATTATTTTTGTTCCTTTGGCAAAGCGTTATTTTCTGTCTTTTTTTCTTGTGTGATGGTGGTTTTGTAATGCGTGGTGGATATCAGTCTTGTTCTGTGTCTATGTGTGTCTGTGATAGCTTGTCAGTTTTCCGTTTCCGGTTTAGTTTCAGTTTCTCAAATTGACGTCTCCACGCTCAGAACGAATTCCATAATTATGCACTGATGTCACAGGTGACATGTGTACGGCGATCATGGCACAAGCCTTAAGTCTGCACATAAACCCATGAGCTGGTCCTGAGGCCCTACCTAGACTATGTTTTACCTAGTCTATATTTTTCATTCTAGTATTGTATCAGTCTATCATTGGAACAATCCTAGTTATATGTAAATGATATGTGTATCTGTGTATCTTATCTTCAAAGAAAAGATCAGATAAGTAAATAAATGAATAATTAAAGGTTTGAATCACAACACAGCTAGCTGCTCAGTATAACTCGTCTCACATCCCAGAAAGCCACCCACCCACCCACCCAGTCAATGCCCAAAGCCTCAGCTGTCTATCAACTAGTTGAAGACAGTATTTTCTTAATCATAGCCCCGCTAGTCTGTCGTTCACTTCTGAGGAAAAAAAAAAGGAAATAGGTAGGTAAGTAGGTAAGTGAGTAAGTAAGTAAGAAAGATGTCAGTCAGTCAGTCAGTCAGTCATTTACTCACTCACTCACCCACTCATTGACTCACTCAGTCTGTCAGTCAGTCAGTCAGTCAGACAGTAAAGAAAGAAAAAATAAACAATATATCCCCTCTTGCCATGCGGTTTGTAAACAAGGAAATCAGATGACTGGGTCTAAATGGGTCACGCAGCGCATGGACGAACGACCACCCCCCCCCCCACCTTCGCTTGATGAAACAGCGTCCGGAAGTTAGGAGGTGACTGTCCGGAGAGTGTGAGGCATTGATGCTCTGGCTTTCATCCAGCACCCTCGGGTGTCTCTTGTTAACATACGAGTGTTGAGCTGGTAGCGGTTGTGATCTTGTTATCTGATATGATGCATGTACTTCTGTTCGTTCGTTCTTTGATTTAACGTCTTTTCACTTTAAGTGATATTAAACGGATGTACTTCTGTATCCCTATGACAGTGGATTTCTTGCCAAATATTTCCAGAGACAACATATTTTTTGCCATGGGATGTTTAACGTGCGCTGAGTGCTTGCTGCACACGTGACCTCGCTTGTCGTCTCATTCGAAATGCTAGCACCCAGACCACCACTTAATGTCTCGTGTAAGGGGAAGAAAAATCCCCTGTCAGATCCGTGATTTGGAATCCGGGCTTTTCGCGTCCTTTGCACGTGCTTTTACCACTGAGCCACACGTTCTATAAAAAAGGTAATCCCCAGCGGGATTGGAACCCTTGACCTCCACCACATAGCTTGTAAGACCTTACCATAAGCTTCTTGACGTGACTTGATCCTTAACTTCGTTCTGTCTTCAAAGTTTTAGTTTCAGTTTGTGTCTGAAGACGACGTCTCCGCGCTCGGAATGAATTTCATATGCACTAACGTCACAGGTGCCATGTGTATGGTGATCATGGCACAAGCCTTAAGCCTGCACATAAACCCATGAGCTGGCCAGGCCCTGAGGCCCTACCTAGCCTATGTTTTACCTAGTCTATATTTTGCACTACTATTATATCAGCCTATCATTGGAATAATCTTGATTACATGTAAATGACATGTGTATCTTTATCTTATCTTCAAAAAAGGAAAACATATATATATTAAATAAATAATTAATTAAAGGTCTGAATCACAACACAAATAGATACTCAGTACAAACTCGTCTTACACGACGGAACTACCCCCCCCCCCCCCCCCCCCCCCCCAGCCAATGCGCAAAGTCCCCAGCTGTCTGTCAACTAATTGAAGACAAGAACCTGAAAAAAAACAACGAAAAAAGAATAAGAACGCGTATTTTGATACAACAAACAAGACAGGCGCAAATTTTCGGCCAACTGGCCTTTGTCAAGCGTAAGATCACAAACACACAAACACCAGATACAAAAATTAGGAGAGAAAGACTGAAACTTCCCTGCTGCTCTGTCCAGTGTGAGAAAAGGAATCCACGATACTGATTGTACAACCACAATGCTGCAGCCTTTGATCAAAACACAAAATCTTGTTTACGATCACCCTTCCCCTCCTTCTGAACTATTTGACAGTTTTTTTACCGACAAATGCCTATCAATTAACATCAGGAAGAGAGTTCTTGAATGTTATATAGAACAAATACTGTTGTAAGGTTGCGAGGCGTGGACAGTCAACAAGCAAAGTCAGAACAAGATTGAGGCAGAGAGATGTGGTTTCTAAGAAGAATGTTGAGAGTTCCATGGACAGCAAAGAAAACAAACGAGTCAGTCTTGAAGGAGGCAGACACATGTAGATCATTCATAAGGAAGATTAGGAAAAGACAGGCCACATTTATAGGCCATTTTATGAGGAAAGGGGAATTGGAGCACCTGGTCACAACGGGAAAGCTGGAGGGAAAGAGAGCACCGGGTAGACCCAGGGAGAAGATACTGGACGGACTTGCAGAGCGGCTGGGGACAAGGAGGGTGGAAGAAATGCTTGGGGCAACAAGAGATAAGACAGATGGAAGTCCATAATCGCCAACGCCATGCGGCAAGGCACCTGATGATGATGATGATGATGATGATGATGAATAGAACCGAAAATGTACGCGGAATGCGGAGACGTCCTCTTGAGAAACTGAAACTGAAACTGAAACTGAAACTGAAACTGAAACTGCTTGTTGCCACCACTCTATAGACACAGACAGGATGTGCGTATAGATTCACACTGTTGACAATATTAGAGGAAGATGATAATGATGGAAATCAGTCGCCGTGGTGTAGCGGTTAGCACGACGAACTACCGATTGGAAGGTTGTGGGTTCGAATCCTCATCAGTCCTTTCAAAAATCATTATGGGATTTTTCGGCTCCAACCGGCTCCTACCCCCAGAGTTGAGCGCGCAAATGGGCTCATTGGGAAAACTTGGGAACACACATTTCAGTCTCATCCACTTCACGGATGCGTCATTGAGGGTGTTGCTCAAATCGTCTGACCAGCACCGCAGGTGACTGCATCTCTCGGGCCTGACTGATGCCAGAAATATATTATGATAGTGAGCGTGAAGTCTAGTCTTGTCAGGTAGTCTCAATCCTAATGGAACTCCAAAGCATCATGATTATCATCCTCATTGTCATTTGCATTGCTGAAACTGTTCCAGCTTCTGTGCTCAATAAGGTGACTAGAAAATGGGACCAAAAAAAAAAAAAAAATGCATGATGGCGATGAATGGCTTTCCTTTTCTTTCTTTACCCTGTCCACATCTATCTTGTACCATACTATGTGTATCGCAGGGATGTATTGGCGTCAGCACAGTGAGTGGGAACACCTGCAGTGGATCGTAATGACTCTGTGACATCAGAATGTCTGTACGAACACTGTCAATGACCAGTCTTTTCCTTGTTTGCTATCTGTGATGAGTCCATCAGTCCCTTCACAAATCATCGTGGAATTTTTGGTTTCCAACGGTATCCTACCCTAGCTAAGTGTGCTATGAACTTCTCCCTTAGCCACTTATTTATCTATGTATCTATACTATGTATCTATCTATGTTATCTATGTATCTATCATGTATCTTTATGTCTATATCTATCTATGTATCTGTCTATGTATCTATCTATGTATCTATTATGTATCATCTATGTATCTATCTATGTATCTTCTATGTATCTATAATGTATCTATGTATCTATCTATCTATGTATCATCTATGTATCTATCTATGTATCTATCTATGTATCTATCTATGTATCTATATGTATCTATCTATGTATCTATCTATGTATCTTCTATGTATCTATCTAGTATCTATCTATGTATCTATGTATCTATGTATCTATCTATGTATCTATCTATGTATCTATACTATGTTCTATCTATGTATCTATCTATGTATCTATCTATGTATCTATCTATGTATCTATCTATGTATCTATCTATGTATCTATCTATATCTATGTATCTATCTATGTATCTATATCTATGTATCTATGTATCTATCTATGTATCTTATCTATCTATCTAGTACTATCTATCATCTATCTATCTATGTATCTATCATCATGTATCTATGTATCTATCTATGTATCTATCTATGTATCTATGTATCTATCTATTATTATCTATGTGTCTATGTATCTATGTATGTATCTATCTATCGATATGTATGTATATATACATCATACTATACATACTATATATATTATATATATATAACTATATACTATAATAATAATACATATATATATACACATATATATTTTTTCTTTTAAGATGAGATGCACACGCCATTACAACGTAACCAAGACGGTTCCACTTATAAAGTGGTACAATACTCGTATATGACACAAAACCCGTAGGCTAAGTAGGATTTCAGGACCTGGCTAGCTCATGGGTTTATGTGCAGGATTAAATCTTGTGCCACATCATTCTGGATCTTTTTGATCTTCTCCCTTACATGGCACCAGTGACGTCACAGTTCATATGGATTCGTTCCCCAAGTGCGCGACATCATCTTGAGAAACTGAAACTGAATCGTGAAGAGGCATGAGGCGCCACACTAAAAGAACTGTTCACCAGACTCCCTTCCCAGCTCTGTCGGTGGTGTGCCAAATCCTGGGTCTCTGCAAGTCTTCGATGATGAACATCATGAACTAAATGGCACAGACAACCAGAAACCTGAACCTTCCACAAAGAAAAAAAATGTATCAAGAGTGAACATGGTTGACAAACTGCAGGTAGACGCATTTCCCGCTGCCTTCCCTTTGACTATGCTGCCGTAAGTGAATGTAGGGTGGGGTGGGGTGGATGGGGTGGTTGTGGGGGGGGAAGGGGGAGGGAAAAGGGAGGGGAAGGGGGAAGGGAGCAGGCATTGGGGTGGGGAGGGAAGGGGGTGCGGCAGTGTGTAGCAGGGCTGCGAAAACAGAAAGCAATGTCCATTAATTCATAACGATTCCAGCTCCACAGAAAACAGCTTTCAGCCTTGAGCTAGGACGGCTTGGCTGACTGAGGCACCAGACGAGCTTATAGAGACTTTTTTTTTTCTTCTTTTTTGCGTGTAAGTCCGCTTCCAGCGAAGTTTTTGCTTGCAGAGCTATGTTGACGTGGGCAGGCTTTGTTGACGACTTTTCGCCTTCAATCTGAAAGATGGGGCATAGTGAGATGACAGATCGGTGATTGGTCAAAATAGTTACCTGGCAAAATAAGCGTCTGGAAAAAAAAAATGTCGTTACATTTTTTCAGAATAAATTTTTTTATTCGATCTTCATGGCTAAAATGTGGTCAGTCTTTGGATCAGATAGTGTGTTTTTATACAGTTTTTTGTTACCCTGTTGAAGACCCGAAGACCGAAACTGGTAGGTGTCTTCTCTGTGTTTACTGTTCTGTCAAGTCCTGAAGATTACATTATTCAAAATAAAAACTTACCTGATCCTCATGGCTAAAATGGGGTCAGTCTTTGGATCAGATAGTGTGTTTTTATACAGTTTTCTGTTACCCTGTTGAAGACCCGAAGACCGAAACTGGTAGGTGTCTTCTCTGTGTTTACTGTTCTGTCAAGTCCTGAGGATTACATTATTCAAAATAAAAACTTACTTGATCCTCATGGCTAAAATGTGGTCAGTCTTTGGATCAGATAGTGTGTTTTTATACAGTTTTTGTACCCTGTTGAAGACCCGAAAACCGAAACTGGTAGGTGTCTTCTCTGTGTTTACTGTTCTGTCAAGTCCTGAAGATTACATTATTCAAAATAAAAACTTACTTGATCCTCATAGCTAAAATGTGTTCAGTCTTTGGATCAGATAGTGCGTTTTTATACAGTTTTCTGTTACCCTGTTGAAGACCCGAAAACCGAAACTGGTAGGTGTCTTCTCTGTGTTTACTGTTCTGTCAAGTCCTGAGGATTACATTATTCAAAATAAAAACTTACCTGATCCTCATGGCTAAAATGTGGTCAGTCTTTGGATCAGATAGTGCGTTTTTATACAGTTTTTTGTTACCCTGTTGAAGACCTGAAGACCGAAACTGGTAGGTGTCTTCTCTGTGTTTACTGTTCTGTCAAGTCCTGAGGATTACATTATTCAAAATAAAAACTTACCTGATCCTCATGGCTAAAATGTGGTCAGTCTTTGGATCAGATTGTGTATTTTTGTGCAGTTTTTGTACCCTGTTGAAGACTCGAAGACCGAAACTGGTAGGTGTCTTCTCTGTGTTTACTGTTCTGTCAAGTCCTGAGGATTACATTATTCAAAATAAAAACTTACCTGATCCTCATGGCTAAAATGTGGTCAGTCTTTGGATCAGATAGTGTGTTTTTATACAGTTTTTGTACCCTGTTGAAGACCTGAAGACCGAAACTGGTTGGAGTCTTCTCTGTGTTTACTGTTCTGTCAAGTCCTGAACTGCGTACAATACATTTGTTTTTTCATTGTCATTTCTTTTTCACAGTGGGTTTTCCATGTGAAACTCGGGCTGCTCTCCCCGTTGACAGCACGTCGCCGCAGTTTAGCGCCACCTAAGTTGTTTTTTCTTGACCAAGACTTCAGAAAGGCAAGAAGGCTAATTGACTTTCAAGGGGAGGGATCTGGGAAATCAACTTATCTCTCCAATGTTTTGTACCTGGGCAGCTGGGCGAATGCTCTGCTCTTCACAATTTTCAACTGCCGTGGGATCTTTAGCATGCGCAGGCCAGAAGGCACTCGGATTCGACTCGCTTTTAGTCCCCTGCCGAAGGACTAAACGTCCAGTTCGATTTTCCGGTTAGACTTAGGAAGATAGTTAAAGACTGAACTGGGAATGAACCTTGGAACGTGGAGTTTAGTTATTGGCAGGCGAACGTCTGAACCATTCTGCCATTCTTCTGCTCTATGATCTGATAAGTCGAGTTCAATCCCAGCCTGCAACATTAAAAACTGGCCTGTTCGCTGCCCATCTTAATGTTTCCATCGTTCTGGTGATGTCAGCTTACTGTTTTATGGGTCCTTCTACCTAACTATTCTGATTTGCCCATTTTACATGTAAACATTGCCAGCAGGTAGGTCTTCCACCGATTTGGGTTGAGCACATATAGAATTGTCTGATTTCGATGAATTTCTCTTGAAAAAAATCACCAGACAAACTCCAGACTTCAAGTTTGTCTCTCATCCCACCTGTTGTGTTGTTGTTGTTGTTGTTGTTGTTGTTTATATGTGTATGTTGTGTGTACACGTATGTGTGTGTGTTTGTTATGTGTACGTATGTACGTGTTGTGTGTACATGTGTGTGTGCGTGCGTGCGAGCGTGTGTGGCGTTTTGTTT
>JAPXFY010000022.1:43463013-43468013 GCA_030674185.1 Monoplex corrugatus
GGCGCTGCAGCCTGCAGAGTATGTCCCAGCGACGCTAACAGGCGTGGCGTTCATGTACGCACGAACGTTGAAGCGCGTGAAGTCAAGTACGCGTGCGCGTGCACACAAAATACACTCACATAGCCTCCTTTCCCCCCAAACCCAACCCATCACCACACACAGAATACACACTATGACCTTGACACTTTGATACTTTTAAACTTTTGCTGTGAATACCTCGAGCCCATACTCAGTGAAACAGTACTACAAACAACCATGGCCTCCGTCTTGCCTTTGTTTTCAGATTCATCACCGGCGATTATTATCAACGACCAGACCATAAACCTACAGGTGCTCTTTCGGTATAAATAGCATCCCCATCATCATCATCATCATCATCAGGTGCCCTGCCACATGGCGTTGGCGACCATGGACTTCCAACCATCTCTATCTCTCGTTGCCCCCAGCATCTCCCCCACCCTCCTCATCCCCAGCCACTCTGCAAGTCCGTCCAGCATTCTCTCCCTGGGTCTACCCGGTGCTCTCTTTCCCTCCAGCTTTCCCGTTGTGACCAGGTGCTCCAAATCCCCCTTCCTCATAAAATGGCCTATAAATGTTGCTTGTCTTTTCCTAATCTTCCTTATGAGTGATCTACTTGTGTCTGCCTCCATCAAGACTGTCTCGTTTGTTTTCTTTGCTGTCCATGGAACTCTCAACATTCTTCTTAGAAATCACATCTCGGCTGCCTCAATCTTTGCTCTGGCTTTGCTTGCTGACTGTCCACGCCTCGCATCCGTACAACAGTGTTGGTTCTATATAACATTCAATGTTATATGTTATATAGCATCCCCACCTTCTGAAATTCTGTACTATAAATTTCCTCTTTTCTGTCTCGTTAAGCAGAATTTGCTAAGTAGTAACAAGTGTCTGTGTATTCATGGTTGACGCCAAGACATCATTATATTGTGAGAGCAAGCCTGCGCGTCACCCTGTTCTTCAGTCTGGATCCAAAAAAAACCGGAACCAAACGTTATCAGTATCATCCTAACTCCCATTCTGGTCAATCATCCCCAATAACGCTGGTTGTCTCTGGTCACGGAGCCGTGGACTGAGGTTCTGAAGTCTTGAGTTCAATCCCAGCCCGCATCATTAAAAAACCTGGCCTGTTCGCTGCCCATCTTAAATGTTCCTATAATTCTGATGGTGTCAGAGCTTGATATCTAATGCCTTTCTTCCTCTCACTACCCTCCAGCCATTCCAAGACCTTGTCATCTCATAGGGTTTTGCGCTGCGCGGGGTCAAGGATTTTGCCAGATAGCAGGGAAAAGGCATACCTGGTGGAGCGCGTGTGGAACTGTCTGAGTGTAGTGAATTGCCCTCTGGAAGAAACTCTGAACCCTGAGCTCCGAACGAGTGAGGAGCTCAACGATCACCACCACCTCCAGTGCCACGCAAGGGGGGAGAGAGAGAGAGGCAGACAGACAGACAGACAGACAGAAACAGAGAGAGAGGGAGAGACAGACAGACAGACAGACAGACAGCAGACAGACAGAGAGCGAGAGAGACAGACACAGAGCGAGATAAAGACAGACAGAGAGAGCGAGAGAGAGACAGAGGGAGTACACACACACACACACACACACACACACACATACACACACACACACACACACACACACACCACACACACACACACACACACACACACACACACACACAGCGAGAGAGACAGACACAGAGAGAGATACAGACAGACAGAGGGAGCGAAAGAGACAGACATACACAGAGAGAGATACAGACAGACAGACACAGAGATAGACAGTGAGACAGACAGAGAGAGACACAGACAAAGATACAGACAAAGACACACAGAGAGAGGAGAGACACAGAGAGAGAAAGAGAGAGACAGAGAGAGAGGCAGAAACAGACAGACCGAGACAGAGACAATGAGACAGACACAGTCACACACAGAGACAAAGAGAAAGAAAGAAAGAGAATCAGACAAACAGACAGAGAAACAGAGACAGAGAGAGCAGATTCAGCAGGACAGGAGAAAGTAGCAGATCTATCAAAGAGAACGGTACAGTAGTCAAGTGGGTAAATGTCGGTCTTCTAATCGGAAGGTCTGGGGTTCGATCCTGCCTGGGTACCTTTCGCCTGGTGATAACAGGTGGGGATTTTCCCGATCTCCCAGGCCAACATGTGAACAATTCTGCCAGTGCCTAAACCTCCTTCTCTCTCCTTCCTTCGTTTGTATATGAACGCAGAATATCAAGAATATGCACTTTATCGTTGCTGTAAACCAGGGTAGTATCCAGGGTGGCTTATTGTTTCAGTTTCAATTTCAGTTTCTCAAAATGACGTCTCCGCGCTGGGAATGAATTCCATATGCACAAAAGTCATAGATGCTAAATGATAGAGAAGATCAAAGAATGATCGTGGTACAAGCCTTAAGCCTGCACTAATACTATGAGCTGGCCCGGTCCCGAGGTCTTCATCATCATCATCAAGTGCCCTGCAGCTGGCGTTGGCGATCATGGACTTCCATCTGTCTCTATCTCTCGTTGCACCTAGCATCTCCCCCACCCTCCTCGTCCCCAGCCACTCTGCAAGTCCGTCCAGCATTTTCTCCCTGGGTCTACCCGGTGCTCTCTTTCCCTCCAGCTTTCCCGTTGTGACCAGGTGCTCCAAATCCCCCTTCCTCATAAAATAGCCTATAAATGTTGCCTGTCTTTTCCTAATCTTCCTTATGAGTGATCTACTTGTGTCTGCCTCCATCAAGACTGTCTCGTTTGTTTTCTTTGCTGTCCACGGAACTCTCAACATTCTTCATAGAAACCACATCTCATCTGCCTCAATCTCGTTCTGGCTTTGTTTGTTGACTGTCCACGCCTCGCATCCGTACAACAGTATTGGGTCTATAAAACATTCAAGAACTCTCTTCCTGATGTTAATTGAGGTCTTACCTAGCCTATATTTTACCTACCCACATCTTTTTTATCGTATACTAGTTTTACATCAATCTATCATTCTGTGGCTTAGAGATAAAATGGAAACACCCAGTATGCACGGCCACCGGAGATTTGAGTATGCACGGTCATGCAGCTGAAGATCTCAAGCAAAGTATGGGCAAAACAGCGTGTGTACATACATCCAGAATTAATCAGGACACTGGAGAAAAATGATAATGATACTAACTAAATAAATAATAAATGAATGAACACATACATTGGTAAAGAAGTAAATATACAAATACCATAGGTAAAGAAGTAAATAAACAGACAAATAAAATAGGTAAATAAGTATAAATAAACAAAATACATAGATACGTAAACAAATAAACAAACGAATAAATAAAACAAACGAATAAACAAAGGATTTTCAGTTTCGGTTGCAGTTTCAGTTTCAGTTTCTCAAGATTACGTCTCAGCGTTCAGAATGAATTCCATACGCGCTAACGTCACTGATGCCATGGGATGGAGAAGATCCAGAATAATCATGGCACAAGCATAAGCCTGCACATAAACCCACGAGCTGGCCAGGACCTGAGGTCTAACTAGCTTATGGGTTAAAAAAAGAAAAACAGCCCCAAAATGATAATGATGATAATGATGATAATGATGATGATCCCGATACAACAACAATAATGACAACAACAACAACAACCAGTCGCCTTGGTGTAGTGGTTAGCGTAACGGACTACCGATTGGAAGGTTGTGGGTTCGAATCCGTATCAGTATCTTCAAAAATCATCGTGAGATTTTTCGACTCCAACCAGCTCCTACCCACCAGAGCTGGGCGTGCTATGGGCTCATTGGGAAGACTGGGACCAACACAGTCGAGTCTCATCCTCCTCACGGATGCGTCATTGAGGGTGTTACTTAAATCTTCTCACCAGCACCGAAGGTGTCTGTATCTCTCGGGCCTGGTTGACGCCAGGATATTATGATAATAAGTGTAAGGTACAGCCCTGTCACGCAGTCTCAATCCTAGATAGAAGTCCATTGAATCACGATTATCATCCTCATCGGCATCATCATCATCATGACATTGTAAAAAAACTTTGCCAGCTTCTGTGGCCATTAAAGTGGCGTAGAAAATGGGACGAAAAGAAAGGTGAGCACAAAGGTAACTTCCCTGAGTGCGATGATCTAAAAATATATACAGTACACAATAAAAAATTAAAACAACAAAAATATACAACGATGGTAACAATAATGATAATTACAATTTTTTTTCACCTTTTTTTTTTAATTCATTTTTAACAAGTATAGATATCAACAAACAATGTTTGTAACAGAACAAAACAAGAAAAAAAAAATTTCAATTCATAGTAATTGTTTACATAAAAAAAAGAAAAGAAAACATATAGCCTACAAAACATATGAAACAATATTCTAATCAATGATGATTTCATTATGTACATCAATATTTAAGAAACATGTCATGGAGAAAGTCTGTTTTTTTACACAGGGAACATTGATCTATAGTTATCCTACTGAGCATTAAAAAAGGACAAGCGAAAGTTTATTTTGGCATTATATTGTTCAATTTTGAATCTCTGGTTTAGCATTCTTTGGAAAGTATGTATATTTGGAACACACTTGTCTATTTTGCATTTATATATAAATGATTTTGCAAGCATTATCATAAGATCAAATACTGTATCTGTGTTTTACGTTTTGGTCAACACCGAACAATACCAGATTTCGTGTGATTCTGATGTTGAAGGTATTTTCGCATTTTGCGTTGATTAGTTTTTCTGTTAAATTCCAGAAATTAGATAATTACAATAATGATAATACTGATGACGATAAATAAATAAATAAATAAATAAATAAATAAATAAATAAATAAACAGACACGGAACTCAACGCGACTACCACGTCCGTTAAAACCTACAGCTCAAAACCCTCAGACAAGACAGACTTAGGAGGATATGATACGAAAGAGTAGGAGATCTAAACAAGGTAGTAGAGAGAGTGTGTGTGCGGAGCGGGGGGGAGGGGGGAGGCAAGAAC
>JAPXFY010000022.1:43478013-43480513 GCA_030674185.1 Monoplex corrugatus
GGGATAATTTGCGACATTTTTGATGATGATGACGATGGGGATGATAATCATAATATAGAGTTCAACTCTGGATTAAGATAGCGTGACAGGGTTGTATTCCATACTCACTTTCATAATACATCTTGGCGTCAACCAGGCCCGAGAGATACAGACACCTGGTGTGTTGTTCAGGAGATTTTTGAGCAACACCCTCAATGATGAATCCAAGAAGTGGATGAGACTCGATTGTGTGGTCCCGGTTTACCCTTTGAGTCTATAGCACATTGGACTCGATAGGAGCCGAACGGGCCCGAATGTCCCACAATAATTTGTTTCATTTTTCTTTTTTGAAATGATGGGGGGGGGGGGGGGTGACCCTTTGACTTCTGCACCCTGTCCACCAGCTTCCTGTATTGTCAACCATGCTACTAAAGCAAAAACTTAACCCTTTGACTCCTGCACCCTGTCCACCAGCTTCCTGCATTGTCAACCATGCTACTAAAGCAAAAACTTAACCCTTTGACTCCTGCACCTGTCCACCAGCATTCTGCATTGTCAACCATGCTACCAAAGCAAATACTTAACCCTTTGGCTCCCTCACAGTGACCTAAACAAGGCAAGGTTACTGATGACTCGGTCCCAATGGGTCATGCAACGCATGGACAGCCCTCCCCCCCACCCCCCCATTTTGCTTGATGAAATGACTATCATGAGGTGTCGGAAGCTTGGGAGGTGATTGTCTAGAGAGTGGTGAGGGAGTCAAAGAGTTAAGATTTTGCCATTGGTAGACAGGGTGTGGGAGTCAAAGGGTTAAAAAAGAGTTAAGTTTTGCCATTGGTAGACAGGGTGTGGAAGTCAAAGGATTAAAAAAGAGTTAAGTTTTGCCATTGGTAGACAGGTGTGGGAGTCAAAGGGTTAAAAAAGAGTTAAGTTTTGCCATTGGTAGACAGGTGTGGGAGTCAAAGGGTTAAAAAAGAGTTAAGTTTTGCCATTGGTAGACAGGTGTGGGAGTCAAAGGGTTAAAAAAGAGTTAAGTTTTGCCATTGGTAGACAGGTGTGGGAGTCAAAGGGTTAAAACAGAGTTGTTTTGCCATTGGTAGACAGGGTGTGGGAGTCAAAGGGTTAAAAAAGAGTTAAGTTTTGCCTTTGGTAGACAGGGTGTGGGAGTCAAAGGGTTAAAAAAGAGTTGTTTTGCCTTTAGTAGACAGGGTGTGGGAGTCAAAGGGTTAAAAAAGAGTTAAGTTTTGCCATTGGTAGACAGGGTGTGGGAGTCAAAGGGTTAAAAAAGAGTTAAGTTTTGCCATTGGTAGACAGGTGTGGGAGTCAATGGGTTAAAAAGAGTTGTTTTGCCTTTGGTAGACAGGTGCGGGAGTCAAAGGGTTAAAAAAGAGTTAAGTTTTGCCTTTGGTAGACAGGGTGTGGGAGTCAAAGGGTTAAAAAAGAGTTCAGTTTTGCCATTGGTAGACAGGGTGTGGGAGTCAAAGGGTTAAAAAGAGTTGTTTTGCCTTTGGTAGACAGGGTGTGGGAGTCAAAGGGTTAAAAAAGAGTTCAGTTTTGCCATTGGTAGACAGGGTGTGGGAGTCAAAGGGTTAAAAAAGAGTTAAGTTTTGCCATTGGTAGACAGGGTGTGGGAGTCAAAAGGTTAAAAAAGAGTTAAGTTTTGCCATTGGTAGATAAGGTGTGGGAGTCAAAGGGTTGAAACCAAGAGCTCTAGTCAATAGTCCAGTGCATTAACCGCTTCACCAAGCTGAACTGTCAGTTCTGATAATTTTGTCTTCTAGAGAAACTGTCTAAAGTCACTTCAGATAAACGAGTTAGTTATCTCATTATTTGACCCTGGCAATTAGACGGTAACCCCAGTGGATCAATTGACGGCTATTTGTCACAACAAGAAGGTTAACACAGGTAATGCGGTTATTGCCTTCCCTGATAAAGTCATTAGCTATCACATAGCTGTGATCTTGCCAAGTGGCTGAACGTCTGTGGCTAATCGTGACAATGTGATCTGACTGATGCGTATACCGTAGACCGCCATATTGCCTTTGCTGCCGCAAGTCCGTTTCTCGTATTTCCTTAATGAGCTGACACACGACCCGTTTTGTCCGTATTGTTTGAACTGAAGTCATGTTGATCAGTAAAAAACATGAAATCCCCTCATGCAAAATAACTGCAAACGGCACAACCTTGAGACAGGTTGATAAGTTTAAATACCTGGGAACGATCATTTTACCAGACGGCAGATGCACATCAGAAATAGCCAGCAGAATCGGCCAAGCCAAAACAGCATTCAAGAAGATGAAAAGCAGTCTTGCCAACAGATGCCTGTCAGTTGACATCAGGAAGAGAGTTCTTGAATGTTAAATAGAACCAATATTGTTATACGGTTGTGAGGCGTGGACAGTCAACAAGCAAAGCCAGAACAAGATTGAGGCAGCCGAGATGTGGTTTCTAAGAAGAATGTTGACAGTTCCATGGACAGCAAAGAAAACAAACGAGACAGTTTTGATGGAGGAAGACACAA
>JAPXFY010000022.1:43488013-43495513 GCA_030674185.1 Monoplex corrugatus
GTGTGTGTGTGTGTTTGTGTTTGTTTGTTTGTGTGTGTACTTTTCGTTACTTGGTTATTTGATTGGTTGGTTGGTTGGTTGGTTGGTTGGTTGGTTGGTTGGTTGGTTGGTTGGTTGGTTGGTTGGTTGGTTGGTTGGTTGGTCGGTTGGTTGGTCGGTCGGTTGGTTGGTTGGTCGGTCGGTCGGTCGGTCGGTCGGTCGGTTGATTGGCTGGCTGGTTGGTTGGTTGTTTGGTTGGTTGGTTGGTTGGTTGGTCGGTCGGTCGGTCGGTCGGTCGGTTGGTCGGTTGGTTGGCTGGCTGGTTGGTTGGCTGTTTGGTTGGTTGGTTGGTTGGTTGGTTGGTTGGTTGGTTGGTTGGTTGGTTGGTTGGTTGGCTGGTTGGTTGGTTGGCTGGATGGTTGGTTATTTGGTTGTCTGATTGTTGGTTAACTTACTGGTTAAAATCGAAATCAAAAGGATTGCCAATATTCAAGAAATAGGAACCAAAAACACACGAAAATACGATGAAAACGTCTATTTGATTCATAAAAACAAAACAGTCACAAACTTTCAATAGAGCTTTTGTACCAATTTAATTTACAAAATAAAAAAAAAACCAGTTTCGAAGTGAAGACAGGGGTAAGACAGGGATGTGCAGTATCAGCACTGCTATTAAACCTGGCAATAGAATGAGTGATCAGAGGAATGGCTGAAGACAGACCAAGATCATCAGATGGAATCTGTTTTCAAGACTTGAAGATCTTGACTTTAGAGAGGACCTAGCATTGATCTCCCACACTCACCAACACATGAAAGAGAAAACACCTGGCCTGAACATCCTTGCATAAGAAGTAAGGCTTAAAGACCAGCATGGCGAACATTAATACTGACATCGAACATCCCAGACCTGCCATTTGTCCGAACAGATACAACGAAACCTACTCGCAACAGATGAGTTCATCTATAGTGTCTTGTGTCTTTATTTTACCACAGAAAGAAAATCTAAATGAAAAGTCAACCGGTTCTGCACTTTTCTTTTATTAAGATCAACAGCTCATTTTGTTCAAATTCCTTTCTGTGAAACAAAAAAAGGCATAAGTAATTGTAATCGTTCTTCTGGTGAGTTTGTTGTTGTTGTTGTTGTTCTTCTTGTTGTTGTTGTTCTTCTTTCTTCTTTTCTTCTCTTCTTCTTCTCTTCTTCTTCTTCTTCATTCTTCTTCTTCCTTCTTCTTCTTCTTCTTCTTCTTCTTCTTCTCATTCTTCTTCTTCTTCTTCTTCTTCTTCTTCTTCTTCTTCTTCTTCTTCTTCTTCTTCTTCTTCTTCTTCTTTCTTCTTCTTCTTCTTCTTCGCAATTCTTCTTCTTCTTCTTCTTCTTTCTTCTTCGCAATTCTTCTTCTTCGCAATTCTTCTTCTTCGCAATTCTTCGCATTTCTTCGCAATTCTTCTTCTTCGCAATTCTCTTCTCGCAATTCTTCTTCTTCGCAATTCTTCTCTTCTTCAAATTCTTCTTCTTCTTCAAATTCTTCTTCTTCTTCAAATTCTTCTTCTTCTTCTTCTTCGCATTCTTCTTCTTCTTCTTCTTCTTGCATTCTTCTCATTCTTCGCATTCTTCGCATTCTTCTTCTTCTTCTTCTTCTTCGCATTCTTCTTCTTCTTCTTCGCAATTCTTCGCAATTCTTCTTCTTCTTCGCAATTCTTCTTCTTCTTCGCAATTCTTCTTCGCAATTCTTCTTCTTCGCAATTCTTCTTCGCAATTCTTCTTCTTCGCAATTCTTCTTCTTCGCAATTCTTCTTCTTCGCAATTCTTCTTCGCAATTCTTCTTCTTCTTCTTCTTCTTCTTCTTCAATTCTTCTTCTTCTTCTTCGCAATTATTCTTCTTCTTCTTCTTCTTCTTCTTCTTCTTCGCAATTCTTCTTCTTCTTCTTCGCAATTCTTCTTCTTCTTCGCAATTCTTCTTCTTTCTTCGCAATTCTTCTTCTTCGCAATTCTTCTTCGCAATTCTTCTTCGCAATTCTTCGCAATTCTTCTTCTTCGCAATTCTTCGTCTTCGCAATTCTTTTTCGCAATTCTTCTTCGCAATTCTTCTTCGCAATTCTTCTTCGCAATTCTTCTTTGCAATTCTTCTTCGCAATTCTTCTTCGCAATTCTTCTTCGCAATTCTTCTTCTTCTTCGCAATTCTTCTTCTTCTTCGCAATTTTTCTTCTTCTTCGCAATTCTTCTTCTTCTTCGTTTTCTTCTTCGTCTTCTTCTTCTTCTGTTTCGTGCAAGCGTGGTTATGCCTCAAATGGTCAGTCCGATGGTCTGGATAGAGGATGCTTCACTTCATCGTATCCTTTTTATTGCCCCAGACCTGTTCTGTCAGTGTTGCACATTTTGACCACTGCTCGTTCCCTTCGTTTCTGAACAGTGGACAGAACTGTAGAACATGCTCTGAAGACTGTGGTCCTGTCTGGCATGGACAATCATCCCTGTGGGACTGTCCCACTCCAGACATGCAGGAGAAGGCAAGACAGCTGTGTCTTGATACTCAGGCCAAAAAGAATTGTGGTTTGTTGTTGACGCTCAAGGTAATGGATGTGATCATTTGCAGTCTATGAAAACAAATCAAACAAAACAGACAAAGAAAAAAGAAAGAAAGAAAGACAGACAGAAAGAAAACAGAAAGAAAGAGAAGAAAGAAAAATTCAAACATCATCATTAAAAACAGAGGCAAGAGCAGCAACAGCAACAACAACAACATGAACAGAACAACAACACAATATCCACATCGTTTCTCCCTTTCACACACAACTACTTTTCAAAGTTTTGACGACGGGCACCCGAGGCAACTCCTACCGCTTCACAAATGCATCCTCAGGAATCCAGACCTATGACAGGCCTTTTTTTCCCAAGCGACAGCGAGTAGGTAAGTACACAGCGAGTAGGTAAGTACACCCTTACCACACATGTCAAGGGCTTGAAATCGGTGTGAGATGTCACAGCTTTCTGTATACTTCAACATACAGAACAATAGCAAATGTAAAAAAGAAAAAGAAAAGAGCACTTACCCTCGAAAAGAAAAATTAAGGGGAGGAAAAGAAAGAAAATATCAAGATGGCCAAACCATGATATTTTGTATAAGATGAAGACATTTCAAACTTCAAAACACTTTATCGCTTAAGGATAGTAGCATTAGGTCCTTTGCAGGCAATTGCTTGCCGAAACATTAGTCACCCTGAACTTGTGAAGTTCTTTGAACTGTATTCTACTCTAGCAAGTGAAGGTTACGAGATTGTTTTTGCCTGGATTCCTGGCCATGTTGGTATTGGAGGCAATGAAAAGGCTGACGACCTGGCCAAGAAGGCTACAATGACAAAGATGTCTAAGTCCGTGATCCCTTACACAGATGTCAAATCGAAAGTACACAGTTACGTAAGAAATCTGTGGCAGGAGAATTGGAATAAACAGACAGATAATAAACTCTTCCAAATCCGCCCTAACCTGACAGAAATTCTCCCATCTGCTGCAGGAAACCGCCAGAAAGAGACAGTGTTATGTAGATTACGCACGGGTCACACATCCTACACTCACTCGTACCTTTTGAAAAATGAAGAAGCACCATGGTGTATACCGTGTGATGAGCCGTTGAGCATCCGACACCTCCTCCTCGATTGTTGGGACTTATACGATGTGAGACAGAAACACTACACGGCAGATTCCTTAAAGCTCTTCCGAGACGTCCCTCCTGATGCAATTTTCCAGTTTTTACAAGAGATCAACAGATTTCACTTGATGTAATTTTACGTGTTTTTCTTTAATGGCATGTTAGATTTGCAAGGTTGACGGTGAGCATGGTTTTTGTCTGTTTATCTTAACGGGTTGTTCTTTTCTTTTTGACGTGGTGTTAGCCCTGATTTGGCTCTAGTGGTCGGCTGGGCTATTAGCAATATGAATTGAAAGGTCATACGGGTAATCCTTGCTACTGTACACATACAACACGATCATATTTTCAAAAATATCCTCGATAAACAGAAATGAATCCTAACACATGTATATATGTCAAATGAAATATGGTGAGATGTTGACTTCTATATCATTTGGTCAAAAAAGCTTTACAAAAACATGAAAAACAAAAAGCAAACACGTGTAAAACAAATGTGTATCAACCTTAACAACAAGAACAAATCAATAATGATAGCATAACAGTAGTAGACTAAACAATATCAGGATTAACATATAGTCAAAAACAAACGAACACAAAAAAAAATCACAGATATTGAATGCGAGGATAAGAAGAAAGTAAAGGAGAGAAAATAAAGAACAACCATGGAGAGAGAGGGGGGGGATCAGACAAAGATATGGACAAAACTAAAGACAAAGATATGGACAAAACTAAAGACAAAGATATGGACAAAACTAAAGACAAAGATATGGACAAAACTAAAGACAAAGATATACTAAAAACAAAGATATGGACAAAACTAAAGACAAAGATATGGACAAAACTAAAGACAAAGATATGGACAAAACTAAAGACAAAGATATGGACAAAACTAAAGACAAAGATATACTAAACACAAAGATATGGACAAAACTAAAGACAAAGATATGGACAAAACTAAACACAAAGATATGGACAAAACTAAAGACAAAGATATGGACAAAACTAAAAACAAAGATATGGACAAAACTAAAGACAAAGATATGGACAAAACTAAACACAAAGATATGGACAAAACTAAACACAAAGATATGGACAAAACTAAAGACAAAGATATGGACAAAACTAAAGACAAAGATATACTAAAGACAAAGATATGGACAAAACTAAAAACAAAGATATGGACAAAACTAAAAACAAAGATATACTAAAGACAAAGATATGGACAAAACTAAAGACAAAGATATGGACAAAACTAAAAACAAAGATATGGACAATACTAAAAACAAAGATATACTAAAGACAAAGATATGGACAAAACTAAAGACAAAGATATGGACAAAACTAAAGACAAAGATATGGACAAAACTAAAGACAAAGATGTGGACAAAACTAAAGACAAAGATATGGACAAAACTAAAGACAAAGATATGGACAAAACTAACGACAAAGATGTGGACAAAACTAAAGACAAAGATATGGACAAAACTAAAGACAAAGATATACTAAAGACAAAGATATGGACAAAACTAAAGACAAAGATATGGACAAAACTAAAGACAAAGATATACTAAAGACAAAGATATGGACAAAACTAAAGACAAAGATGTGGACAAAACTAAAGACAAAGATATGGACAAAACTAAAGACAAAGATGTGGACAAAACTAAAGACAAAGATATGGACAAAACTAAAGACAAAGATGTGGACAAAACTAAAGACAAAGATATGGACAAAACTAAAGACAAAGATGTGGACAAAACTAAAGACAAAGATATGGACAAAACTAAAGATGCCGTGCCCTAGACACGGTGAATCTTTAACAGTTCACCGCCCCTACGGCCATATTGACCATGGGACCTTTAACCTTTTTAAAGACAAAGATGTGGACAAAACTAAAGACAAAGATATGGACAAAACTAAAGACAAAGATAATTATGGACAAAACTAAAGAGAAAGATGTGGACAAAACTAAAGACAAAGATTTGGACAAAACTAAAGACAAAGATGTGGACAAAACTAAAGACAAAGATATGGACAAAACTAAAGACAAAGATATGGACAAAACTAAAGACAAAAATATACTAAACACAAAGATATGGACAAAACTAAAGACAAAGATATGGACAAAACTAAAGACAAAGATATGGACAAAACTAAAGACAAAGATATACTAAAAATAAAGATGTGGACAAAACTAAAGACAAAGATATGGACAAAACTAAAGACAAAGATGTGGACAAAACTAAAGACAAAGATATGGACAAAACTAAAGACAAAGATATGGACAAAACTAAAGACAAAGATATGGACAAAACTAAAGACAAAGATATGGACAAAACTAAAGACAAACATATGGACAAAACTAAAGACAAAGATATGGACAAAACTAAAGACAAAGATATGGACAAAACTAAAGGCAAAGATATGGACAAAACTAAAGACAAAGATATGGACAAAACTAAAGACAAAGATGTGGACAAAACTAAAGACAAACATATGGACAAAACTAAAGACAAACATATGGACAAAACTAAAGACAAACATATGGACAAAACTAAAGACAAACATATGGACAAAACTAAAGACAAACATATGGACAAAACTAAAGACAAACATATGGACAAAACTAAAGACAAACATATGGACAAAACTAAAGACAAACATATGGACAAAACTAAAGACAAAGATATGGACAAAACTAAAGACAAAGATATACTAAAGACAAAGATGTGGACAAAACTAAAGACAAACATATGGACAAAACTGTCCATATTAGAGTATATTATTGGTCGGGAACGGTGGCTACATGGATAAACGTCGGTCTTTCAATCTGAAGGTCCTGGGTTCGATCCGCCCAGTCACCTCTGCCTGGTGGGTAAAGGGTGGAGATTTTTCCCATCTCTCAGGTCAACATGTGTGCACACCTGCCAGTGCCTTCAATCACTTCTTGTGTATATACACGCAGAAGACCAAAATTATACACGTAGAAGATCAAAATTCTATACACAGAGACGATCAAAATTATACACACGTACAAGATCAAAATTATACAGGGGGGTGCAAAAGTAGGTATACAGTAAGTATCACATCATTATTATAATGCTTAATTCATTAAGATTATTAGCACATTAAATTAGTTGGCCTTGTTTTCGATATTTTCAGTGCCATTAATTATATTTTATCGTAACTAATAATATGCATGTACTTTTATCCTAACTTTTTATAATTCTTTTATTTTTTGCAGGTAAAGCGGCATTTTAATTTAGATCTAAGTGGCAATTTAATTTAACCATGGCTGGTAATTTGACAGACGAGGAACGCAAATGGATTTAAAAAAAATACTGGAAGTCACATGGACTTCTTTTTTGGGGCATATGTAAAGGAAAGAGTTTTCGCACGCAAGCCGCGCACTGTTAATGACATGATTCAGTTCATCTTGCAGGCTTGTCAAGAAATTGATGCTGATAAAGATCTTTGTGCTAGAGTGTGCATGAGTGTCCGCTCTCGATTAGAGGAGTGTGTGAATACCGACGGCAAGCAGTTTGAGTATCTGAGGGATTAAGGCTGTGCTTGTTATTACATGTATATGCAATATTCATTTGTTTGTATAATAAATGCAATGAGTATTGCACGTGTTTTCTTTTTTCATAACTGTATACCTACTTTTGCACCCCCCTGTATATACAAAGACGATCAGAATTATACATACGCAGAAGATCAAAATTATACACACGCAGAGATCAAAATTATGTACACGCAAATGATCAAAATCAACACATGCAAAAGATCAAAATTATACACACGTACATCAAAATTATACACTCGCAGAAGATCAAAATTATACACACGCAGATCAATTATATACTTGTTAAAAGT
>JAPXFY010000022.1:43500513-43510513 GCA_030674185.1 Monoplex corrugatus
CTCATCATCCATCAGGTGCCCTGCCGCATGGCGTTGGCGACCATGGACTTCCAACCATTTTCTTTTGTCTATGGTTTTCCTGGGGAAAACTACGATGGTGGTTTCCCCTTGCCTTCCATCGGGTTTTTTTTTTCAGGGTTAACTCCCTTAGCCTTACTCTCTCCCGAGATGTCCACAAGGCAATGATGACCATACCCTCCAGATGAAAGAAACAGCGACGAGGAAGCAATCCTCTGATACAATCGGTTACACTACCTTCCAGATGGATAGAGACAGCTGGACAACTAAAACCCTCAAGCAGCCATAATTTTCATATGAAAACTGACCTCATTGTTAAAGCTTTTTTTTTGTGATTATATTTTCCGGATAAACAAACCCCTTAATCATGAAGCTTTCTGCTGACCGCAGTGTTCAGATATGAAGATATTCAACACACAGAAGCATTAACCATGACATCTCTCAAACAACAAACACTTCAAAATTCTGAAGGCACGCTCGTACCGTAGCTTTAGGAAAGAGAGAGGGAAGTAGTCAGATAGTACTTTGATTGGTGTAAACAAGGATATCAAACACCGCAGCCATCATAATGACCATACTTGAGTTACAGCGAAGAGAAAGAAATGATGATTATCACTGATAAAAAGATGATTCGTGAATGTAACATCTGCCTGAACTTAGTAACTAAAGCCATAGTGAGGGAGAAGAGATTGGGGGGGGGGGGACAGAGAGAAAGAGGGGGACAGAGAGAGAGAGAGACTGAATGAGAGAAACAGAGAGAGAGAGAGAGAAGACAGAGACAGAGAGACAGAAAGACAGAGACAGAGAGAGAGAACACACACACAGACAGAGACAGAGAGTGAGAGAAAGAGAGAGAGAAAGAGGGGGACAGAGAGAGAGAGACTGAGAGAGAGAAACAGAGATAGAGACACAGAAGAGACAGAGACAGAAAGACAGAGAGATACACAGAGAGACAAGAGACAGAGACAGAGACAGAGACAGAGAAAGAGAGAGAGTGAGAGAGAGAGAAAGTGAGAGAGAGGAGTGAGAGAGAGTGAGTGAGAGAGAGAGAGCGATAGGGAGAATGAGACAGTGAGAGAGAGAGAGAATGAGAATCAGAGAAAGAGTGAGAGAGAGTGTGAGAGAGAGAGTAAGAGAGAGAGAGACTGAGAGAGAGACTGAGAGCGAGAGAGAGGGAGAGAGAAAGTGTGAGAGAGTGAGAGAGAGTGTGTGTGTGAGAGAGAGAGAGAGAGAGAGAGAGAGAGAGAGAGAAGAGAGAGAGATATGTATAGCGAGAGTGAGACACACAGAGAGAGATAGAGTGAGACAGACAGTAAAGATAGAGAGAGACAGACAGACAGACAGACAGACAGCAGACATTGCTTTCAGGATTGAAAGGCCCTCAGGTGGCCGAGGTCCTCCTGATCGGGGCCTCTCCAGAGCGGGGGGGGGGAGGGAGGGTGGGTGTCAGGCCTTGGCTGGCTACTGGTCGGTCAGCCGCGGGCGTCTCCCGAGTCGAGCTGTTTAGGAATGCAAGCCCAAAGTAGGTGTGGTCACAACTGCATCTAAGGCTAAATATACTGTCCTGTGTGGTCTTGTTGTTGACAGCTCTTCTCAAACAACGCATCTCATCAGTGGCACTATTCCTATTCATGTTCATGTTATCTTCATGTTCACGTTCGTGTTCATGTCACATTTACATTCACATTCATGTTCATATTCATGTTCAGGTTATCTTCATATTCATGTTCGTGTTCATGTCACATTTACATTCACATTCATGTTCATATTCATGTTCAGGTTATCTTCATATTCATGTTCGTGTTCATGTCACATTTACATTCACATTCATGTTCATATTCATGTTCATGTTGACGGTCATGTTCATGCCCATATCCATATTTATATTCATTTCTTTTTGTCACAGTGGATTTACCACGTGAAACCCGGGCTGCTCTCCCCTTTGAGAGCACTGCGCCTCTTTTTTTTTTAAACCAAAACTTTCAAAAAGGCAAGAAAGCTAATTGGCCTTGAAAGGGAGGGAGGGACCTGGGATTTCAATCCTTCTTCTTCTTCAGTGGTATTAACGTTCCAGCGTGATAACGATTAGGGACTGTCGTAAGATGAGTCTTGTCATACAGTTAAAGGAGATAAGCGTTGTCTTATAATTTCCATGTCTGGGGTGTGAAGACCTTCAAGTCATAGAAGAGGAGGATGAGTCTGGAGGTGACGGAGAATCTTTATAAGTATGGTCCAACTGCCGAAGAGTGGGAGAGAGTAGCTGCCAGGACGAGTGGAATCCATCCGTGGATACTGTTGTGATTTGAGAGTTGAAGCAATTGAAGAGGGTTTGTTTGTCCTGTAAAGATAGTCCTTGGAGGTTGAAAATGATTGCGTAAGGTCACGCAATCAAAAAGACAGTGCTGGAAGGAGACAATTTCCTTCATACAAGAACACCGTGCTGGGGTGAATTTTGATTCCAAAAGTTAATCCTGATCCTGGACATCAGATTAGCAATATAAAAAAATTCAATCTATCTCTCTAATGCTTTATACCAGGGCAGCCCAGCGAATACGCTGACGTCACGATTTTCAACTTGCGTGGAATCTTTAACGTTCGCAGGCTAGAAGGCACACGGGTCCAAATCGGTTTTTATTTTCTTTTTGTCATTTTCCAAAGGACTAGACGTTCAGTTCAATTTTCTGGTCAAACTGAGGAGAAAAGTCAAAGCGTCTACGGAAAACGAAACCTGGAACCTTGAGTCTAATTATTGCCAGGCGAATATCTGAACCATTCTGCCACTCTTCTCCTGTTGTGCTCTAGTGTCTCGGTTAGTTCCATGTCTGGCACTGGTATGTCAGAGTGAAGATGAAAATGGAAATGAATGAAACTAAGAGAGAAAAAAAAAAACAGAAGAAAAGAAAAGTAAAATGGAACGGAACACCTCGGCTTTTGTTTCAATAGGGCCGTTGGGACTTTCCTCGGTAGTATAGCGGGATGTTTAAGTTAAAGCAGTAGGGGGAAAACTGATAACTGATATTGTTTGTTTTCTGGATTTTGATTTTCCAGCCCATCTGTCGAGTCTTCCGTTCTTCTGTGTAAACGCCGTCAACAGATTTGAAATCATTCTTTTTGTTTCCGTCTAGTGCAATAAATGTTGGTGGTAAGGTTGCCAAACACAGAACTGATTACCACAAAAACGTAATGCCAGGCCGGAGTGATCGCGAAGCAATAAATAAACAAATAAATAAATAAACACATAAATACATTAATAAATAAACATGACCATTGTTTTGTGAAATTATAATAGGCACAATCTTATTATAATTTACACATATATCACGCCTAAACGAATATTATCCATCAAGGAATTTCACTTACTTTTTGTTAGGCCTGATCGGTTCAGCGAACCCTCGTCAGACTGGTGGGCAGAGGCTTGAATATAGAAATAAATAAATAGATAACAAATGAATAAATGAATCAATCAATAAATAAATAAGTTTAAAAAGAAGTAAATGACAGTGACATTAAATTGATGTAGAAGGACATTTTGAAACCCACAGCTGTCTGAAAATCATTCCTATCAAGGACGAAAGAACACACATCTTTCAGATGACCCAGAGTTGACCCCCCCTTTCATTTCCCCCCACCCACCCCATCCACCAGCTTCTCAACCCCACTCCCAGCTCCCACCCCACACCCCTCATGTGTCTGATACACGAGGACAGCTGACATGTGTAAGCATAAGTCTGACGCCAGCTAAACCACAGCTTACCATCGGCAATTGGCTGTTGTGGACATTCGTCATCATCTGTCCATTGGCACGTCACTGAGCCATGACGGGGGGCCGGCTGGGTCTTTTGACAGAGCCGTGCACTCACGATCTGATATCTCGAGTTCAATCCCAGCCCGCAGCATTAAAGACTGGCCTGTTGGCTGCCCATCTTCATGTTTTTATCACTCTGGCGGTGTCTGCTTAGTGTTTCATAGGTCTCCATCATTCTGGTGGTGTCAGCTTAGTGTTTCATAGGTCTCCATCATTCTGGTGGTGTCAGCTTAGTGTTTCACAGGTCTCCATCATTCTGGTGGTGTCTGCTTAGTGTTTCATAGGTCTCCATCATTCTGGTGGTGTCTGCTTAGTGTTTCATAGGTCTCCATCATTCTGGTGGTGTCAGCTTGGTGTTTCATAGGTCTCCATCATTATGGTGGTGTCAGCTTAGTGTTTCATAGGTCTCCATCATTATGGTGGTGTCAGCTTAGTGTTTCATAGGTCTCCATCATTATGGTGGTGTCAGCTTAGTGTTTCACAGGTCTCCATCATTATGGTGGTGTCAGCTTAGTGTTTCATAGGTCTCCATCATTATGGTGGTGTCAGCTTAGTGTTTCATAGGTCTCCATCATTATGGTGGTGTCAGCTTGTGTTTCACAGGTCTCCATCATTATGGTGGTGTCAGCTTAGTGTTTCATAGGTTCCTCTCTCCTCACCCCCGCACCCCCCCCCCCCCCCATCCGCGTTCCCCCTTGAGGACCTTGTTCGCGAATAGCGTTTTGCGCAGGCTTAGGGAATCTGTCGGATAATTTCTGTCAAATTTGGCTGGAGCGCATATGAAATTGTCTAAGTAGGACGAATTTACATCGAATAACAATTTACAACAATTAAGTAATTGTGTCAAAAGCAACAACATATAACAATTAAAGAACATTTCATATAAAAATAATGATATACAAAATTAAAAAAACAACATTTCATAACAATTAACTACATATAACAATCAAAGAATATTTCATAACAATCTGCCAACAGGAGAATCTGAGATTTTTTCTGGACAATGAGAGTACGTTTTTTGTTGTGAAGAATATCGCTGATGTCAGACACAAAAAAAAATCAAAATTAGTATTTATATACAAGGATAAAAAGATAAGACATTCAAAAGAATAGATGGTGAATTGATAATGATTAGCCTTTGAATAGATACAGACATTTTGTGTAAATGTTGTTTTTTAAGAGTTGGGCCTCAATTAGTGAACCCGGAATATTCGTGTTGTACGCAGCTGTACAGAGACTGCCTCTCTCGCATTGGTCTCTACAGTCACAGGCGACGCTGCTTGGACCAAGCAGAGAGCCCAACTAGACATTAGAACGGATGTACTTTGTCCATGGTCAGTCATGACCGAGGGAGGCCTACAGTAGTACAGTATACACGCAGCTGTATTAATAATAGCAGGACGACATGTACCACAACACGACCAACCCAACTTCCTTCATTTCTTTTTTTCTTTTTCTTTTTTTTTATTCACTTTTTAACAATGAATAGATATCAACAAACAGTGTAAGAAACAAAAAAATAATTTCAATTCTACACATAAGAGAAACTTTTTAGACATCTGACAACATAAACATACAGAAAACAAAGAAAACATATTTCATACATGGGAGATGTCAAAGTGAACATCAAGATTTCAAACATGTCATAAAGATGAATTTGTTCTCTATTAAGAAAACGGTGGTTTATAGTTATTCCATTGAGCATTTAAAGACGGATAAATGAAGGTTTATTTTTGGCATTATATTGTTCAATTTTTGAATCTTATTTGATAGTCTTTGAAAAGTACGTATATTCGGAATATATTTGTCAATCTTACCAGTTTGTTTGTTTGTTTGTTTGTTTTGTTTGTTTTGTTATTGGGTTTTTGTTTGTTTGTTTGTTTGTTTGTTGTTTGTTTTTGTTTGTTTTTGTTTGTTTGTTTGTTTGTTTGTTTGTTTGTTGTTGTTTTTTTTAATGTACAGAATGATATTTTTTACACTGGAAGTTGAAAAATGAACATTAAGATCTAACGCATGTCAACATTTCCCCTATGAATCAATTTCAAAAACCACATTCCTTTGCTTAACGATAATCAAGCATCATGGAACAATGTGGCAACAGAAATTATTCAATTTATACAAATAAGACAATAACTGTTCACATTACAAAACATATAAGACAATATTCTAATAACTTCTTCATTTCTACCATAGACAGCAACAGCTGATATTCGAGGACATAACGCTGGCACTGAACATGATTATCGTCACTGACCATTGGCTAGCGGTCAAATAACCCAGCTTGCCCGCTCTGCCAGGCAAACAGACCGTGGAACATGATCTGAGTTTCAGTTTCACTTTCAGTTTCTCAAGATGACGTCTCCGCGCTCGGAACGAATTCCGTATGCACTAACATCACAGGTGCCACGTGTATGGTGATCATGGCACAAGCCTTAAGCCTGCACATAAACCCATGAGCTGGCCAGGTCCTGAGGCCCTACCTAGACTATGTTTTACCTAGTCTATATTTGATGCTGGTATTTTATCAGCCTACCGCTGGAATAATCTTGATTACATGTAAACGACATGTGTATGTGTGTATCTTGCCTTAAAAAAAACATATACATTTAAAGTAAATAAATAAATAATTAAAGGTCTGAATCACAACACAACTGGCTATTCTGAATAAACTGTCTCACATGACAGAATCCCCCCCTCCCCAGTCAATGCCCAAATACTCAGCTGTCTATCAAATTGATGAAGACAATATTTTCTAAATCATAAATAGATATGTAAGTGAGTTAGTAAGTAAGGAAGAAAGGAAGGAAGTAACTAAATAAGTAAGTAAGTGAGTGATGAGTGAGTGAGTGAGTAAGTGAGTGAGTGAGTAAGTAATTGAATAAGAAGTAAGTTGGTGGATAAATAAACACAAAAATAAAGGAGTTATAGATCAATAAACAGGTAAGAGATGAAAATAACAAATAACAAACAGTAAGTACACCGCATATACCCACATGCCCGCACACAGACATACACATACATTCATAATACACACACCCATATCGATACACACATACATTCATAATACTCACCCATATCGATACACACATACATTCATAATACACACCCATATCGATACACACATACATTCATAATACACACCCATATCGATACACACATACATTGCATAATACACACCATATCGATACAGCATATGGCAGACAAAACAGCGCATAACAGTCACAGTCGCAGCTACACGGCTAGCGGTCAAATAACCCAGCTTGCCCACTTTGCCAGGGCACACGACAGAGGAACATGTCCTGAGAGCGTAAAAATTGTGAATGTATGTGTTATAATATGTCTGTGTGTGCGGGCATGTGGATGTATGCGCGTATTTACTGTTATTTGTTGTTTTCATCTCTTACCTGTTTATTATCTACATACTCCTTTATTTTTTTCATTTATTCACCTACTTACTAACTTCTTATTCACTACTAACTCACTCTTCTTGGCTTGCTTATTTACTTGCTTGTTTGCTTATTTACTTACTTACTTACTTACTTACTTACTTACTTACTTATTGCTTGCTTGCTTGCTTACCTATCTGTGATTAAGAAAATATTGGCTTACCTAGTTGATAGACAGGCTGAGCATTTGGGCATTGACTGGGGGGGTGGATGGTTTCTGTCAGTGTGAGACGAGTTTATACAGATAGCTAGTTGTGTTGTGATTCAGACCTTTAATTATTCAATTATTTACTTTGTATATATATGTTCCTTTTTTGAAGGTAAGCTACACACATACACATGTCGTTTACTTAACCAAGATCATTCCAGTGGTAGGCTGATAAAACACTAGTGTAAAATATAGACTATGTAAACATAGTCTAGGTTAGGGCCAGGACCTGGCGTCACGGTTTATGTGAGGCTTAATGCATGGCACGATCACACTACACATGGCACCTGTAAGTTAGTGCATAACGAATTCGTTATGAGCTGGGGACGTGTCTTGAGAACTGAACTGACACTGACTCATGCAAGGTCAGCCTACCAAGGAAGTAAAATGGAGGCACTTCAGTGCTTCAAGAATGTCATCACGAGCGTCAAATCACTTCATCATCATCTCATCATCAGGTGCCTGCCGCATGGCGTTGGCGACCATGGACTTCCAACTATCCTCTTCTCTCGTTGCCCCTAGCATCTCCCCCACCCTCCTCATCCCCAGCCACTCTGCAAGTCCGTCCAGTATTCTCTCCCTGGGTCTATCTGGTGCTCTCTTTCCCTCCAGCTTTCCCGTTGTGACCAGGTGCTCCAAATCCCCCTTCCTCATAAAATGGCCTATAAATGTTCCCTTGTCTTTTCCTAAACTTCCTTATGAGTGACCTACTCGTGTCTGCCTCCATCAAGACTGTCTCGTTTGTTTTCTTTGCTGTCCATGGAACTCTCAACATTCTTCTGAGAAACCACATCTCGGCTGCCTCGATCCTGCTCTGGCTTTGCTTGCTGACTGTCCACGCCTCGCATCCGTACAACAGTATTGGTTCTATATAACATTCAAGGACTCTCTTTCTGATGTTAATTGATAGGCATTTGTAGGTAAGAATGCTTGTCATCTTCTTGAATGCTGTTTTGGCTTGGAACATCACGGCTCAAAATACTTTACTGCTCAAGAACAGTAGCATAAAATCCTACTGGAGCTATCTTACAGCTAGTGTTTGTTGTCACACACACAGACACACACACAACACACACACAGTACCTCACACACACACACATACACACACAAGCACATACACAAACGGGCGTGCGCGCGCACACACACATACACATATATATACGCAAATACACACACAAACAAAAGCAAACCAACACACATACACAAACTTAAACACACAAACACAAACACAAACAAACAAACACACCGATACACACACACACACAGACACACACACACACACACACACACACACACACACACACACACAAATACACACAAACACACACATACATATACATACATATACGGGCACACACACGCGCGCACGCTACACTCCCTCCCGCACGCGCGTGTGCACGCACACGCACACGCACACGGACACACACCACAACACATACATACACACATACAAACACACACACACTCACATACTTTTCTTTGCAAGGATGAAAAGAACACCTACACAGATATGCACACACACACACACACAACACACACACAAACGCACACACTCACACACGACACACACACACAAACCACACACTACACTCACATCACACACACAAACATACACAAAACACACATACATACACACACACGACACACACACAATCACACACACACACCAACACATACACAAACCATAAACCACACACACAAACACACACACATACACGCACCTCTTGTCTATATCAAATCATCCCCTTTTTCTTGTAAGTAAATAAAAAAAAGTCGGTCAATATAAAACAATGTACTTTTTAAAAAAATTGAAAGAGACAGAAGACAGACAGACAGACAGACAGACAGACAGAGAAATAAACAAAAAAACAAAACAAAAACAGACCAACAGAGGTCCAGTGATGTTACACCTGGATTAAGCGGATTATACTTTCGTGTCCACTGGGGTACCTCTATGTGATTATCGGTTTTGAATTTCATGGAACTGGGAGTAAAAAAAAGAATGAAAAAAAAAAACCCAAAAAAAACTTGTACAGAAACCAGTGTTGATGGACACAGAAAAAATGTGGAGGTTGGTGAGATAAATGGCAGGTGAGGGATAGAGACAAGGGTGAGGAGTTCGCTAGGAGGCGGAGGGGGAGGGGGATTAGGGGAGGGGAGGGGGATGAGAAAGGAAAAAGGAAGAAAGATGACAATGACAATGATAATGATACTGTATTTTCCAAAAGAAGCAGTTATCAGCTTAAAGGTTGGGGTTATTTTTTGTTTGTTTGTTTGTTTGTGTGGGTTTTTTTTTTTTCAAATTTGCTGTCACTTTAATGTACATGTACATATGTGCCTAGAGTTAAAACCATTTAAAACAAGCATTGATAAATCACTAATATAAGACATAATACACACGTAACTTAAAAAGTAGCAGAATTTGTTGTTCTCACACATGTTAAACACGGAAAACAGATATATCTCCACCATATCACAGTCAGCAAGCAAACCAGAACAAGATTGAGGCAGCTGAGATGTGGT
>JAPXFY010000022.1:43515513-43525513 GCA_030674185.1 Monoplex corrugatus
AAACAAAAAAAACACCACCAACCAAACAACCACCAACCAACCAACCAACCAACCAAAAACAAACAAAACACAAAAAAACGACCAACACCAACCAACCAACCAACCAACCAACCAACCAAACAAAACACAAAAAAACAACAACCAACAACCAAAAAAAACACCAACAACCAACCAACCAACCAACCCAACCACACCAACCAACCAAAACAAAAAAAACAAAAAAACCGACCAACCACCAACCAAACCAACCAACCAAAACAAAAAAACAAAAAAACCGACCAACCAACCAACAACCACAACACAACCAACCAACCAAAAACAAAAAAAACAAAAAAACCGACCAACCACACCAACCAACCAACCAAACAAAAAAACAAAAAAAACAACAACAACAACCAACCAACCAACCAACCAACCAACAACCAAAAAAAAAAAAACAACACCACAACCAAAACAAACAAAAACAAAAGAAACACACAAACCAACCAAACCCCAACAAAAACCAACCAAACGACCAACAACAAAAAACAACAAAAAAACAAAACCGTGTCTGTCTTCTTTTTCTTCTTCGTGTTCTTTTCTTCTTCTCTTCTGTGTTCTTGTTCTTCTTCTTCTTCTTCGTGTTCTTGTTCTTCTTCTTCTTCTTTGTGTTCTTGTTCTTCTTCTTTTCTTGTTTCTTCTTCTTCTTTGTTTCTTGTTCTTCTTCTTCTTCTTTGTGTTCTTGTTCTTCTTCTTCTTCTTTGTGTTCTTGTTCTTCTTCTTCTTTTGTATTCTTGTTCTTCTTCTTTTGTTTCTTGTTCTTCTTCTTTGTGTTCTTTTCTTCTTCTTCTTCTTTGTGTTCTTCTTCTTCTTCTTCTTCTTCTTCTTCTTCTTTTCTTTCTTCTTCTTCTTCTTCTTCTTCTTCGTGTTCTTTCTCCTCCTCCTCCTACTACTACTACTTCTTCTTCTTCTTCTTCTTCTTCGTCGTCGTCTACTTCTTTCTCTTCTTCTTTTATTATACTTCTGCTTCTACTATTTCTTCTTCTTCTTCTCCTTCTCCTTCTGTCTCCCTGTCTTCCTCTGCCTGTCCGCTCATCACTCTCACAATCGATTCAAAACAGTGATAATGTCACGACACAGTAAACACACAGTGACAGCGACAATCACCGGGCCGTGACCCATCTATCAGCCACTGACGCTGACGACACCACCACGGCCCCCGATGACCCCCAGGCGGCGCCAGCCTTTGGCGGTCAGTGGGTGCAACTACCGGTGGTGTGTTCGGGTCTCCTTTCCCATACCCCTCCTACATTGTTTCCCTTTTTCTTTTCTTTTTTTCCCTGTGACTACTTGATGCAAGGGATTTTCTTCTCCTCCTCCCTAAAGGCGATGATCCACGATACGGCCGTGGAGCATGGTTATTCAGATAAAAGACTTGTGCAGAATGGGTGGTTATTCGTCAGTTATTAACGTATCAAACGCTCTAGTTTGGTAATCTACGATGCGGTATCGCTGTATGGCGATTTTGGTTTTTCTCTTCCAATTTTTGTGCCGTCTTTTTCATCTTCTTTTCTTTTTCTTATTCTTCTTGTTCTTCTTGTTCTTCTTGTTCTTCTTGTTCTTCTTGTTCGTCTTGTTCTTCTTGTTCTTCTTGTTCGTCTTGTTCTTCTTGTTCTTCTTGTTCGTCTTGTTCTTCTTGTTCTTCTTGTTCTTCTTGTTCTTCTTGTTCGTCTTGTTCTTCTTGTTCGTCTTGTTCTTCTTGTTCGTCTTGTTCTTCTTGTTCGTCTTGTTCTTCTTGTTCGTCTTGTTCTTCTTGTTCGTCTTGTTCTTCTTGTTCTTCTTGTTCTTCTTGTTCTTCTTGTTCGTCTTGTTCTTCTTCTTGTTCTTCTTGTTCGTCTGTTCGTCTTGTTCTTCTTGTTCTTGTTCTTCTGTTCTTCTTGTTCTTCTTGTTCGTCTTGTTCTTCTTCTTTACATGTTCTCTTTTTTTGTCTTCTCTATTTTTCTTCTTTCTTCTTTTTCTTTCATTTTTATCTTGTTTTCTTCTTCTTTTCTTCTTCTTCTTTACCTTGTTCTGTTCCTCTTCTTCTGTATTTTTCTTCTTTCTTCTTTTTCTGTGCCGTTTTTTTTTTTTTTCATCTTGTTTTCTTTGTCATCTTCTTCTCTATTTTTCTTCTTTTTCTGTGCCGCTTTTTCATCTGGTTTTCGTGATCCCACGTCGTCCATTCCGTTTCCACAACATACTACTAACCCCTAGTTCATTCAGTCTAAATCCTACTGCCAGGAAACCCATGGGAGCCAGTGATGTCAAGCTGCCACGAGGTCATTCACCAGCGGAGACTCTGCTCTGCTGCTGAGTTGTATCGGCGAGGTTCAACAGTGTCTGTTCTGATCCAGCTTACAATGGGCACTGCCCACTGTACTAAGCCAGTTTACTAGAGGCCGTAATCGTTCATTTGTGCAGCCAGACCGAGAGACAGACTTCTGGTTAGGAGACTATCACCATGGTCCCCTTAACAACTGACACAGTCTCTCTCTCTCTCTCTCTCTCTCTCTCTCTCTCTCTCTCTCTCTCTCTCTCTCTCTCTGTATCTGTTTTATTCTCTGTCTCTGTCTCTCTCTCTGTCTCTGCCTCTCTCTGTCTCTCTGTCTCTGCCTCTCTCCCTTTCTGTCTCTCTCTCTCTGTCTTTCTCTCTCCCTTTCTGTCTCTCTCCCTATCTGCCTGTCTGTCTCTGTGTCTGTCTATCTCTCTGTCTGTCTGTCTCTGTCTGTCTGTCTGCCTGTCTGTCTGTCTGTCTTCTCTCTCTCTCTCATTCCGTCTTTCTCTGTCTGTCTGTCTTCTCTCTTTCTTTCTCTCTATCTCTGTTTGTTTGTTTCTCTCGCTCTCTCTCTCTCTCTCTTTCTCCCCCTCTCTGTCTGTCTGTCTACCTGTCTGTCTGTCTCTCTCTCTTTGTCTCTGTCTCTCTCTCTCTCTTTCTATCTCTTTCTCTGTCTCTGTCTCTCTCTCTCTCTGTCTCTCTGTCCCTTTGTCACTGTCTCTCTATCTCATGTATCTCGCTGTCTGTCTGTCTGTCTGTCTGTCTGTCTTCTCTCTCTCTCTCTCTCTCTCTCTCTCTCTCTCTGTGTTTGCCTCTCTCATTCATCTTATTGTTATCATTTCAACTAAACGAATCCCTAAAAATCATACTGAACCAAACCAAACGAAAACTTCAGAGGTATGCGTACATAATCTTCACAACCCTCAAGGAAAAAATATATAAATCCTTCACCATCAACCATCAACTCGATCCGCAGATAAAGAAGTTTTGACACACAGGCGCCTGTAGGTAGTAGGACCTGTACAGCAGGAGCAAAAGGTATGCAATCATGCCTGCGATGTGATGAGGTCCGCAATGTGACAATCCATCAAACAGTGACACTGAGACTTTGTCGGCTTGTCGCCTAAGCTGTCAAATCGCCCTTGTCACGCTCGGACCCGCCACAGGGGATGTTTTTTTCAAAAACCTTTTGACTTCCCTCGCCCCTATCTACCAGCATCTTGCATTTGTCAACCAACCCACGCTAGGAAAAGCAAAAAAAACTCTTACCCTTTGATTGTGACCCCCCCCTCTCTCTCTCTCTCTCTCTCTCTCTCTCTCTCTCTCTCTCACTCTATCCACCGGTTTCCTACAAGAATTTGGTGGATAGGGTGAGGGAGTCAAAGGGTTAGGTTTTTGTTGTTGGTGGTTAGGTGAGGGAGTCAAAGGGTTAGGTTTTGCTGTTGGGGATGGGATACGGAGTCAAGGGTTAAGTTTTTGCAGTTGGTGGCTAGGGTGAGGGAGTCAAAAGGTTAGGTTTTTGCAGTTGGTGGATAGGTGAGGGTGTCAAAGGGTTAGGTTTTTGCTGTTAGTGGATAGGGTACGGAGTTAAGGTAAACCTTCAACTTTCTTAATCCTATCTACCAACTGCTTTATTTCTGTCTTACTCTGGACTGTATGGGGATTTTGCTTGTTTTTGGGGGGGGGGTTTGTTTGTTGTTGTTGTTGTTGTTGTTGTTGTTGGGGGAGGGGGGGGGGCTTTTCAAGAGAGATTCAGCGCACCAGGACAATTTCATATGCGCTCCACCAAAATCTACAAATAATTACCTGGCAAACTTTCTGGATCATCATCATCATCATCATCATCATCATCTCATCATCGATCGTCGTCGTCGTCGTCGTCATCACCACCACTATCATCATCATCATCATCATGTGTCCTGCCACTTGGGGTTGATGATCATGGCCCTCCATGCGAATCTATCCCTTGTCACTGCAAGTAATCTCCCACCCTCTCTGTCCTCAGCCACCCTGCAAATCCGTCCAATATTTTTTCCCTGGGTCTACCTGGTGATCTCTTTCCCTCCAGCTGTCCTGTTGTGACCAGGTGCTCTAATTTCTCTTGCCTCATAAAATATCCCGTAAATGTTGCTTGTCTTGTCCTTTCTGGATCCTGCGCAAAACACTATGCTCCTGCAAGGTTTAGAAACGGGAAAGAAAGAAATTAGGAGTAGAGGTGGGGTTGGGTTACGTATGCACACCTTAAACTAGTAGCCAGAAACTGGAAAAAAAAACACACACACACAGCAGTAGGCTCTGAGAGGAGAAACTCCCGTTAAGCAAGTGTTTCGGCCCTTAATTTCTGACTTCCAAAGAGTTCAATGATTTAGTTTATGGAGAAACAAGACAAGTGTTTCGGCCCTTAATTTCTGACTTCCAAAGAGTTCAATGATTTAGTTTATGGAGAAACAAGACAAGTGTTTCGGCCCTTAATTTCTGACTTCCAAAGAGTTCAATGATTTAGTTTATGGAGAAACAAGACAAGTGTTTCGACCCTTAATTTCGACTTCCAAAGTTCAAGATTTAGTTTATGGAGAAACAAACAAGTGTTCGACCCTTAATTTCTGATCCAAAGATTCAATGATTAGTTTATGGAGAACAAGAGTGTTCATTTAGCAATACAGTACATAAACAGCTTAAACACGTTTGGATTTCTGTAGCATTTTTGTGATATAAACTTTGACCGAAGATAATCAAAAGCTATGCAGCAGAGGTCAAAGTATATCTTGTTTCGCTTACCGGCTAGAACTGCTGTATAAGGAAGATCATAGACTGCCTGAAAATTCGTTCAACATGCTTTTTGATTTAGACCTTACAGGAAAGGAGAACTTTTAATTTAATTTAATTACAATATTTACATAGCGCAAAATCTTGATAAAATCAAATCTAAGCGCTGAAACAGACACACACGCACGCACGCCACACACCACGCACGCACACACACACACACACACACACACACACACACACACACACACACACACACACACACACACACACACACACACACACGAATGGCTATAAATGGGGAGAAAGAATAAAAGCAATGGAAAATTATAGAGAACATATTATATACAATTATATATTACAATGTGATTCCCCTCCGAGCGGAGACAGGCTGCAGAGGGGGTTGAGTGAGGTCAGGATTTTATGCAGAGGAGAACAGGTGAGTTTTGAGAGCGGACTTGAAGGAGACAAAAGTAGGTTGCTGACGGACTGAGAGAGGAAGTTTGTTCCAGGAGAGTGGACCAGAAACAGAGAAGGCTCGTGGACCATAGGTGTTGAGCTTAGTGCGTGGAAAGCGAAAAGTCAAGAGGATCGGAGGCAGAACTGGGTAATAAGTGTGAGTACATGCCTAAGTAAATATGGATCTGGTGATGTTTGTTTTATTCCAAGGTAAGTAAAATATAGACTAGGTAGAGCCTCAGGACCTGACTAGCTCATGGGTTTATGTGCAGCTTAAGGCATGTGCCATGATCACCAGCACACGGCACCTATGACGCTAGTGCATATGAAATTTGTTTCTAGCGCGGAGACGTCATCTTGAGAAAGTGATATTGAAACTATTGCGAGGGGCTGGAAATCAGAATCAATCTATGTGTATTTTTCAACAACGATTAATTCATTGCAGACGAGAGAAGTGGAATGATTATATACAGTAGAGTGAAAAATACAATATCAGTCGCTGTTTCGTAAATTCCCATAATACTAAGCCTTACATTAGCATCGATCTGAATATGGGCATCTATTAAAAAATAACAGTAGCTAAACATGCCTTTGGTGCATCTATTTTGAAAGTTCATGACCTGAGATACAAGCAAAATAAACATTTTTATTTAGTGTGTCTTTCATTCATGTTCTCGAAACGAGATATACTCTGTTCTTTACTGTCCAGATTTTGATAATCTTCGATCAAAGTTTATCTCACAAAAAAACATTACAGAAATCTAAACATGTTTAATCTGTGTTTATTATTAAGCTCAACTGGTTCTGTTATAAATTTCGATTTATTTCGACATAACATTTGAAATGAGGGCAATTGCGATGTCTTAGTATCCACTTTGTTATTTTCTTTTCAGTCGTATATCTTGTTTGGTGTAGTTGTCATTTCGTAACGAATTTTCGGTACCCCTTCATTGAAGGCTTGTGGCCTCTGAATAAAACGTCTAAAATCTGAAGTATGAAGTACGAATTTCTCTCTCTCTCTCTCTCTCTCTCTCTCTCTCTCTCTCTCTCTCTCTCTCTCTCTCTTTCCTCTCTCTCTCTCTCTCTCTCTCTCTCTCTGTCTCTCTCTGTCTCTCTCTGTCTCTCTCTGTCTCTCTCTGGCAGTTATGTGAAGATTATATTATTATCACTAAATGTAAGGTTTGGGTGGTCTAGCCCAGATGTTTCATCATATTATAGTTTTGATGTGTGTGTGCGTGCGCACGAGCGCGCGCCCGCGTGTGAGTGTATATGGATGCGTGTGTGTGTATGTGGGTGTGGGTGTGTGAAAAAGATTTTGGTTTGTCTAAACCTAGACAAATTATTGGCCTGAATGTGGGAACACTGTTCTGATATTTTTTGTTGTTGTTTTCTTTGCATTATGTAGTAGTGGTAAAATGGATGATTGTTCATTATATATGATTTGAATATGTTCGACTGTTCAAGGAATGGGTGTTCGATATTTTTTTTGATTATGCGTGAAGAATTTGCGCACATACAAAGAGTGGATTATGTATCGCACTACTGGAAAATTGTTATCCCCCTTGTCAAAAGACCTTTTCGGGTAATGACAATAAACAGTTTCAGTTTCAGTTTCAGTTTCAGTTTCAGTTTCTCTTTCTCTCTCTCTCTCCCTCTCTCTCTCTAGCTCTGTCTGTCTCTCTCTTTCTCTCTCTCTCTCACTCACTCTCTCTCTCTGTCTGTCTGTCTCTCTCACTCTCTCTGTCTCTCTGTCTGTCTCTCTGTCTGTCTCTCTGTCTCTCTGTCTCTCTGTCTCTCTCTCTCTCACTCTCTCTCTCTTCCTTCTCTGCCTCTCTGTCTCTCTGTCTCAGTCTCTGTCTCTGTCTCTATCTCTATCTCTCTCCCTCCCTTCCTTCTGTCTCTCTGTCTCTGTCTCTCTCTCTCTCTCTCTCCCTTCTTCCCTTCTCTGTTTCTCGGTCTGTCTGTCTGTCTCTCTCTCTCTCTCTCTCTCTCACACACACACACACACACTCCCCCTCCCCTTTCCATTTCAACACAGGCAATGACACAATACCTCTGCAAACCTTCAGACAAGACATCACTCTATTCACACATACACACACACACACACACACACACACACACACACACACACACACACACACACACAAACACACACACACACACACACACACAACACAACACACACACACACACACACAACACACACACACACACAACACACACACACACACACACACACACACACACACACACACACACACACACACACACACACACACACACACACACACACAAAAGAACAAGCCGCTTGCGCCGGAAGAGGACGAGGTCCCTCCAGTGCGCATGTCACCAAGGGGGATTACGCTTGTGGCTCAAATTGTTTGTTGTGTGGTGACGGCCCGTGAAGATCCTGTCAGTTGTGGCAAGCGCACCCGCCAGGAATGACCCCCCCGGAGGATTAATGCATAGCGCCACATGCACGTGTGCGAAGCTGTTTTTAGTTAGAATTTTAAAAGAAGAAGAAGAAGAAGAAGGAAGAAGAAAAAAACAAGAAAAAAAAAAACAAGCGGTACCCCTTCTCCCATCGATCATGTCTTGTGTCCTGAACTGTTGTTATGTCCTGACCTGGCCACAACTCTCCCTTGTTGTCACATCAGTTGAAGTTTGGAGTTTAACCCTTTTGGTTCCTGAACCCTGTTCACCAGCATCCTGCATTTGCCAACCATGTAGCAAGTTTAACCCTTTGATTCCTGCACCCCGTTCACTAGCATCCTGCATTTGTCAACCATGTAGCAATTTTAACCCTTCAATTCCTGCACCCTGTTCACCAGCATCCTGCATTTGTTAATCATGTAGCAAGTTTAATACTTTGGTTCCTGTACCCTGTCCACCAGCATACTGCATTTGTCAACCATGTAGCAAGTTTAACCCTTTACTTCCTGTACCCTGTTCACCAGCATCTTACATTTGCCAACCATGTAGCAAGTTTAACCGTTTGGTTCCTGAACCCTGTCCACCAGCATCCTGCATTTGCCAACCATGTAGAAGTTTAACCGTTTGGTTCCTGCACCCTGTTCACCAGCATCCTGCATTTGTCAACCATGTAGCAAGTTTAACCCTTTGATTCCTGCACCCCGTTCACCAGCATCCTGCATTTGCCAACCATGTAGCAAGTTTAACCCTTTGATTCCTGCACTCTGTTCACCAGCATCCTGCATTTGCCAACCATGTAGCAAAGTTAACCCTTTGATTCCTGTACCCTGTTCACCAGCATCCTGCATTTGTCAACCATGTAGCAAGTTTAACCGTTTGGTTCCTGCACCCTGTCCACCAGCATCCTGCATTTGCCAACCATGCTAGCAAAACAAAAAACATAATCCTTTGATTCCCTCACCCTATCTACCAACTTCCTGCAAGAAGGTGGTGGATAGGGTGACGGATTCAAAGGGCTAATGTTCTACATGGATAGGGTGAGGGATTCAAAATGTTAAGTTTTTTTTTTCAGTTGGTGGATAGGGTGCGGGAGTTAAAAAGTTAAAGAAAGAAGTTTGAAGTTTGTTCGAGAGAGATTCATTGCACTCGGATGATTCTTATCGACTAGCTAGTTGTGTTGTGATTCAAACCTTTAATTATTTATTTCATCATCATCATCATGTGCCCTGCCACTTGGCGTTGGCGATCGTGGCCCTCCATATGTATCTATCCCTTGTTGCCGCAAGCACATCTTCCACCCTCTCTGTCCTCAGCCGCCCTGCAAGTCCGTCTAGTGTTTTCTCCCTGGGTCTACCCGGTGCTCTATTTCCCTTCAGCTTTTCTGTTGTGACCAGGTGCTCTAATTCCCCTTTCCTCATAAAATGGCCTATAAATGTTGCCTGTCTTTTCCTAATCTTCCTTATGAATGATCTTCTTGTGTCTGCCTCCATCAAGACTGTCTCGTTTGCTTTCTTTGCTGTCCATGGAACTCTCAACATTCTTCTTAGAAACCACATCTCGGCTAGCTCAATCTTGTTCTGGCTTTGCTTGTTGACTGTCAGTTAACACCAGGAAGAGAGTTCTTGAATGTTATATAGAACCGATAATTTTAAACGATTGTGAGGCGTGGACAGTCAATACGCAAAGCCAGAAAATGGGATGGAAAAAAAACGTAAAAAGGGTGAGCACAAAGGTAACCTCCCTGAGTACGATGATCCTAAAAGAAATTTAAAGAAAAACTGACGTCTTTACCAACCTGCCCCTGTGGTCAAAAGAGCAGACAGCTGAACATATTATGCAGCGACGTCGCCTGTGTGAAATCGAGCGAGCGACAGGAGACATGGCCGACTACAACTCCCCTGACCGCCAATCTCCATGGCAGCCGGCCGGAACTGGAAAAAAACCGGTCACATTCATCACTAGATGTCGTCTGACCATGTAGTTGGCGAAAGAAAGATGAAGACGATTTTCACTTAAGGACAAACAATCAGCTTAGGACTCAGCAG
>JAPXFY010000022.1:43533013-43538013 GCA_030674185.1 Monoplex corrugatus
AAGTGTGTGGCCCAGTTGGTCAATGCATCTGCCAGGACGGCTAGAAACACGGGTTCAAATCGCGTATAGGACAAGGAATTTTTTTCCAACCCCACCTCCCATGTCCGCATTCCTTTACCCCCCCCCCCCCATTCCAGCTACTAGATCTTTAATAGTGGTCTGGGTGCGTGTCTTTGGAATGAGATGATAAACCAAGGTCCCGTCTGCAGTGCGCTCTCAGGGCATGTTAAAGATCTCACGGCAATTGAATGAGCTTTCCCTTGCAAAACTCTGCCGAAAAATTCAATTTATAGGTAACGAAAAAAAGCACACGCGCGCGTAAGCACACACACACATACGCAAGCGCGCGCACACACACACACACACACACACACACCACGCATACACACATACACAAACACACACACATACACAAACACACACAAGCACATACATACACACATACACATATACACACATACACAAACACATAAGCGCGCACACACACACACACACACACACACACGCACATACACATATACACACATACACACATACATACACACATACACACATACACACATACACACATACACACATACACATATACACACATACACAAACACACATAAGCACACACATACACACACATACACACATACACACATACACAGACACACACAAGCACACACACACACGCACACATACATACACACATACACAAACACACACAAGCACACACACACATACATACACAAACACACACGAGCACACACATACACACATACGCAAACACACACAAGCACACACGCAAACAGACACACACACATGCAAACACACACACATACACTCACATACATACATACACACACACATACAAACACACAGAAACATAAAAACACACACAAACACACACACACATACACTCACATACATACATACACAGATACAAACACACAGAAACATAAACACACACACACACATGCAAACATACACACATACACTCACATACGTACATACACACATACAAACACACAGAAACATAAAAACACACACAAACACACACATGGAGTGGTCATCCAGGGGCCAGTGGGCGTCTCCTTAGATTATGTGTCCGAATATATTGTTATGTGTACTTAATTTTCATGTCCATTTTTTTTTTCGTATTGAAGTATCGTGTATGTTTTGAAAAGTTTATAGCCCTGATATGGATCTACGCAGTCGTTTGGGCTTTCACTCTTTGACTCTGGCACCCTATCCACAGACAGCAAAACCTATCTTTTGACTCCCTCGCCCTATCCACAGAAAGCTGGTGGATAGGGTGAGGGAGTCAAAAGGTTACGTTTTTTCTTTGCTGGCATGGTTGACAATGCAAGGTGCTGGTGGACAGGCGCGGGAGTCGAAGGGTTAAAGAAAAAAATAACGATAACAATTACATCAGGACAACAAAGGATGGAGTTGCATAGACCATGCAGCTACGGAACGCCCGTGGGCAGGGCTTAACACCATGCATGAATCACACAGGGGAGTTTCAGTTTTCATTTTATGAGGAAAGGGGAATTGGAGCACCTGGTCACAACGGGAAAGCTGGAGGGAAAGAGAGCACCGGGGAGACCCAGGGAGAAGATACTAGACGGACTTGCAGAGTGGCTGGGGACAAGGAGGGTGAAAGAGATGCTTGAGGCAACAAGTGATAGAGACAGATGGAAGTCCATAATCGCCAACGCCACGCGGCAAGGCACCTGATGATGATGATGATGATGATGATGATGAGTTTCAGTTTCAATTCAGCTTCACTTTCTCAAGATGAGGTCTCCGCGCTCGGAATGAATTCCATATGCACTAACGTCACAGGTGCCGTGTGATGGAGAAGATCCAGAATGATCACGGCACAAGCCTTAAGCCTGCACGTAAACCCACGAGCTGGCCAGTTCCTGAGGTCCTACCTAGATAGTTCCATGATCCTGGGGTCGTAGGGGAGTGAAAAAGGCAGAGACCTCAATTTTTCCCGGGGCCAGCACCACAAGGGCGGCGCCCATCCCCTCTCCCTCGATTCAAATTCATAATCATATTCATATTCATTTTTTTAACCAAGACTTCAGAAAGGCAAGAAAGCTAATTGGTCTTCAAGGGGTGGGACCTGGGAAATCAACCTGTCTCTCCAATGTTTTATACCAAGGCAGCCGGGCAATGCCCTGCTCTTCACGATTTTCAACAGCCGTGGGATCTTTAGCGTGCACAGCCAGAAGGCACACGGGGTCCGACTCGCTTTTCGTCCCCTTCCAAAGGACTGGACGTTCATTTCGATTTTCCGGTCAAACTGAAGAGAAAAGTTGAGGCCTCCACGGGGAGCGAAGCCTGGAACCTGGAGTCTAGTTACTGGCAGACAAACGTCTGAACCATTCTGCCACTCTTCTCCCTGGGGAAACGGGGGGGGGGGGGGGAGGAGGAGGAGATCGGAACAGCCATATAACAAACAAAACACTTACTACTACTACTAGTACTAATGTTGTTACTATTGATGAGATTGTGAGAGCGTCCCTAGCCCCTCGCTGTGTGTGAAGGCAGACAAACGAGGTGTAGGACATTCCAGTGACAACGGATGGCTTCTGTCTGGGAAAGCGGCTGACAAATTGTCTCCCTTACCTGCTGCATGCTGCATCCGGTGACAATTGTCACGTACGCCTTTTTTGTGTGTTTGTTTGTGTGTTTGTTTGTGTGTTTGATTGTTTGTACGTTCGTTTGTTTGTTCGTTTGCTTGATTGCTTACTTGTTTGTTTGTACGTTCGTTTGTTTGTTCGTTCATTTGGTTGTTTGGTTGGTTGGTTGGTTGGTTGGTGTTGGTGTTGATTGGTTGGTTGGTTGGTTGGTTGGTTAGTTTTGGTTGGTAGGTTGGTTGATTGGTTGGTTGGTTGATTGGCTGGCTGGTTGGTTGTTTGGTTGGTTGGTTATTTTTTCAGTATCCCTAAACAAAAGAAGAACCGGGGTAGAGTTGTGTTATATCGATTAGAAATTTGTTCATGCCTGACTGCCTAACTGTCTGTCTATTCGTCTGCCTCTCTGTCTGTCCATGTGCCTACCTGCCTGCCTGCCTGCCTGCCTGCCTGCCCACCCGCCTGTCTGTGTCTGTCTGCCTGCCTGCCTGCCTGCCTGCCTGTCTATCTCTCTGTCCGCGTGTCCGACTGTCCGTCTGTCTGCCTGACTGCCTGCCTATCTGCTGCCTGTCGGTCTGTCTGTCTGTCCATTCGTCTGTCTGTCCGTCTGTCCGCCTGTCCGTCTGTTAATCTCTCTGAGTGTCTGCCTGTCTGTCTGTCTGTCTGCCTACCTGCCTTTTTGTCTGTCTGTCCGTTCATCCGTCCGTCCGTGCGTCCGTGCGTCCGTCTGTCTGTCTGCCTGTCTGCCTGCCTGCCTCTCTGTCTGTCTGTCTGTCCTGTCTGTCTGTCTGTGTGAATATAATTCGTCAGCCAAGATTTTTTACTCTCCGTTTATGGATGGATTTTCTTCGTCACATCTTGTTCAGATGGAGTGTGAAGTGGCGTGTGTGTGTGTGAACGTTACTCCGTGTGATGTGAGATGGAGGAATAAATGACGACAACATCAGTACAAAGGGTGACGGAGAAAGTCTTGTCCTTCCTCTGCTGTCTTACTGTACAACCTTGGGACCAAAGGGTCTCGCTCACTCTGTGACAGTCAGTCCCCGTGTCCTGATTGATTTGCCTGCTTCTCCACTAATCTCCCTTACAAGCATGCGCGCGCGTGCGCATTCACGTACACACACACAACACACACAACACACACACACAACACACATACACACACACAAATATATATATATATATATATATATATATATATATATATATATCATATACATATACAATGATGCTATTTTTTCCAACGGTAAAAGTTATTGACAAAAATCCATTTTTCAAACTTGCCATTGCTAATCTACACAAACAACATTTGTTTACAGTCACAAGTACAGCTTAAGGAAGATACAACATAGGTGAGGCAGAGGCACAGAGACACAGCGACACAGACAGACAGACAGAGAGACAGACAGAGAGGGGTAGCTAGCTAGCTAGATAGGTAGGTAGATAGTAGATTAGATTAGATAGATAAGTTAGATTAGATAGGTAGGTAGGTAGACAGAGAAACATATAGATAAACAGATAGACGGAAAAACGGACAAATAGACACAGAGAGAGAGACAACACACACACACACACACACACACACACAACACAACAGACACAGAGAGAGAAGAGAGAGAGAGAGAGAGAGAAGATTGTTTCAGATCTACCGGACGGTGGCTGTACGTGTAGGCTTGTATGTACGTGCATATTGTGAGAGACAGACAAACAGACAGACAGACAGGCAGACAAACAGACAGATAGACAGATCAACAACATCAACAGAAAGACAGAGGAGAGCAAAGATTCTGAATAAAGAAAGTTGACAGTGGTTTGTTTATTTATTTGTTTGCTTATTTATTTATTTATTTATAATTTATTAACTTAGATTTATTTATGAGATTCGTTACCTTGATTTTCTTATGTTGCCTGCTTTTGTTATTTGTTTGTGTGTTGTTTTGTTAGTTGTTGTGTGTGTGTGTGTGTGTGTGTGTGTGTGTGTTGTGTGTGTGTGTGTGTTGTGTGTGTGTTGTGTGTGTGTTGTGTGTGTGTGTGTGTTCCTTTCTTTCACGCCACCCCAATGGCCACATAAGGTGGTATAGTTTTTATGATGCGACGATGAAAAACCATGGACAAAGGAAAGAGGACAAATGCACATCGGAAATGGCTGGCAAATCGGCCAAGCAAAACAGCATTCAAGAAGATGACAAGCATTCTTACCAGCAAACGCCTATCAATTAACATCAGAAAGAGAGTCCTTGAATGTTATATAGAACCAATATGTTGTACAGATGCGAGGCGTGGACAGTCAGCAAGCAAAGCCAGAGCAAGATTGAGGCAGCTGAGATGTGGTTTCTCAGAAGAATGTTGAGAGTTCCATGGACAGCA
>JAPXFY010000022.1:43548013-43550513 GCA_030674185.1 Monoplex corrugatus
CTTTCTTACTTACTTACTAACTGACTTACTTACTTACTTAGTTACTTACTTACTTACTTACTTACCTATGATTGATTAAGAAAATATTGGCTTCAGCTAGTTGATAGATGGCTAAGCATTTGGACATTGACTAGGGGTGGGGGGGTCTGTCATGTGAGACGAGTTTATACAGAATAGCTACCTGTGTTGTGATACAGACCTTTAATGATTTATTTATTTACTTCATTCATATGTTCCTTTCTTGAAGGTAAGATACACATATACACATGTCATTTACATGTTATTACCAAGATTATTCCGCGGTAGGCTAATAAAATACCAGAATACAATATAGACTAGGTAAAATAAAGTCTAGGTAGGGCCTCAAGACCTGGCCAGCTCATGGGTTTATGTGCAGGCTTAAGGCTTGTGCCATGGTCACCATACACATGGCACCTGTGACGTTAGTGCATATGGAATTCGTTCCGAGCGCGGAGACGTTATCTTAAGAAACTGAAACTGAAACTAAAACTGAAACTGAAACTGACACTGAAACTTCTTCTTCTTCTTCTTCCTCCTCCTCCTCCTCCTCCTCCTCTTTCTACTCCTCCTCCTCTGTCTCCTTCTCCTCCTCTGTCTCCTCCTCCTCTGCTTCTTGTTCTTGTTTTTGTTGTTGTTGTGTTGTTGTTGTTGTTGTTGTTGTTGTTGTTGTTGTTGCTGTTGTTGTTCTTCTTCTTCTTCTTTTTCTTCTTCTTCTTCTTCTTCTTTTGTTTAGTTTTTGTTTTATTGTTGTTGTCGTTTTCAGTGGGAGCGAGAGAGGGGCGAGGAAAAGGACAAGAGTTTGCGTTTCTCTGTTCACATATTGTGCTTATTTTATCTATATATTTATTTATCTAGAGTTTGTTTACCAATTTATCCGTTATACAGGGGGGTGCAAAAGTAGGTATACAGTATCACATCATTATTATAATGCTTAAATTTATTAAAATTATTAGCACATTAAGTTAGTTGGCCTTATTTTCGATATTTTCAGTGTCATTAATTATATTTTATCGTAACTGATTATATGCATGTACTTTTATCCTAACTTTTAATTTTTTTTTTTTTTTTTTTTGCAGGTAAAGAGGCAATTTAATTTAGATCTAAGTGGCAGTTTGATTTAACCATGGCTGGTAGTTTGACAGATGAGGAGCGCAAATGGATTTTAAAAGAATACTAGAAGACAGACGGACTTCTTTTTTTGGGGGGGATATGTAAAGGACAGGGTTTTCGCACGCAAGCCGTGCACTGTTAATGACATTGATTCAGGCTTGTCCAGAAATTGATGCTGATAAAAATCTTTGTGCTAGAGTGTGCATGAGTGTCCGCTCTCGATTAGAGGAGTGTGTGAATACCGACGGCAGCAGTTTGAGTATCTGAGGGATTAAGGCTGTGCTTGTTATTACATGTGTATTCAATATTCATTTGTTTGTATAATAAATGCAACGAATATTGTACGTGTTTTCTTTTTTCATAACTGTATACCTACTTTTGCACACCCCCCCCCCCCCCCCTGTATATGTATATTTATTGACGCATCCTATTTCCATAATTTCAACACAGTCTCCCTCCTCTCCCCCCCTCCCCCTATCCGCTTTCTTCTGGTTCATTTTCTCAATGTCTGCTCGCACGCATATATATGTGACTGTGTCTCTCTGTCCCTCTCTGTCCCTCCTCTGTCCTCTCCTTCCCTGTCTCTTTCTTCTCTGTCTCTGTCTCTGCCTCTTCTCTGTTGTCTCTCTCTCTCTTCTCTCTCTCTCTCTCTCTCTTCTCCTCTCTGTCCTCTCTCTTCTCTCTCTCTCTCTCTCTCTCTCTCTCTTCTCTCCTTCTCTCTTCTTCTGTCTTCTCTCTCTCTCTCTCTTCTCTCTCTCTCGCTCTCTCTTCTCAAAACACACATACGCACATAAACATTAGTACACACACAAACCATACAATAGATGAGTGTGACGCACCACTCGAAGCCCCGGCTGAAGTGCAAACTTTACATTTTTGTACTATATATTTTTTTTTTTTTTTTGCTTTCCTTCTTTTTCCTTTCCTTTTTTTTTTTTTTTTTGTTTTTTTTTTCTTTCTTTTTTTTTTCATTTTTTATAATTTCAGTAACTGTAAACTCTACTGGGACTGAGGGAGATGTCTCTCTCAGAGCTGTCTTGGATGGAGCATATCATACATTTAACATTACAGACGTAATAAAATTTATGTTGCACATAGACATAAACTGAATCGAATGTGCTTTATGCAAGATAGTGTCGAGTGGTTTTCTTTTTTTTTCATAGAGTACATAGGCGAACTGGGAATAGTCGTCACAAAATTCTGGAAAAAGCTGGTCATGCCTGAGCAATAATTTTTCTGGACTTATAGGGGATTCGAACTCACAACCTTCCATTCTGTAGTCTGTTGCGCTAAACGTTCGCCAAGTTGGCTTTGAAAAAAAAGAGTATGTGTTTCTTTTTCAGACTTTAAAAAAAACATTTAAAGCAAA
>JAPXFY010000022.1:43558013-43563013 GCA_030674185.1 Monoplex corrugatus
ATCAGCTGGTTGGTTGTGTGTTGGCTGATCGGTTGTTTTTGTTTGCTTCTTTGCATAGTTGGTGTAATTTATTTACTGTGGTTGGTTGTTGGTTTGGTTGGTTGGTTGGTTGGTTGGTTGGTTGGGTTGGTTGTTGTTGGTTGGTTGGTTGGTTGGTTGGGTTGGTTGTTGGTTGGATGGTTGGTTGGTTGTTTGGTTGATTGGCTGGTTGGTTGGTTGATTGGTTGATTGGTTGATTGGTTGATTGGTTGGTTGGTTGGTTGGTTGGTTGGTTGCTTGGCTGGTTGCTTGGTTGTTTGCTTGGTTGCTTGGTTACTTGGTATGCTTGGTTGGTTGTTTAATTTGGTTGATTGATTAGGTGGTTGGTTAGTTGGTTGGTTGGTTGGTTGGTTGGTTGGTTGGTTGGTTGGTTGGTTGGTTGGTTATTTGGTTGGTTGGTTGGTTGTTTGCTTGTCTGTATATTTCGTTGGTTGTTTGGTTGGTTGTTTGGTTGGTTGGTTGTTTGGTTGGTTGGTTGGGTGGTTGGATGGTGGTGGTGTTGGTTGTGTTGGTTGGGGGTTGGTAGGTGGATTAATGGGATAGTTGGTTGGTTGATTGGTTGATTGGTTGATTGGTTGATTGGTTGGTTGGTTGGTTGGTTGGTAGGTTGGTGGTTGGTTGGTTGGTTGGTTGGTTGTGGTGGGTGGGTGGTGGTGGTTGGTTTGTTTGTTGGTGGATTGGTAGGTGGGTTAATGGGATAGTTGGTTGGTTGGTTGGTTGGTCGGTTGGTTGGTTGGTTGGTTGGTTGGTTAGTTGGTTGTGTTGGTTGATTGGTTGGTTGGTTGGTTGGTTGGTTGGTGGTTGGTTGATTGGTCTAATTGAGTTGCTGGTTGATTGGTTGGTCCAATGGTTATTGGTTGGTTGCTTGCTTGATTTAGTTGATTAATTACCTGGTTGATTGGTTGGTTGGTTGGTTGGTTGATTGGTTGGTTGGTTGGTTGGTGGTTGGTTGATTGGTCTAATTGAGTTGCTGGTTGATTGGTTTGGTCCATTGGTTATTGGTTGGTTGCTTGCTTGATTTAGTTGATTAATTACCTGGTTGGTTGGTTGGTTGATTGGTTGGTTGTTGGTTGGTTGGTTTGGTTGATTGGTTGGTTGGTTGGTTGGTGGTTGGTTGATTGGTCTGATTGAGTTGCTGGTTGATTGGTTGGTCCATTGGTTATTGGTTGATTGCTTGCTTGATTTAGTTGATTAATTACCTGGTTGGTTGGTTGGTTGGTTGGTTGGTTGGTTGATTGGTTGGTTAGTTGGTCTGATTGATTTGCTGGTTGGTTGGTTGCTTGCTTGCTTGCTTGATCGGTTGGTTGGTTGGTTGATTGTTGGCTGATTGATTGATTGTTCATTGGTTATTGGTTCTTGCTTGCTTGATTTAGTTGATTGATCAGCTGGTTGGTTGGTGGTTGGCTGATCGGTTGTTTTGTTTGCTTCTTTGCATAGTTGGTGTAATTTATTTACTTGTTGGTTGTGTTGGTTGGTTGGTTGGTTGGTTGGTTGGTTGGTTGTGTTGGTTGTGGTTGTTGGTTGGTTGGTTGTTGGTTGGTTGGTTGGTTTGTGATGGTTGGTTTGTTGTTGTGTTGATTGGCTGGTTGGTTGGTTGATTGGTTGATTGGTTGATTGGTTGATTGGTTGGTTGGTTGGTTGGTTGGTTGGTTGCTTGCTGGTTGCTTGGTTGTTTGCTTGGTTGCTTGGTTACTTGTATGCTTGGTTGGTTGTTAATTTGTTGATTGATTAGGTGGTTGGTTAGTTGGTTGTTGGTTGGTTGGTTGGTTGGTTGGTTGGTTGGTTGGTGGTTGGTTGTTGGTTATTTTGGTTGGTTGGTTTGGTTGTTCATGTCGTTATTTCGTTGGTTGTTTGGTTGGTTGTTTGGTTGGTTGGTTGTTTGGTTGGTTGGTTGGTGGTTGGATGGTGGGTGGTTGGTTGGTTGGTTGGTGGGTTGGTAGGTGGATTAATGGATAGTTGGTTGGTTGATTGGTTGATTGGTTGATTGGTTGATTGTTGGTTGTTGGTTGTTGTAGTTGGTGGTTGGTTGGTTGGTTGGTTGGTTGGTTGGTGGTGGGTGGTTGGTTGGTTGTTGTTTGTTGGTTGGATTGGTAGTGGGTTAATGGGATAGTTGGTTGGTTGGTTGGTTGGTCGGTTGTTGGTTGTTGGTTGGTTGGTTATTGGTTGGTTGGTTGATTGGTTGATTGGTTGATTGGTATTGGTTGGTTTGGTTGATTGGTTGTTGATTGATTGATTGGTTGGTTGGGTTGGTTGGTTGGTTGGTTGGTTGGTTGGTTGGTTGGTTGATTAGTTCGTTGATTGATTGGTTGGTTGGTAAGGTTGGTTGGTTGGTTGGGTGTGTTGGTTGGTTGTTGGTATGGTTGGTTGGTTGGTTGGTTGTTGGGTGTTGGTTGGTTGGTTGATTGGTTGTTGGTTGGTTGTTGTTGGTTGGTTGTTGGTTGGTTGTTGGTTGTTGGTTGTTTCTTGGTTGGTTGGTTGGTTGGTTGGTTGGTTGTTGTGTTGGTGGTTGGTTGGTTGGTTGATTGTTTGGTTGGTGGTTGGTTAGTTGGTTTTGGTAGTTGGTTGGTTGGTTGGTTGGTTGGTTGTTGGTTGGTTGGTTGGTTGGTTGGTTGGTTGGTTGGTTGGTTGGTGGTGGTTGGTGGTTGGTATGGTTATTGGTGTTGGTTGGTTGTTGATTGGTTGGTTGATTGGTTGATGGTTGTGGTGTGGTTGGTTGGTTGATGTGTTGGTTGGTTGGTTATTGGTTGGTTGGTTGGTTGTTGGTTGGTGTTGGTTGGTTGGTTGGTTGGTTGGTTGGTTGTTGGTTGGTTGGTTGGTTGGATGGTTGGTTGGTGGTAGGTGGGTTGGTTGTTGGTTGGTTCTTGTTTGGTTCGTTGCATTGTTGGTCCATCAGTTGGTTTGATTGATTTGCTGGTTGGCTTGCTGTTAATTGTTTTGTTGGGTCGATTGACTGACTGACGGATTGACTAAATGATTGGTTGCTTGTTTCGTTGGATGGTTGGGTGATTGCTTACTGTATGTTTGCTATTTTGTTCATAATTTGATTTGTGTTTCCTTATTTATTTACACCACACGAAACCACACCACAGCCCAAAAACACCACACCACACCACACGAAACAATGCCATACCAATGCCACACCACACCAAACCACACCATCTCACACCACACCACATTACACTTTACATACCACACCACATCACACTTTACCATACCACATCACACCAATCACAAAAAGACCACAACACACCATACCATAACCACACCACACCACACAACACCCACACCAAAAATCACACAGGAGAATATGTAGAACGAATCACAGCCATGAAGCCACGGAACCAGACTGTCCTTTATTGCCAAAAACAAAAAGAGAGAGAGAGAGAGAGAAAAAAAATAAAAAGAATGAATCAATAAATGTCAAAACACAAGCACAACACTGAAGAAGGAGGTCAGTTATAGTCTATTTTATGGGACCCCAAAAATGTCATAAACATTCATTAAAATTCGAGAATTCGCATTTATTTTATGGATGACAAACTTTATGAATATTCATTAAAAATCGGGAAACTACGAGTTTTGATACAAATGTGAGAAATCCGAAACAAGTGTGACCGCCTGAGATTTAAGCAAACAGGAACCAGAAAAATACGAGCATACAATTATAACGAGTATTTAATCCTTTAACTCCCGCATCCTATCCACCAGCGTCCTGCATTGTCAACCATGCTAGCAAAGCAAAAATTTAACCCTTTGACTTCCTCACCCTATCCACCAGCTTCCTGGTCTGGTCTTGGTCTGTCTGGTCTGGTCTGGTATGGTATGGTATGGTATGGTATGGTATGGTATGGTATGGTATGTATGGTATGGTATGGTATGGTATGGTATGGTATGGGAGTATGGTATGGTATGCTATGGTATGCTATGGTATGCTATGGTATGGTATGCTATGGTACGAAATTGCATTTGATAATTTTCCACCATAGGCCTGAAATGTTGCTAACCACAGATATCCAATATTTTCCCTTAACCCTTTGATTCCCGCTCCCTGTATACCAACTGCAAAAACTTAACCCTTTGACTCCCTCAAGAAACTGGTGACAGGGTGAGGGAATCAAAGGGTGAAGTTTTTGCTTTTGCTAGCATGGTTGGCAATGCAGGATGCTGGTGGACAGGGTACACCTATTATTATACAGTAACAGTGTTTAATTGCTGCTTAGTTAAGGGAAGGCACCAAACTATGGTATCCATTTAGTCCCTTAACTCTATTTGGATTTGCCAATCAGTGGGGATTTTCTACACAACTGTGCCAAAGGCAAGATCTTTCTTGTCCAGGGCATGATCTTTGTTGCCCAGGGCAAGATCTTTCTTCTCCAGGGAAGACCTGTGCCAAGGGCAAGATCTTTCTTGTCCGGGCAAGATCTTTGTTGTCCAGGGCATGATCTTTGTTGTCCAGACATGATCTTTGTTGTCCAGGGCTATATTTTTGTTGTCCAGGGCTATATCTTTGTTGTCCAGGGCAAGATCTTTGTTGTCCAGGACATGATCTTTGTTGTCCAGGGCTATATTTTGTTTCCAGGACATGATCTTTGTTGTCCAGGGCTATATTTTTGTTGTCCAGGGCTATATCTTTGTTGTCCAGGACAAGATTTTTGTCGTCCAGGACATGATCTTTGTTGTCCAGGGCTATATTTTTGTTGTCCAGGGCTATATCTTTGTTGTCCAGCGGCGCTATATCTTTGTTGTCCAGGGATATATCTTTGTTGTCCAGGACAAGATTTGTGTCGTCCAGGACAAAATATTTGTCATCCAGGGCAAGATTTTTAGGGAAGGCACCAAACTATGGTATCCATTTAGTACCCTTAATTGATTTGGATTTGCCAATCAGTGGGGATTTTCTACACAACTGTGCCAAGGATAAGATCTTTCTTCTCCAGGGTATGATCTTTGTTGCCCAGGGC
>JAPXFY010000022.1:43568013-43575513 GCA_030674185.1 Monoplex corrugatus
ACAGAGAGACAGAGGCAGAGAGGGACGGAGAGAAAGACAGACAGACAGAGACAGAGAGGCAGAGAGACAGAGAGAAAGAAAAGACAAAGACAGAAACAAAGACGGAGAGAGGGAGAGGAATAGAGAGAAAAGATTATCACAATGTAAGGTAAAAATTGTCCTGTGACCCAGAAGAGAGAAAGAGAGAGACAGAGAGACAGAGACAGACAGACATACAGAGGCAGACATAGAGAAAAAGGGAGACAGACGCGGAGACAGACAGAGACACAGAGAGACACAGAGAGAGAGAGAGAGATACAGAGAAAAAGGGACAGACAGAGAGACAGAGACAAACAGAGAGAGAGATACAGAGAGAGAGAGAGAGAGACAGAGAGACAGAAAGACAGAGACAAACAGAGAGACAGAACTACCACGAGGACAGGTAAAGATTGTCCCATGACCCCGAAGTCGAAGGGTAAAGGAAGGGAGACGGGGGTGGGGGGCTGTTAAGTGATGGAAGTAAAATGATATAGATGTCAACTTATTTCGGGCCTTACACGATTAGGTTCGTGCCCATCTCCTCTACCTCTCTGCTTTACTTTCCACAACCCTGAGCACAGCTGAGGTAAACTTGAACTCTCTACACAGAAAGGCTTTTCTTTTTATGTCATGGTCAAACCAGATTCATATGCTTATAGTCCGATTGGAAACAACAGGAATTCTAACTCTATTCTTACTTAGGACCTGGCCAGCTCATGGGTTTATGTACAGGCTTTAAGGCTTGCGCCGTGATCATTCTGGATCTTCTCCATCACATGGCACCTGTGACGTTAGTGCCCATGGAATTCTTTCTGAGCGCGGAGACGTCGTCCCGAGAGATTGAAATTGAACTTGAAACTAACTCTATATTGACCACTAGGCCCAGGTGCACAACACGTGTTGATCTCTTAGAAGCATTCGAAAATTTTTTAAAATATTTCAGTTTTACTTACGTTATGTTTTGGGTCTGAATGTTTGGTCCGAAAAATGCACGTATGTCTATATGTTCTGTGTGTATATAATTTTCTGTTGCGTACAGGACTCTTATCATCATTTGTCTGTTTGTTTGTTTGTTTTTATGTGATTATTTTTTTTCAAACTGTAAATGAAGTAGGGATGTGAGACTGGCAAAAGAGCACACTACTCCTACTAGTACAGTATGTAAAAATTGAAATTTATGTCTTGCTGAACAGGAAGGGCATAATAAAATGAATGTCAATTGGCGTCGGGAGCTTGAGAGGTGATTGTCCGGATGGTGGCGAGACATTGGTGGTCTGGGTCCGATCCGCACCCTCGTGGTGTTTCTTGTTAACTCCAAATTAATGTCTTGGTGAACAGGACCTGCACGTACACGCTTGTAAGTGTGCGTAAGGGGCTGGAAGGGAGCTGGAGATGGAGAGGTGGGGGGTGGTATGACTGTAGTGTGTTTTGAGGTACATTACGAACAAACTATGACAAAAATGTGCCTCTCCCTTTGCTCGATTTTTCAAGGTTGTTCATAGATGTTGACTTAATTCCAACAAACCTTGTAGTAAAATCTGTATGATGATATGCATATGCACGAGTGTGTTGTTGTTGTTGTTGTTGTTGTTGTTGTTGTTGTTGTTGTTGTTGTTGTTGGATGTTGACTTAATTCAAACAAACCTTGTAAAATCTGTATGATGATATACATATGCACGAGTGTGGTTGTTGTTGTTGTTGTTGTTGTTGTTGTTGTTGGATGTTGACTTAATTCAAACAAACCTTGTAAAATCTGTATGATAATATGCATATGAACGAGTGTGGTGGTTGTTGTTGTTGTTGCTGTTGTTGTTGTTGTTGTTTTGGCTGGTTGGTTGGTTTTTCGTTTGTTTTCTTTCCACTTTTATCAGCCTTGTTCATTTGCATTTGTAACTCATCTTTAGAAAGAAAAGGAACTTTCTTTGCAAGATGGAGAAAAAAAAATTATGTACTAGAAGGTCAAGCCATTGTAACGGTCGCTGTTTTTCTTTAAAAAAAAAAGATCAAAAGAGAAAATCCAGATTTTGTTCTTTTCAAGTGAGAAGAGTGGGAAGATGATTCAGACGTTCGCTTGCCAATGACAAAACTCGAGGTTCCAGGGTTCGTTTCCGGTTGAAGCCTCCACTTTTTTTTTATCAGTTTTACCGGAAAATCGAACTGAACGTCAAGTCCTTTGGAAGGGGGACGAAAGACGAGTCGTATCCATGTGCCTTCTGGCCTGTGCATGTTCAACATCTCTCGACAGTTGAAAATCGTGAAGAGCAGGACATTCGTCAGGCTTTCCTGGTATAAAACGTTGGAGAGATAGAGTCGTTTCCCAGGTCCCTCTCCTTGAAGGCCAATTAACCTTCTGGCCTTTCTGAAGTCTGGTTAAAAAAGTTGGGTGGCGCTGCACTGCTGCGACACGCTCTCAAAGGAGAGAGCATCCCGATTTTCACGTGGTAAATCCACTGCGACAAAAGAAGTGGATATGAATATGAATATAAATATCGATATTGATGTCGATATCAATAACAATATCAATATCGATATCAATATTAATTTCACTATCACTATCAATATCGGTATCAACATCAATATCAATATCAATATCAATCATCATCATCAGGTGCCCTGCCGCCTGGCGTTGGCGACCATGGACTTCCAACCATCTCTACCTTTCGTTGCCCCCAGCATCTCCCCCACCCTCCTCATCCCCAGCAACTCTGCAAGTCCGTCCAGCATTCTCTCCCTGGGTCAACCTGGTGCTCTCTTTCCCTCCAGCTTTCCCGTTGTGACCAGGTGCTCCAAATCCCCCTTCCTCATAAAATGGCCTATAAATGTTGCTTGTCTTTTCCTAATCTTGATTATGAGTGATCTACTTGTGTCTGCCTCCATCAAGACTGTCTCGTTTGTTTTCTTTGCTTGTTTCTCAATATCAATATCAATATCAATATCGATATCAATATCAATATCATTATCAATATCAGCTTATGCTATGTGTGTAGAGTAGCAAGCATTAGCAGTAAGATGGGTACCGTGAGGCCTAAGGTCACCAACCCTGAATAATGAAATGTTCTGAAGTTGGAAAAAAAAAGTCTTTACTTGCGTTATAGTGAAAACACTCCAATGATTTCAACACTTAAAAGTGTTTGTTTTTTTAGAGAGAGAGAAACGTGTTAAACACCTGGATCCTGACATCTACGTGTAGCTTACCATTATTAAAATTAATCCTTCAATGAGACGTATTGTAGGTTTAGCTATATCGCTGTTTCGCCTCCAAATTAAACACACACACACAAAACAATATATATATTTAACGCTCAGCAAATTAGAGCGAACCAATCAATTGTGAAAATTGGATGCTGTTCATGTTCATGACAATTGCTGGGGAAACGCCGAGGAGGTCAAGATCATTCGTAACATCAGCCTTCAGTCAGGGTTCTGCCTTGTCCACGTCGAAGGTTGACACGGTCGCTGAGGTTGGCAGACAATAATGTCACCCAGGGGAGTGGGACACCTTGTCTGCATTCGAAGGCTGTGCCCGATCAGTCTCAGTCGGCGTCTTCGAAGCATCTTGCTCGAGGGTGAGACCTTAGTCCGAGAGTAGAGCGCCTTGGTGGAGATTTTCTCTGGCCAGTAGATGCCGAGTGCCGAGCGGATCATACAAACAAACAAACAAAACGGTAATAAACGTTTTGAAAATTCAAGTTTCAGTTTCCGGTTCCAGTTTCAGTTTCAGTTTCAGTTTCTCAAGACGACGTGTCCACGCTCGGAACGAATTCCATATGCACTAACGTCACAGGTGCCATGTGTATGGTGATCATGGCAAAAGCCTTAAGCCTGCACATAAACCCATGAGCTGGCCAGGTGCTGTGGCCCTACCTAGTCTATGTTTGATTTAGTCTATAATTTAAGCTTAACAATCTGTTCAAATTAAAAAATCACACGAAATAAACAAGATGATCATGCCATCGTAACAAACCTACTGTTTACAGATAAAATCCCATACAGAAAATCCATATTTTGTACTTGTCAAGGTCACTGCCACCTTCAGGAACATTTGGTCAAACTAAACTTGGACGCGTATGAAGGACAACAATACACTACCTCTAACAGTGAAAACAAAATTTAACCCTTTGACTCCCCCACGCTGTCCACCAGCATCTTCTATTGCAGACCATGCTAGCAGAGCAAAAGCTTAACCCAGTGATTTCCTCACTCTATCGATCAGAAGCTGGTGGATAGGATGAAGGAATCAAAGGGTTACATTTTTGCAGTTGTTGGATAGAGTGCGGTAGTCAAAGGGTTAACTGTCATCAGTTGTTCTTTGGGGAAATGTGCTGTTTACACACCTTCATCAACAGGCGCTGAATGTAGGCGTTTCTTTTTAATTTTTGTTTTATGGTCCCTGTGACCTTGACTTGGGAACTTGACCTTGCAAATTTGAGTTTACTCGACTCGTCAACATTTGACAGCTTTGAGAAATAGTTGGTAAAGATCCATCTATAGAAAGCTGAGAAAATCTTGTTCACAATTTTTTTCCTCACAGACACACACACACACACACACACACACACACACACACACACACACACACACACACACACACACACACACACACACACACACACACACAACACACACACACACCTGTCCCTAGGTCGTATGAAAACAATCTCCCACCCCCACCCCTTTTCTTTCTTTTTTTTCGAAGAAGAGATTTGAAAATAGAATTTCGAAAACTTTTAAAATTAAACATCAACCATCAAAGAGACATAAAAAACACTTTTAAAAACACCATATTGGCAAAATATAATATGCAAACAAAACATTTTTGTCTAAAAGACCATATGTATACTGATACGAAAAGGGGAAAAAAAACAACACTTTAGACAGTGGGATTGGCGAACGCTCTTCAGTTACCATCTCATACCTATACAACCGATCAGGGCAAATCTCATAAAAATTCTGCAGGGAGATTGTTTAGAAAAAAACTACAGATGAATGGACTGTATACAGAAACATGACAAGACATTTCATGGCTGTTTCATGGATGGATGGAACAAAACAAAACAAAAATAAAATACCAAAAATAAAAAAAAAGAAGGAAAATAAAAAAAAGAAGACAGTTGAAAAACAAAAGTATCTGAGTGTCCGAAGCACAATCTTACCCAGAAAATATGGTTGTTTCAGTTTTCGTTTTTCAAATCACCCCAGCAAAACAACAAGGCAATAAAAAAAAGTCTGCATCATCCCCCAGGCCCACTGTAACACAATATTGTTTTGGTAAAATTTTAAGAAGTAGCAGTCTTCGTAGTAGGACCAGGAGCCATATCAGTAGATGTGATGGTAGTATGGTGGCGGTGGTGGTTGTTACTAGTAGTAGTAGTAGTAGTAATTGTTGTTGTTGGAGTAGTAGTAGTAGTAATTGTTGTTGTTGGAGTAGTAGTAGTATAGTAGGTAGTAGTAGTAGTGGTGGTAGCAGCAGCAGCAGCAGTAGTAGTAAAAGTAGTAGTAGTAGTAGCAGCAGCTGTAGTAGTAACAGTAGTAGTAGTAATAGTAGCAGCAGCAGCAGCAGCAACAGCTGTAGTAGTAACAGTGGCAGCAGCAGCAGTAGTAGTACTAGTAGCAGCAGCAGCTGTAGTAGTCACAGCAAGAGCAGCAGTAGTAGTAGTCGTAGAAATAGTAGTCGTAGTAGTAGTAATAGTAGTAGTCGTAGTAGTAATAGAAGTAGTAGCAGTAGTAGTAGTCGTAGTAGTAGTAGTAGTAGTGGCAGTGATAGTAGTGGTGATGGTAGTACCAGTGATGGTAGTAGTAGTAGCAGTAGCAATAGTAGTTGTGCTAGTGGTAGTAGTAGTAGTAATAATAGCGGTGGTAGTTGTTGTTGTTGATGTTGTTGTGGCTGTTGTTGTAGGAGTAGCAGTAGTAGTAGTAGCATTGTAGCACATAGTTGCAATAGTAGTAGAACTGATAACTATAATAATGGTGCCAGAAGTCAAAACCTCACCTCAATCCTTCACAGAGTTGGCATAAGACATCCAGTGGGCGCTCTTTGTCAAAAAAGACGACATGCAGACAAAAAAATATTTAGGCATAAAAATCTCCATAACAAACGTCACAGTATACCCATAGTCAGATCGATGCCACTTGTAGCTAACATTTTCTACGACAAAGGTTCAAATCACTGTGATGAATATAATACCAAAAAACAAAAAAAAAAACACAAAAAAACAAGTGACAACACGACACACACACACTATCACCGTGACTTTTCATGACAATCAAATCCATCTTTTCTTGAAAAAAAAAAGAAAATGAATTCGGAGAATACGACAGAACTGCGTTTTTAATGATACACCTGAAAATTCACACAATACATCTTTGTCTTAACAGAACTGTCTCTCATAGGATTTAAGATTAACCGTCTCATGAACAGTATGACTGCTGTGGCACATACAACGACATACTCAATTACCATGACGTATACAATTATTCTGAGAAATGCAAATCGGTTTGACAAATTCAGAGGAGAAAATGGCGACATGTTACATTACTGTTTCATACAGGCTGAAGGTAACCGTTACAAAGAAAAAGAAAAATCAATCAATATGACATATACACACACACACACAAAAAACCCCACAATCATTACGACAGACATGCACAATCATTTCGATACATGCAAATCAGTGTGATCAAATCACACAGTAAACCAAATGACATAATGATAACAATAACAATGATAAGATTAGCGTGTCATATGAATGAACATTGACATTTTCATGATGAATACTATTTGCTATGAAAATTAGAGTCATTCTGACAAATAACAACAGGTGCAATCATTTTGACATGTACAATCATTTTGACATGTATAATCATTATTAAATGCACAATCATTATTACATGTACAATATTTTGACGTGTACAATCATTATTACATGTACAATTATTTTGACGTGTACAATCCTTGTTACATGTACAATCATTTTGACGTGTTCAATCATTATTACATTACAATCATTTTCACGTGTACAATCATTTGACACGCACAATCATTATAACATGTGCACTCATTTTGACGTGTACAATCATTATGACATTACAATCATTATTACATGTACAATCATTATTACGTGTACAATCATTATTATTACTTTAACAATCACTATGACATTACAATCGTTATTACAAGTACAATCATGATTACATGTACAATCATATGACGTCTACAATTATTATGAAAACAACGTAAATCTGTTTGACGAATCCTGGTCATGAAATTATAACATATAATAAAAAGAAAGATGTCATCTGGGACCAGTTTGACATTTTCAGGACAAGCATATTATTCTCATGAAAAATAGATTCCTGTAGGGAAAAGACAACAAATGTGTGACGTGTACAATTATTTCGACATAAAGAATCGTGTTGACAAATATGACAACGAAAACAAAGAAATGCCAATTCGATCTTTCTGAAAACTTACGCTATCTGTGA
>JAPXFY010000022.1:43585513-43588013 GCA_030674185.1 Monoplex corrugatus
AGAAGAAGAAGAGAGAGAAAGAGAAGAACAAGAACAAGAACAAGAACAAGAACAAGAACAAGAAGAACAAGAACAAGAACAAGAACAAGAAGAACAAGAACAAGAACAAGAAGAACAAGAAGAACAAGAAGAACAAGAAGAACAAGAAGAAGAAGAACAAGAAGAAGAAGAAGAACAAGAACAAGAACAAGAAGAACAAGAAGAACAAGAAGAACAAGAAAAGAACAAGAAGAAGAAGAACAAGAAGAAGAAGTAGTAGTAGTAGAAGTAGAAAAACAAGAACAAGATGAACAAGAACAAGAACAGAAGGAGAAAGAAAAAGAACAAGAAGAAAAATAACATGAAGAAGAATTAAAAGAAGAAGGAGGAAAAGGAGGAAAAGAAGGAGGATGAAGACAGACAGACAGAGGGAGATCAAGAGAGACAGAGAGACAGACAGACAGAGGGAGATCAAGAGAGACAGAGAGAGACAGACAGAGGGAGACCAAGAGAGACAGAGACAGACAGACAGAGGAAGACCAAGAGAGACAGAGACAGACAGACAGAGGAGATCAGAGAGACAGAGAGAGACAGACAGAGGGAGACCAAGAGAGTACAGAGAGACAAACAGACAGAGGAAGACCAAGAGAGACAGAGACAGACAGACAGAGGAAGACAGAGAGAGTGAGATTCAGACAGTGTATCCATAAAAGCCACATCCCCTCAGTAGAGTGATGCACATAAGAACAAACAAACAAAAAGCAAAAACAAAAACAAAAACAAAAACAAAACCGCACGTTCACACAAAACATCAATCATCTTGTAACAATACTTCTCATTTTGAATGCTTTGTACAGATACATAATACATGTATTCTGTTTTATGACGCTTTTTGTTTCCTGATGATATTAACAAAAATAAAATAAGGAGAGAGACAAACAGACAGACAGACAGACAGAGACAGAGATAGAGACAGAGACAGAGAGTCAAGAGACAGGGAGACAGAGAGAGACAGAGAGAGACCGAAACAGAGAGAGAGAGAGAGAGAAAGAGAGAGAGAAAGAGGGACAAAGAGAGAGAGAGAGAGAGAGAGAGAGAAGAGAGAGAGAGAGAGAGAGAGAGAGGGAGAATAAAACATAATTCGATAATCGGAGAGAAAGAACAGAAGCAAACAATACGAGGGAGTCATCAATCCATTCCAGACAACAATATGACAAAATTATCAATCGATTCCACTTCTTTGATCCATTCAGACTTCAAGTCGCAGTTAACCCTTTGACTCCCGCAACCTGTCCACCAGCATCTTGTATTGTCAACCATGTCAGCAAAGCAAAACCTTAACTCTTTGACTCCCTCACCCTGTCCATCAGCCTCCTGCAGGAAGCTGGTGGATAGGGTGATGGAGTTGGTGGATAGGGTGGAAGCTGGTGGATAGGGTGAGGAGTCAAAGGGTTAAGTTTTTGCAGCTGGTGGATATAGTCTGGGGGTCGTAGGGTTAAAGACTTACCTGCTCACCAATGCCTTCTTTGTTGAAATATATCCTTATTGCTTATCGACCAATATGTATTTTCATATCTAACAACTGATCATGCAGTATTATGTACTCATTCGTGTCTGTATATATCTATGGCCGTACGTATGTGCATAGGTATGGGTTACACTTTAAATGTATGTATTCATTTGTGTACATGTACTGATGTGTATATGCTGATGTGTGTGTGTTTGTGTGTATGTGGTGGTCATTGGTTTAATGTCTATTCACCCAAGTGATTTTAGACACACACACACACAGACACACAGCACACACACACACACACACACACACACACACACACACACACACACACACACACACACTTCTTCTTGTTTGATGTCCAACATTGCCTGACAGTCTTTTTTGGTTTAATCTGTGTGTTGTGTGAGTGTGGTGTGTGTGTGTGTGTGTGTGTGTGTGTGTGTGGTGGTGTGTGTGCGTGTGGTGTGTGTGTGTACGCGTGCGTGAGTGTGTAGTGTGCGTGTGTGTTTGTATGTATGTGTTTGTGTGTGTGCATGTGTCTATGTGTGTTTTTCCGTGTGTATGTGTGTGTGTGTGTGTGTGTGTGTGTGTGTGTGTGTGTGTGTGTGTGTGTGTGTGTGTGTGTGTGTTGTGTGTGCGTATGTGTCTGTGATATGTGTGTGTGTTTGTGTGTGTGCATGTGTCTGTGTGTGTTTTCCCGTGTGTGTGTGTGTGTTTGTTGTGTGTGTGTGTGTGTGTGTCGTATGTGTTGTGTGTGTGTGTGTGTGTCTGTGATATGTGTGTGTGTGTGTGTGTGTGTGTGTGTGTGTGTGTGTGTTGTGTGTGTGTGTGTGTGTGTGGCGTGTGTGTGTCACTACCAAAAAGTCAGAAAGATGTTTACGTAGACTTTACTAGTGTCAGAAGTGACCACTTCCTCCAAATCGTTCCCCTTCACCAGCATATTTTTATTCCTCTTTCTTTATATCTTATTTTGAAGATACTGAATCTTTTCTCAGATTAAAAAAG
>JAPXFY010000022.1:43593013-43595513 GCA_030674185.1 Monoplex corrugatus
CTGTTCTTTCCCCTATCACGGTTCTGCAGTCTGGAACCTTCTCCCGTTCTCTCTAAGACATTCACAGTCCTTGCTGTCTTTCACAACCAATGTTAAGACACATTTCTCCCCCAAATAATGATTATCTTGTTAAGTTTTACATCTTTATCAATTCTGTTTATGCTTTACTCTTGCAATCTTTTTTTTTTTTTTTTTCCATCTTCTACTACTTCCTTCCCTCTTTCTCTCTCTGTCTGTCTCTCCCTCTCTGTCTCTCTCTCTCTGTGTCTTTCTCTGTCTCTCTTCTCTGTCTCTCTCTCTCTCTTTCACTCTCTCTCTCTCTGTCTTTTGCAGCCTTTCTTCTCCTTCTTCTATCATTCTCTCTCTCTCTCTCTTCTCCCACCCCCCCTCTCTCTCTCTCTCAATCTTCCTGTTATTTCATTTTGTTCAATTTTGTGATGTGATTTGTACTCTGATTCATATTTCTACATTTTCAATTGATTTTGTACACACCTGTGGCTATTTTAATTAGGTGTCAATATTCATAACAATAATACTCTCCCCCTGCCAGGACAAAATGTCTGATTACACTACCTCTGCCAGGACATGATGTCCAGTATATGTCCCATTACGCTACCTCTGCCAGGACATGATGTCCAGTACATGTACCATTACACTACCTCTGCCAGGACATGATGTCCAGTATATGTCCCATTACACTACCTCTGCCAGGACATGATGTCCAGTATATGTCCCATTACACTACCTCTGCAAGGACATGATGTCCAGTATATGTCCCATTACACTACCTCTGCCAGGACAAATGTCCAGTATATGTCCCATTACACTACCTATGCCAGGACATGATGTCCAGTATATGTCCCATTACGCTACCTCTGCCAGGACATGATGTCCAGTATATGTACCATTACACTACCTCTGCCAGGACATGATGTCCAGTATATGTCCCATTACGCTACCTCTGCCAGGACAATGTCCAGTATATGTCCCATTACACTACCTCTGCCAGGACATGATGTCCAGTATATGTCCCATTACACTACCTCTGCCAGGACATGATGTCCAGTATATGTCCCATTACGCTACCTCTGCCAGGACAAATGTCCAGTATATGTCCCATTACACTACCTCTGCCAGGACATGATGTCCAGTATATGTCCCATTACACTACCTCTGCCAGGACATGATGTCCAGTATATGTCCCATTACACTACCTCTGCCAGGACATGATGTCCAGTATATGTCCCATTACACTACCTCTGCCAGGACAAATGTCCAGTATATGTCCCATTACACTACCTCTGCCAGGACAAATGTCCAGTATATGTCCCATTACACTACCTCTGCCAGGACATGATGTCCAGTATATGTACCATTATGCTACCTCTGCCAGGACATGATGTCCAGTATATGTACCATTACACTACCTCTGCCAGGACATGATGTCCAGTATATGTCCCATTACACTACCTCTGCCAGGACATGATGTCCAGTATATGTCCCATTACGCTACTTCTGCCAGGACATGATGTCCAGTATATGTACCATTACGCTACCTCTGCCAGGACATGATGTCCAGTATATGTACCATTACGCTACCTCTGCCAGGACAAATGTCCAATTACGTTACCCCCAGCAGGACATAATGTCCCATAACGTTACAAAATGTCCCAATTACATTACCCCTAACAGGACATAATGTCCCACAACGCTACAAAATGTCCTAATTACATTACCCCTGACAGGACATAATGTCCCAAACGCTACAAATGTCCAATTACATTACCCTCAGCAGGACATAATGTCCCATAACGCTACCAGCAGGACATAATGTCCCATAACGCTACAAATGTCCAATTACATTACCCTAACAGGACATAATGTCCCAGAACGCTACAAATGTCCAATTACATTACCCCTAATAGGACATAATGTCCCATAACGCTACAAATGTCCAATTACATTACCCTGACAGGACATAATGTCCTATAACGCTACAAATGTCCAATTACATTACCCCTAACAGGACATAATGTCCCATAACGCTACAAATGTCCCAATTACATTACCCCTAACAGGACATAATGTCCCATAACGCTACAAATGTCCAATTACATTACCCCTAATAGGACATAATGTCCTATAACGCTACAAATGTCCAATTACATTACCCTAACAGGACATAATGTCCCATAACGCTACAAATGTCCCAATTACATTACCCTAACAGGACATAATGTCCCATAACGCTACAAATGTCCATTTACATTACCCCTAACAGGACATAATGTCCCATAACGCTACAAATGTCCCAATTACATTACCCCTAAACAGGACATAATGTCCCATAACGCTACAAATGTCCCAATTACATTACCCCTAACAGGACATAATGTCCCATAACGCTACAAATGTCCCAATTACATTACCCCTAACAGGACATAATGTCCCATAACGCTACAAATGTCCAATTACATTACCCTCAGCAGGACATAATGTC
>JAPXFY010000022.1:43600513-43618013 GCA_030674185.1 Monoplex corrugatus
TCAGCGTATCTGGCTGACACAATACCACAGAGACAGACAGACAGACAGACAGAAGACAGAGACAGAGACAGAGACAAGACAGACAGACAGAACAGAAAAAGGACAGACAGACAGACAGAGACAGAGAGAGAGAGAAGGAGGTAGGAAGAGAGAGAGAGAGAATGAGAGAAAGAGAGACAGAGATCGAGAGGGAGGGAGGGAAAGAGAGAGACAGAGAGGAGAGAGAGAGAGAGACAGAGACAGAGAGCGATACGCACGCGTGCGCATACTTCATACTCTGCATTCTTCGTTTTGAACGTTTTTACAGGAAAGTTCCTCTTTTCGTTGCGTTTTTAGCTTGTTTGATTGACAATATGTATAACAAGGACATTTTATCTATTTATTCATTTATCATATTTTTTTATGAGTTAACGAATATTTCAGCCAATTACGTGGACACCAGTTTGCCGCTACATCGCTTTTAATCAACAGAACATAATAGATTGTGTTGTGCTGTATTGTACTGTGTTGTGGTGTAGTGTGTGACGAGGTGTGGTATGGTGTGGTATGGTGTGGTATGGTGTAGTGTGGTGTGGTGTGGTGTGGTGTGGTGTGGTGTGGTGAGGTGTGGTGTGGTGGTATGGTGTGGTGTGGTGTGGTGTGGTGTGTTGTGTGTGTGTGTGGTGTGGTGTGTGTGTGTGTTGTGATGTGGTGTGGTGTGGTGTGGGTGGTGATGTGTGGTGTGGTGATGTGTGGTGTGGTTGTGTGGTGTGTGTGTGGTGTGATGTGTGTGTGCTTGTGCGTTGTGTGTGGTGTGGTGTGGTGTGTTGTGGTGTGTGTGTGTTGTGGTTGTGTGTGTGTGTGTGTTGTGTGTGTGTGTGTGTGTGGTGTGTGTGTGGTGTGTGTGTGGTGTGTGTGGTGGGTGTGGTGTGTGTTGCTGTGTGTGTGTGTGTGTGTGCTGTGTTGTGTGGTTATGCGTGTATTGTACCAAACCCCCACATACCAGTAAACACCAAGTTCCTGCACCCTATGAAAACTGCACTACATTGTATTCCCCACTTACTCAAGCAGATGTCTCATGAACACAGAACTTTGTCATGAAATAAACAAGGTAAGGAAGCAAACAAAATAGGGCAAAAACGAAGGGCATTCTAGAGACAGACGAGTAAAAAATACTGAAATTTGAATCTTCTTTACAATGAATGCTCTTAGGGGCATTGAATAAAACTATCTGAATTTTATTCTTCCTGACTTCAATTGATGTTCTTCTGATCTCATTGATATTCTTCTGATCTCAATATTCTTCTGATCTCAACTGACTTCCTCTGATCTTGACTCCTCTGATCTCTTCCTTCTGATCTCAATTGATATTCTTCTTGATCTCAATATTCTTCCTGATCTCAACTGACGTTCTCTTGATCTCATTGACGTTCCTCCTGATCTCAATTGTGACTTTCTGATCTCATTGATATTCTTCCTGATCTCAATATTCTTCTGATCTCAATGATTTCTTCTTAATCTCATGATATTCTTTCTGATCTCAATGATGTCTTCCTGATCTCAATTGATGTATCTTGATCCTGATATCATTTTTTCCCTGACCTCAATTGATATTCTTCCTGATCTCAAATGATATTCTTTTGATCTCAAATCTCGACTCATTATTTCTTTCTGATCTCATTCCTAATTGATATTCTTCCGATCTCAATTCATATTCTTCCTGATCTCAATTTTTATTCTTCATGTTCTCAATGAATATTCTTCCCGATCTCAATACTTTTCCTGATCTCAATATTCTTCCTGATCTCATGATATTCTTCCTGATCTGATCATATTCTTCCTGATCTCAGCTGATATTCTTCCTGATCTGAATCGATATTCTTCCTGATCTCAATGATATTCTTCCTGATTATCAATTTTTTCCTGATCTAAATTGATATTCTTCCTGATCTCAATTGAATTCTTCCTGATCTCAATTGATATTCCTTCCTGATCTCAATTGATATTCTTCCTATTTCAATTGACATTCTTCCTGATCTCAATTATATTCTCTATCTCCTATATCTTCGATACGCACTTCCTGATCTCAATGACATTCTTTCCTGATCTCAATTGATAGTCTTCCTTATCTTAATTGATAGTCTTCCTAATCTCAACTGATATTCTTCCCCATTTCAATTAATATTCTTCCTGATCTCAATTGATATTCTTCATGGTCTCAAGTGGATATTATTCCTGATCTCCCAAATACAAGTTTTTGCGGCATTATACTGCACTGGACAGTACCGTGCTCATTTGTACTGTATTCTCCTCCTCTATACTATTATAGTATTCAGCATTGTTTTCTGCTGTGTTGTACAAAGTGGCCCCGATAGTTTTGTTGGCTAAAACACCATGCTGAGAACAGTGTAGGGGTCGTGAGTTTGATCCTCAAACAAGCAACAGTTTTTATAAGAGGTAACCTGGCCCTGTTGGTGGAACCACGGAATCAATCTCTGATGTTTCGGGTTCAATCCCAGCCCGCAACATGTACACAAATTGTGTTAGCGTTCCAATCTTTCTGGTGATGATGTCAACTGTAGCGTTGTTAAGATCTTCTTCTCCCCTACCTTGTCACACCTTCCCTATTTAAACACTATGCCAACGAGCAAGGTTGTTTGTTGTTGTTGTTGTTTTGGTTTTTTTTTGGGGGGGGTTGTTTGTTTTTTTGAGCCTCAAGGAGTCTGGTAGATAATAGCTGGTAGATTTTGGGCGAAGCGCGTATGGAGATTTGCCCGGAGTGCAGTGCGTGCTTCTTGAACTTGTTACACGAATGTACTGAAGCTCTGCTGTATCGTTCTGTGTGATGCTCCTTGCGGACACAGTCGCCAACATAATACACAGTACAATATAGGAACCCTTCTGAGCTACAAGAATGAAAATGACATAAAATGTGTCTTCCAGCAGATAACGCAGGAACGTTTGAGTTCTAAAAGTGGAAATGATGTAAAACTTTGTCTTCCAACAGTCAACACTGGATCCGTTTGAACTGTAAAATGGAAGTAAAATGAAATTTTGTCTTCCAACGGTATAGCTAGTAGCACAAAGACCAACTGTCGCTTTAAGCAAGGGAGGAAATCGGGAACAGCAAATGACAGAAGGGAGATAATTTTTGACGATGTAAAAATGGAAGCTACTGACAGGAGAAAGAAACAGGAACAGGAAGTAATGCAAGAAAGATAATTCATTTTGACAGATTTAAAAATAGCAACTAATATATACACTACTGATAGTGGGAAGGGGGACTGGAACAGGAAGTGATAGAAGGGAGGTAATATGTTTTGACGGATGGAATAATGGCAAGGTATAAAGGATTGACAGGGAGGAAAGGAAGTGATAGAAGTAAAAATAATTTCTCTTAACGGATGTAATAATGGCAGTTAATTACTTACGGGGGTGGGGGGGGGGTACAGGAACCGGAAGTGATAGATGAAACACAATTTGCTTTAACTTATGTAATCACTGAAGTCAATAAACTACTAACAAAGGGAAATACAGGAACAGGAAGTGATAGAAGGGAATCAATCCATTTTGACTGGTGGAACAATGGGAGCTAATAGACGACTGACCTGGGTGGGGATTGGGGGGAACAGGACCAGAATATGATGGAAGGCAGCAGATTTATTTTGACCGATAGAATATTAGAACCTGATAAATGGCGACAACGGAAGGACGCCCAGGAATTATGACCACCATGTGGCCCGGGCCCCTGAGAGTGTCAGGAGTTAAAGACCGAAACACTTGCTTGACGGGGAAAAACTTTCTGCTGTTCGGCTCTCACCAGAGTTTCTTACTACTGACATACCAGCTAACTTACCAACAAACAAACGTGAACACAAACATGGACAGAAAAGAAGGAGATGATATATGTGTGCTGTATGTCGTATATATCTGTATCAATGCATGTATATAACACGAATTATATAGAAGTACAAAAAAAAAAAACTATCATGTAGAACTCCATTCATGTTCATGAAATTATAAATACCAATCTTTTTGCTTCTCAAAGCCTCAATGTATGAGTTTTTCATGAGTAAATATCTATCTTTTTGCATCTCAAAGATTAAATGTATGAGTTTTTCATGAATAAAACAAAACAACGATTTAAATAAGAAAAAAAAGAGGATAGGATATTCAGAGATAGACATGTTAAAGACGGACATGAAGAAACAATGGGGCTTGTAGAAAGGATATTTTAGTTGGACTGATGAGAAATAAAACAAAACTGAAATCTTTTTATATCTCCAAAGCATGAGTCTAAAAGCATAGATTCTAAGTAGGCGTACAGAGTACAGCTCTGAAGCATCCAAAAGTATCATAACCTGAGAAGCTCTTCACATAGTAAAGTGACCTTAAACCTTGCTTATCCTCTACTCAAAATGTTGGGATATATTTTATGAGCTGATGCATTGGCTGGTTCAGTTGTCTGGAGCCAATAGACTCATGATATTCTGCTACCCGTACCCCCACGCCACACATTTCGGTTTTCCATCACACTTCCAAAAGCCACTAAAAACTGACGTTTGATACCATGGATGCAAGGCATGAACGGTCCAGAATCTGATACAATTTTTTCACGATGCTGTGTATGATGATACGAATGAGGGATGGTAAGTGAATGCCTTGTGGAGTTCTGTTTCAGACTGAGACTGCGTGACAGGGTTGTACTCTGTCTTTATTTCCATGATATACCCTGGCATTAACCAATCCCCGGAGAGATACAGACACCTGCAGTGTTGGTAAGAAAATTAAGCAATATCCACAATAAGGTCTGATAACAGCGGATAAGACTTAACTGTGTGGGTCCCTGTGCATCATAATATCCTCGCTATTATCTCCCTTTTCATCATTATATATATATGAAAAAAAAGTGCATCAGATTCTGTGTCCCTTCAGAGTCTCCTCAGTTTCGGTGTGTTAGAGATCCAGAATGAGCAGAATAGGGATAGTGACACAGGAAATGTGCAAAAAAACTGGTTATTAAAAATCCGTTACCAATCAGATTTATTTTAGCAGGGCTCTTCACAACTTGCAGTGCTAAGTGTGGGAAGAGTTCCAGTCACTTCGGATAAAGAATGGATGTAAACAAGACATTATGATATTGTTATTAAACATTAGTTAGAACTGTTTGAACATGGGTGTAAACAACATTCGATATTGATGACAATAATTCACATAAGACTCTCATAACTTGCAGCGTAAAAAAAGTGTGTCAGCAATGAATTAAAAGGTTTTCAAAAAAGTTATTCAGAAATCGTTAAGAACTGTTTTACTAAGTTTATTGAGAACAAATTGTTAAAAACAAAAAAACAAAAAAGAAACAAAACCGCTGTTTTACATGGGCCAAGGAAACGTGCTGCTTAAACTTTTGGGAACTGTTTTAACAAAGCTAACCAAGAGCATTATCATTAGCAGAGATGTCAACAAATGTATGGCTGCAGAGTGTCAGGAAATATATAGTTTTGCTTACAATGTGACGAGATCATCGACATTTCAATTTAAAAAAAAAGTTTTTCAGAACAAAATTAAGGCAATATTGAATATTCGCTTAACAAGATAGTTAGGTTTCAAGGCTACTTAACCCTTTGACTCCCGTACCCTACCCACCAGCTGTAAAAACTAAACTTTTTGACTCCTTCACTCCATTCACCAGCTTCTTGCATGGATAGGATGAGGGAGTCAGAGGGTTAAGTTTTCGCTTTGCTAGCATGGATGGCAATGAAGGCCTAAGGATGCTGGTAGACATGACGCAGGAGTCTAAGGGTTAAACTGGCGCTGTTAACAAAGTGCATTGTTCTATCAAAGTCTTGACTGCAGAGTGTCAGGAAATATATAGTTTTGCTTACAATGTGACGAGATCATCGACATTTCAATTTTTTTTTAAAAAGTTCTTTCAGAACAAAATTAAATAAGTACACCGACGAGCAGAACGTATCCCAAAATGCTTTAAAAAAAACAAAGGCAAAGAAAAAAGCATACCACGCTAAGTTCAACATGACATTTAATAAGAAGGTACACTGTCCCTTGAAATGGTTTAATGGCATTGTATAAATCAACGTACATTGACAATAATGATATACCATGTAAAGCAAATGTGTTATGTAAATCAACGTACATTGACGAAATTAACATACATAATAAAGCGAATTTAACCCCAATCTGCGCAAAGTCAAAATGTGTACACACGCCTCAAAGCAGTACTGAATCAATGCTGTGAGTTGGTCTCTGAAGAACAGTCAAAAAGGTTAAATGGCTCAAATTCATTCTGTGGGTAAGTAAAATATTCAACGTGATTCTGTTTCAGAGGATGTGTCAACAAGCATTGCAAATAGATCACATTCATAAGATTTGTCACTTGATACTGAAAACGATTGACAGAGGTTTCAAAAACATTCATGTATAAAATAGACCAGTATTAGACTGCGGTAAAACAAATGGCAAAAACGATAATTTCTCAGTAACTGACTACAAGACAAAAAAAACCAAAAAAACTCACAACATATAATTATGAAAAATTTGATTTTGTTTCTAAATGTCACGCGCATTAGCTGATGCAGAAAACAAAAACAACAACAAAAAAGCATGATCATACAATTACACTTGAGTATAAAGCTTATCGAGCTCGTTGCATACCCCCTCCTCCCCCAGCATGAAAACGGATAATGATTGCCCTAATGGGTGGGACAAAAACAAAACCGGCCAAATATGTAAAAAGTCCACTGGTATATTCCAGCGATTGCAGGACCTGCAGCCCACAAACGGAAAAAAAAGGGTAATCCACAAAATTATATACACACACATAATACTTTCCCAGTTCTGAAATGTCAGTGAGTTTACCTGAATTGTGGGATCTTTTCCACAAAATATAAAAAAAATCGTAACGTTCACTGTACATGTCTCTGGTGGTAGGTCAAAGGTCGCATGTATACCATGCTTAAATATGCAAAACTCATGACAAGAAACAAACAAACAAATGAAAAGCACGGAGTCTCAACGTACAAGGTACATGACAGCATTAAGAGAGGAACAAGTGAAACTAAGTCAAGGGATGAGCTGTACATAAAAATATCTCAGATAAATGGTTGTCTACTGTTCTTCAAAATTCATGACTTATGAGGAGAATATTCAATGTTCTATGAGGATCAATCTTCTATGAACATTTTAATGATGCTGTCAGGGAGAAAAAAAATCAAACACAAAACAAACAGAAAAAAAAAAACAAATATAAAAGAAAAAAAAAAACGCTTGTCGGTCCCGTACCAAAGTGATTTCTAAAAAGAAAGTGAGACGGAAAAAGACGCCACGCAGAAATGTATACCATTGGCCAATACTACAATGTTCAGTAGCCAATCGGGCTTCCCCTTAAGTAGATCATGTGAGTGAACCAATCAGATTACTGTGCAGACACACGCTGGCCAATGCCACAACTTTTGATGACCCAATCAGACTGCTTCTTGAGTAAGCCAAGTGACTGACCCAATCACAATGCTCCAGTTCATTTTCACAATATCCAGTGACCAATCAAACCTGCCTTTGATTACATCACGTGGCTGTACTTACGGGACTGTTTAGAAGCTTGGATACATGAGACTTAGCATTTCGGTTGATGTTTCAGACTGGTGTCGTAGACTTGTCTTAGTGAAGGTCTTGCTGTTTGTCAAAACAAACAAACAAACAAACAAACAAACAAACAAACAAACGAACGTTAATTTAAACAACCGCTTTATGATCGACACAGCAATCTTTCTCCTTTTCTTAATCTCAAACACCGGCAAGACAATAGGCTTAATTGTGAAAGTGACTGCTATACATACTTTACACCTTAAGTAGTTGAGGTACGGTATGTGTCAAATGACAAAACCATTAACGCTATATAACCCACAGAGGTGAGAGAATGTGTGTAACTTCACACATAAATAGATATATAAAATAACACCACCAACAAAAAATAAATAAAACAGAAAAAACACTATCTGCCATAGTCTTTATAAACCTACAAATGGTTAACTCTATATACCAGGTGCAAATCACAGTTTCTGTCCATTTTCTGTTGTATATATCCAACCCAGGAAAACGAAGTTCATCTTAGTGTCGAAAGTTCAACAACCACGAATTTTAAGTCAGCGAAAATACATGTTAATATCATCATACCAATAGAGTCAGAGTTGGTCAGGCTTATCCCTTTAACACAACATCAGGAGTTGACCAAGGTACGTTCATATCTGTTCGACTCTTCACTGAACCTACATGTACGCCTGTGGATCTCGTGTTGCAAAGTCATCTGCCCCACAGCTCAATGCTGTCACACACTGTGTCCTTTTCAGCGTGACCAGGTGACTTCACTTGGTTAGAACACCGTATTGACAACTTCAGGATCATGTGGGGTTCGACCCCGAGGGCGGCCACAGAAAGTTTTTGACAGCTAACCGCTGTGAAATTTGGGTGGGGAGTTTATGGAACTGCCCCAGTGCTATGGATCCTGCTTAAAGAAACTCTGAGATCTGTCTAAACTATGGGGTGTTTGTTTGTTTTGTTTGTTTTGTTTATCCTTTCGTTTGTTCGTTCGTTCGTTTGTTTGTTTGTTTTTGAGTGTTTGTTTGTTTGTTTATTTCTTTCTTTCTTTCTATGTGTTTATTTTTGGGACATACACTGAAAACGTGTTTTTGAGTGTTTGTTTGTTTGTTTCTTTCTTCTTTCTTTCTTTCTTTCTTTCTTTGTGTTTGTTTGTTTTTTGCAACATACACTGAAATACGCCAGTCTTTGGTCTACATCCTTCAGTAACCTCATTGTGACAACTTGTTTGTCGCTCTTTGTTGTCAGTATCTCAAAATAACTTCACAATCTCAACAACAAAAAAACAACAACAACAAAAAAGAAAAAGAAAACAAAACAAACATATTACAATCATTCAACACTCAATAATGCGCCACACACATCATGGCATGTACATGTCAAGTCTTCAAACACACAACACACCACACACACACACACACACACACACACACACACACACACACAACAAAAACTGACACTGACCAACATTGTCTTCACACTTATATCACTCACCTTGTGCAGTTTGCGTCTAGAGCCCAGGCACAAGACACAGTTGTCTCTGTCGCAGAACGATTAAGTACAGAATAAAAAGAAAATCAACCACTAGTGTTTGTCGAGAAGCTAGTCAGCTTTGACGAGGCGATACTGATCTCAATGCTTGGTCACAGAGGGAAAACATTGACCATGCATGCACACACGCGCGTGTGTGCACACCACACATGCACATATAAACACAACATACATACATACATACATACATACATACATACATACATACATCATACATACATACACATACATACATACATACATACATACATACATATACATACATATCTACAATACATACATACAACATACATACATACATACATGCACACACACACACACACACACACACACCCCACACACACCACACACTCACATGTACAAATACACCTAGTCTTTGGAGAATGTTTGTTTCTCTGGGAAAGATGTTTGTGTTGCACAAACACCTCACTTGTTGAGAAATGGATCCAGGTATGGTACCTATCTCACATTGTCTTCTCACGACAGAAACTGATTTACATGTACACACGTTTTTCCGCTACATCTCTTCCACGTTATTCGTTTTGACCCTCCAACACACTCGCAAAATACCAATCGCAGGTTCATTCCTGTCACAGTACCAGAGCCATGGAGTCCTCACGAAGCTAGTAACTTAATATCAAACAAGCGTAAGGCCACCCACCGAAGATGGCCGTGCGCTACTTGTGGTTCACTTCGGTAGAGTTCAACACCACATAAACACACACCAGATTCCGTCTCTATTTAAAAAAAAGATAATGTGTATAAAATAAAATACAAATAAAAAAAACCGTGTCTCGCTTTTTTTTTTGTCATGAAAAACATGAAAATGAAATATTGTTCAAACACTTAAACGCTTCGTCTGTTAAGAGAAAAGAAATCTTGGATATGTACGTCAATACAATTATGCCTCTAGAGAGAAAAAAAAAACAGCTGGGAATAAAACGGATCGAATTACCTGCCAGGGAACTGGTGGATGAGTGGGTTGGGGAACAGTTTTCACGTACAAATAGTTCGTCTGTCTTTGAGAAAAGACACAAATCTTGAATTATATCAACCAAAAAAAAAAAAAAATCATCACATTATGATATCTCTACTGACAGGCTTTGGGTGCGTGCAATGATGTCTCTGTACACAAATTTTGAATAGACGCATACGCCATTTTTATCTCTAAGAAACAAACCAGAGATGCAACGTACCGTCTCACATGTTGTCCCTCGAAATAATACAGTAGAAATTACCCAGATCTTGTCTCTAGGAGCGTAATGGCGTGTATAGACATATATAAAGCTTTCTGTCTCTCTCTCTCTCTCTAACAAAAGACCGAACATACAAAAATTTCAACTGTCTGTAGAAAACAATTCTCTGTGTGTACATGTTTGTTTGTTTTGTTTGTTTTTTTTTATTGAAATTTTTCAATTAAAAGATAAAAAAAACCACAGAAACACACACAAAAAGGACGAAGTCGGAACATGCACAAATCTCACATCTTATCTCTAAGAAAAGACTCCGGATGTGCAGACAAACGGTCCGCCCGCTGCAGTCCGCTCAGCATCCTCTCCATTCGCGTGAGATCCCCGTTGCGGGCGGCGGTGCTTTTGAACGCTCCGTGATGCAGAGAGGAGGAGGAGGGCGAAAGGAGCGAGTCCCCACCACCACCACCACCACCACTACCACCCCTCTCTTCCTGTCCCGCCCCACCACCACCACCACTACCACCACAGACAGAGGGGGGAGTGCGAGGGGGGTCCGCTGTCGCCCCACCCTCCTGGGAAGAGGGCACGTGCAGAGACGAAGAAGACGATGTGGAGGGTGGGGACGAGTGTGAGAGAGAGGGGCTGCACAGTTTGGGCGAGCTTTTATCAGTCGACGACCCCGAAGACGACGATGCCGTGGACGTTGTGGAAAGGTTCCGAGCAGACGGCGGGAACCCGTACGGATGGAACCTGTTGATGGGAGCTCTGGGAAAAAACAGAGGTCCGAAGTGGGAACTGGCGGAAGCCGCCGCAGCGGCAGCGGCAGCGGCCAGACCCTCCCGCGTCAGCGCGAAGGGGAGATGCTGGAACAGCTGCGGGCCCAGCAGCGACAGAGGGCTGCTCAGCAAGGAGGAAGCGGCCGAGTGGCCCAGGTGGGCTGAGGCGGCCAGGTGCGAGAAATCCAGGTGGGAGTAGTGTAAAGGTAGGGCGTGGTGGTGTTGGTGGTGCTGGTGGTGGTGGTTGTTGTGATGGTGGGCGGGGTGGGGGTGGGCGGAGCCGCTGAAGGACGAGAGGGAGGAGGGGGCGGAGGAGGTGGTGGCGGTGGGCAGCATGGCGCTGACGGGGAAAGACAGAGGGGTCGGCTTGGAACTGCCTTGAGAGCTGGAGGCGGTAGCCGTGGAGGAATCCGGAGAGACGCTCCGACACATCGGAGACGGACACCCCTCCTCTCTCCCACCTCCACCACTCCCACCACCACCCTCTCGCTTTTGTGACGTCACCGCCGGCCGCGCGTGCCCGGCGCAATGACCTTCGCCTTCTCTGGACTCCCGACATTCCCTGAGGTAGCTCTCCCTGTCTCCTCCTCCACCTTTGCGGTCCGAATCCGAGCTGTTGACTACCCCTGCTGCTCCGGGCGTGAAGGCTGATGACTCTTCTGCCTGCTGTCTCTCTGACGGCGCCGCGTCTCTGACGTGGTCGTGCTTCTTGATGACGTCATTGTGTTGATGACGACATCGGGTCGAAGGTTGGGAGCTGGAGGCTTCGTCGGACGTCACTTCCGGGGCCGTTTGATGTTGTACAGCGGAAAGTCTTCTAGCCGTCTCCCTACATGCAATGGAGAAAATTGGAATTAAAAATATTTCTTTATTGCACGGCTGATATACACGCGGGAGCACGTGCACATGCACGCGGGTATACTTCACACACACACACGAACGCTCGTACTTGTGAATGAATGCGCATCTCTGATTGCACGTCCTCTCTCTCTCTCTCTCTCCTCCTCTCTCTCTCTCTCTCTCTCTCCTCTCTCTCTCTCTCTCTCTCATCATCATCATCATCATTGATATTATTTACATATTTGTTTATTTATTTGCTCATCATATCCATCTATCTAATCTTCCTGTCTATCTATCTATCTATCTATCTATCTAATCTGTCTATCTATCTAATCTATTCTATCTACTTATCTATCTATCTATCTGCCTGTCTAATCTATCTATCTATCTGCCTGTCTGGTCTATCTATCTATCTATATATCGATCTGTCTGTCTATCTATCTGTCTGTCTGTCTCGTCTATCTATTTATTTTTTTTAAAGTGCTAACTGTACTTTTCTTGATTTCATTGTAATGATATCTTATATTTTAGTATTCAGCATGTACATGTATCTTCCCTAAGCTGTACTTGTTGCTGTAAACAAATGCCATGTGTATAGAATAGCAACGGCAAGTTTGAAAAATGGCTTCTAGTCAATAGCTTTTACCGTTGGAAAATAAAGCATCATTGTCATCTCTCTCTCTCTCTCTCTCTCTCTCTCTCTCTCCTCTCCTCCTCCTCTCCTCTCTCTCTCTCTCTCCTCCCTCTCTCTCTCTCTCTCTCTCCTCACACACACAGACACATACAAACACAATCACTGCCACCACAACCACACCAACAATAGTAATGATACACTACTATTAATAATAAGAGTAATAATAGCATTAATAATGATAATTATGATAATGAGAATAATAACAACAACAAATAATATATATAATAATGATAATGATGATATATATAATAATAGTGATAATAAAAGAATAATAATAATAAATGAGATGATGATGATGATGATGACGATGACGAGACGACAACGACGATGATGATGATGATGATGATGATGATGAAGAATGATAGGGTTCATTAGTTCTTTGATTTAACGTCTTTTCATAATGAGTGATATCAGAAAAAGAGGTCGTGAACATTCGGAGGAGATCACAAAGATAGATAGGTTTAGTATACCATTGATACACTTGTGGCATAATGTATTGATTTTTGTATGGAATTCTTTGAGAAACAGGCAACCAGTAGAGAAAAAAAATGAAGTAAGGCGGTGATATGATCAAGCTTCTTGATATGAACGGCAAGACGGGACGCAGAATTCTGAATACGCTGTAACAACGATAAAAAAGGATTTCGAACATTAACACCACCACCACCAAATGACCACCACCACCACAACAAAAACATAGTAGGGGCTACGTACTGTGCAGATCTTCCTCCTCCTCCTCCACCACGCATATCTCCATACTGTCACATTCTTCCTCCCCCTCTTCATCACAGGAAGTGACGTCCTGGGTATGCGCACAGCTGGCTTCCTGGCTGCAAGAGGTGGCGCTGGTTTGCGACAAAAGTCTTCTGAAACAATCATCACCATCAACCCTGTGACCGTCACAGCTCTCCCTCTCTCTCTCTCTCTCTCTCTCTCTCTCCTCTCTCTCTCTCATTCTGTCACACTCTCTCTCTCTCTCTCTCTCTCTCTCTCTCTCTCTCTCTCTCTCTCTCTCTCTCTCTCTCTCTCTCTCTCTTCGTACTTAAAGCATCTAAAATAAGGGATAATATTTTGTAGTAATATGAAGCATATTTTATTGACAATTATTGATCTGTTTATTATGCGATTTTGTTGTTGTTGTTGTTGGTTATACAAATAATCACTTGTTCAGTAAGAGCTATGGCCTTTTTTAATTTAAATAAAATTCTGGTCTGAAATCTGATCTCTCTGTCTGTCTGTGTCTCTGTATATCTGTCTGTCTGTCCGTCTGTCTGTCTGTCTGTCCATCCGTCCGTTTGTCTGTCTTTCTCTCAGTCTCTGTCTGTCTGTCTATCTCTCTCTCTCTCTCTCTCATCCGTTAAACCGTTTATGTCTTATGTCTTCGCCTGTCTGTCTGTCTGTCTGTCTGTCTGTATGTATGTCTGTATGTTAGTTGTCTGGCTGGCTGGCTGGCTGGCTGGCTGGCTGCTGTGTGTGGCCGTCCATCTGTCTGTCTCTGTCTCTGTCCCTCCCTCTGTGTCAGTGCACGTGCACGCGCGCGTGTCTATGTGTGTTAAGTGAGTAAGAGATAGCGAGCAGCCAGCCAGTCAGTCATACAAGACAGACAGACAGACAGACAGACAAAATAGGTAACCTGCGATGAAAATATGTAGTGCAGACAAAAAGAGACAAAGCCAAAAAAAGTGTCATCGATAACAATTTTCTGCTTGTTTACGCTGAAGCTGTACAGGTATTCGAATAAAACCAGCCAAAATAAACATGTCATAAATCTGAATAAACAACAAAGATATACACTCTCATACACACAAACACACTCACATTCATACACACGCACACTCACACACACACACACAAGTGCGCGCACGCGCGCGGCACGTGCACGCACACACTCACTCTCTCTTTCTCACATACACACACAAACACACACATCGCCATCAACATCATCATCTACTGATCTGAATCAGTTTCTCCTAATCAAAAAAAAAGCAAGCACACACACACTAACACACACACACACACACACACACACATCACACACACATCACACACACACACACACACACACACACACACACACTAACACACACCACGCACACACACACATACACAACACTAACACACACACACGTACACACACATACTCACACACACACCACACACACACACACACACTTACACACACACATGTACACACATACATATGTACACACACACACACACACACACACACAACACACACACACACACACAAACAAACAACACACACACACACACACACACACACACACACAACAAACAAACAACACACACACACACACACACACAACAAACAACACACACACACACACACACACACACACAAACAAACAACAACACACACACACACACACACACACACACACACACACACACACACACACACACACACACAAATACGAAAAATGTTTATATGACTATCAAAAGAGAAAGAAAGAAGGACAAAGTAACCTTTCCCCAAACCAATACTTAATGTAATTAGAGTCCAAAAGAAAACAAGAGATGTTACAGAGACGTGGAACTGTGCTTGTGCTGTATCATTATTATGGTCGTCATAAAGACAGCAAGCTAGCAGTTTATGACTGGCACAAAATGTCAAGCATGTCTGGTTTCTTTGTTTCTTTTGTTTATGTATGTGTGTGTGCACGCATGCGCGCGCGTGTGTGTGTGAGAGTGTGTGTGTTTGTGTGTGTGTGTGTGTGTGTGTGTGTGTGTGTGTGTGTGTGTGTGTGTGTGTGCGTGTGTGTGTATATAGTATCAATCCTAAGAGAAAGTATGCAAGACTTTTGTCGAACACGTACAGGTAAATGGACCAGCAAAGCAGAAAATGACAGGGAAGAAATGACAGAAAGCAAAGAAAGGAAGAAAGAAACAAAGAGAGTGACAGAAAAAGAGGAAATTTCTAGCACAGAATTCCCAGGAGGTGAGGACACTAATTTATGCTGAAGAAGCCCCCGGCATCCCCACGGTGTAAGATCTGGGTCGTTAAGTTTCTGGGAACCAATGGGAAACAGTGACTACCTAAGTCAAAGACAGACATGACGAGATCGATGGGGAAGTGGGCTGAAAAACTGTTCCTGCGCACCTAAAGTAGCACTGCATTTCAAGAGGAATGTTTCAGCTGCTTATAGGATGTGCTTTTATTAATTTTTTTTGTTAGACATACCGAACACTGCCCAACAATACTCATTTGCTTAACATTCTAGGTGGGTTGGTCTATTTTCAAGGTTACATACGTGAGCACATGCGCACAGCACACACACACATACATAATGTACACACACATAATAATAATAATAATTACAATATTTATATAGCGCAAAATCTTGATAAAGTCAAATCTAAGCGCTGAATACAGAGAGAAACTCGTACACACACACACACACACACACACACACACACACACACACACACACACACACACACACACACACACACACACACACACACACACACACACACAACACACACACGCAAACACACACACACACACACTCACACACACATACACACGCAAACACACACACACACACACACACACACACACACACACACACACACACACGGCGTGCAAGCGCACACACAAGCAGACACATACATACACATGCAATAGCGCTACAAAGAGAAGATTTTTCATTATAGCTCTACTACCCTGCTGATTTATAGAGCACGGAATAGACTCATAACGCACAATGCACAAGAAAGCGCGCACTAAACTCTTTTACTGGCCTACTAAAAATAGTGGTGATGAAAACTAAAGCAAAACAAAGACCAACTGATGGTCCCACTCTTCCCAACAAGTCCGTAGCATGCTCAACACTAGGTGGGAGCCGAACAGGGCCAGAAAAATAATCCTACTATACCTATACGATGGAACATGCTCAAAAGACATAAAGATGAGAATTGGAATGGCCAAGAACAGTATGGTTCAATTGAACAATATTTGGAAAGACCACAGCATAACAGCAGACCTTAAGATAAAACTCTTAAAATGTCTTGTCTGGCCAGTGATGTTATACGGCTGCGAGGCATGGACAATGAAGAAAGAGGATGAAAGACGAGTGGAAGCAGCAGAGCTGTGGTTTTACCGAAGACTGCTGAGGGTCAAATGGACGGATAGGCGCTCAAATGAAAGCATACTGAATGAGTTGGGTACTACACGCAAGCTCCTAGTACTCATACAACGGAGGAAACTGAAATATGTTGGACACGCAATCCGTAATGAGAGAACAGACTTGATGTCCACTGTCCTCCAAGGTAAAGTGGAAGGAAAGAGAAACAGAGGACGGCCACCTGCATCACTTGCTAGAAACATCACAAACATCAGTGGCAAGAAACTCCAGGAGGTGGTCAGACTTAGCCAAGATCGAGAGTGCTGGAGGCAACTTGTGAGGACATCATGTGCAGCGGCCAACACTGTTCCCGGTGACGCCGACAGGTGAGACAGGTGAGACCTTTTGGGATATATGGAGGATTAAACCCTTGACCTACCAGTTTGTAGTTCATTACCCTAACCACTTGGCCACAGCGATTGCTATTCATTCTAAAGTTGAAACTTTGATGCACATGCACTCACTTTGTCATTGCTATTCATTCCAAATTTGAAACCTGGGTGCACAAGCACTTACTTTGTGATTAATATTCATTCTAAATTTGAAACTTGGGTGCACGAGCACTCACTTTGTGATTAATATTTATTCTAAACTTCAAACCTGGGTGCACGAGCACTCACTTTGTGATTAATATTCATTCTAAACTTCAAACCTGGATGCACGTACACTCACTTTGTGATTAATATTAGTTCTAAAATTCAAATCTGG
>JAPXFY010000022.1:43620513-43628013 GCA_030674185.1 Monoplex corrugatus
ATTCTTCAAAAAGGGAATGCCCAAGTTTAAGTTTTCATGTCGGCACCCCACCTCAGATGATACGGCCGGACAGGGATAACCATCCCAGGGAAGTGGGGGAAGGGAGACTTATCTAATCCTGTACGGAAACCACCAGAACAACAATGATGTTAAATTAAGATGGGACAGTGAGAAGGCCAGTTTTGTAGTACTAAAATATATTGTATGAATTTCTCTCCTCCCTCGTGGTTCTGTGTGGGTGTAGTTGCAGGGTATAGGAGCAGACTTGGGCATTCCTTTTTTTTGAGGAATGTTCTGAGCTTGCAATTCTGTACCTTGTGGCTGCGTCTATGCTAGCTGAATGGGTAGCGCAAACTGTGTTGAATTTGAGAAAATCTACGTGGGAGATAACTCCGTGACTCTCAAGAGTTATGTTACTTAGTTGACATTTGTGTCCGTTTTACTCTCTGTCTCGCGGGCCTCAATAGCTCAGTTGGTTTGAGCGTCGGATTCACATGCTAATGGTTGTGGGTTCGAATCCTGGGGTGTGCTACATTAAAACTGGCCTTCTCACTGTACCATCTTAACATCATTGTTGTTCTGGTGGAGTCAGTATAGGATTAGATAAGTCCGCCTTCCCCCACTTCCCTGGGATGGTTATCCCCGTCGGCCATATCACCTGAGGTTAGGGGTGCCGACATAAAAAAATAAACCAAGCCAAAATTTACTCTCTGTCTCTTGTGAAAGATGTATAAGCTAATGCGCGATGAGTCCTAATGAATTTGGAGAATAAAGTTACACAAGAATGATTTAGCAGTTGTAGTGGCAGTATCTGCATGTAACCAAGATTATTCTATCGATAGACTGATAGGGAGAAGAGTGGCAGAATGGTTCAGACGTTCGCCTGCCAATAAGTAAACTTGAGGTTCCAGGGTTCGCTCCCCGTACAGGCCTCGACTTTTCTCCTCACTTTGACCGGAAAATCGAACTGAATGTCTAGTCCTTCCGAAGGGGACGAAAAACGAGTCGGACCCGTGTGCTTTCTGGCTGCGCACGCTATAGATCCCACAGCAGTAGAAAATCGTGAAGAGCAGGGGCATTGCCCGGCTGCTTTGGTATAAAATATTGGAGAGATGGGTTGATTTCCCAAGTCCCACCCCTTGAAGACTAATTAGCCTTCTTGTCTTTCTGAAGTCTTGGTTTAAAAAAAAAAAGTGAATACGAGATTATAGATATGAATTTGAGTCGAAAGAGAGGGGATGGGCGCCGCCCTCGTGGTGCTGGCCTCGGGAAAAGTTGAGGTCTCTGCCACCTCACTCCCCTACGACCCCAGGGATATGAAACTATCTAGATAGGACCTTAAGACCCGGCCAGCTCATGGGTTTATGTGCAGGCTTAAGGCTGAGACGTCATCTTGAAAAACTGAAACTGAAAATAGGCTAATACAATACCAGTATAAAATATAGACTACGTAAACCATAGTCTAGGTAGGGCCTCAGGACCTGGCCAGCTCATGGGTTTATGTGCAGGCTTAAGGCTTGTGCCATGATCACCATACACATGGCACCTGTGACGTTAGTGCATTTGGAATTCATTCCAAGGGTGGAGACGTCGTCTTGAGAAACTGAAACTGACTCTGAAGTGGAAGTAAATACCTTTTCGTTCTGGTAAGCGGTAACGGCGATGAACTCCGTCTCCTTGAAGACAAAGGTGCGGAAGGCGCTGTACGGAATCTTCAAAATGTCGTCTGTTCGCACCAGGTGAAAACGAGGCTGGTATTTGTGCATGGAGTTCAGGATTGTCTGCAACGGAAACGAAACAAAAAGTTGTTATAAGAAATCAAAAACAGGTGTGACAGCCAGCATTCCGAGCAAACAGGAACCAGAAAAACGCGAGAAATAGAACTAGAATGCGTATTTAATACAACGAGACAAGACAGATACAAATTTACGCCAACTGGCCTTTGTCAAGCGTAAACGTAAGACACACACACACAAAAAAAAACAACAACAAACAAACAACAAACACAGAAACCAGTGGGGAAAAAACAACCACACTATCCTCTTGTCTGCATGAGGAGGAGAAAAAGAAAACAAAAGAAAGCAAATGGAAACAAAACAAAAGAAAGAAAAGAACATAAAAGAGAAGAAAAGAAAAAGACAGAAAAGAAAAGAAGGGAAAAAGAAAGAAAAGACAAGAAAAAGAAAGAATGAAAGAAAAGAAAAAGAAAGAAAAAAAGAAAGATAGAAAGAAAAGAAAAAAAAGAAAGAAAAAAAGAAAGAAAGAAAGAAAAAGAAAAAGAAAGAAAAGAAAGAAAGAGAAAAAAAAGAAAAAAAAGAAGAAAAAAGAGAAAGAAAGGAAGAAAGAAGAAAAAAGAAGGAAAAAAGAAGAAAGAAAGAAAAAGATAGAAAAAAAGAAAAAAAGAAAGAAAAAAGAAAGAAAGAAAAGGAAAAAAGAAAGAAAGAAGGAAGAAAGGAAGAAAAGAAAAAGAAAAAAGAAAGGAAAAAAGAAAGAAAGAAGGAAGAAAGGAAGAAAAGAAAAAGAAAGAAAGAAAGGAAAAAAGAAAGAAAGAAGGAAGAAAGGAAGAAAAGAAAAAAGAAAGAAAGAAAGGAAAAAAGAAAGAAAAAGGAAGAAAGGAAGAAAAGAAAAAAGAAAGAAAGAAAGGGAAAAAGAGAGATAGAAAGAAAAAGAAAGAAAGAAAGAAAAAAGAAAGATAGAAAGAAAAGAAAAAGAAAGAAAGAAAGGAAAAAAGAAAGAAGAAAGAAAGAAAAAAGAAAGAAAGAAAGAAAGAAAAGAAAAAAAGAAAGAAAGAAAAGAAAAAGAAAGAAAGAAAGAAAGAAAGAGAAAAAAAAAAAGAAAGAAAAAAGAAAGAAAGAAAGAAAAGAAGAAAAGAAAAGAAAAGAAAAGAAAAAAGAAAAGATAAGAAAGAAAAAAGAAAGAAAGAAAGAAAGATAGAAAAAAGAAAGAGAAAGAAAGAAAGAGAAAGGAAAGAAAGAAAGAGAAAGAAAAGAAAAAGAAAGAAAGAAAGAAAAAGAAAAAGAAAAGAAAAAGAAAGAAAGAAAAAAAGAAAGAAAGAAAAAAAGAAAGAAAAGAAAAAGAAAAGAAAGAAAAGAAAGAAAGAAAGGAAAAAAAAGAAAAAGAAAAAGAAAAAAAGAAAAGAAGAAAAGAAAAGAAAGAAAGAAAAAAGAAAAAGAAAGAAGAAAGAAAAAAGAAAGAAAAAAGAAAAAAGAAAGAAAGAAAAAGAAAAAAGAAGAAAAGAAAAGAAAAAGAAAGAAAGAAAAAGAAGAAAGAAAGAAGAAGAAAAAAGAAGAAAGAAAGAAAGAAGAAAGAAGAAAAAGAAAGAAGAAAAGAAGAAGAAAAGAAAGAAAGAAGGAAGAAAGGAAGAAAAGAAAAAACCGAAAAAAAAGAAAAAGAAAAGAAAAAGAAAGAAAAGACAAAAGTAAGAAAAGGAAAAGATGGATTCACGGGAAAGACTTTTCTCTCGCTCGTACAGACAACAGGGAAGTGTGATTGTTTTTTCCACTGATTTTGTGTTGGTTGGTTGGTTGGTTGGTTGGTTGGTTGGTTGGTTGGTTGGTTGGCTGGTTGGTTGGTTGGTTGGTTGGTTGATTGGTTGGTTGGTTGGTTGGTTGGTTGGTTGGTTGGTTGGTTGGTTGGTTGGCTGGTTGGTTGGTTGTTTGGTTGTTTGGTTGGTTGGTTGGTTGGTTGTTTGGTTGGTTGGTTGGTTGGTTGGTTGGTTGGTTGTTTAGTTGGTTGGTTGGTTGGTTGGTTGGCTGGTTGTTTAGTTGGTTGGTTGGTTGGTTGCTTGGTTGGTTGCTTGCTTGCTTGTTGTTTTACGTTTTCGCTTGACATAGGCCAGTTGGCCGAAAATTTGCGCCTATTTTGTCTTGTTATATTGAATATGCATTCTATATCAAATATGCATTCTGATTTCAACTTCGTGTTCATCTGTTTCAAAGCTGTTGTAGTTCAGGTTACATTATGATCAAGCAACATGTGGACTTGATGAAGAGTCGCGGGGGAGGGGGAGGGGGGAGGGGGGAGGGGAGAGGGGGATGTCTGTCTGTAGTGGTAGTTGTGGTGGACTGTAGTTCGAAGCTTTTTCATTCTTTGCATTCGCTCCACTCCATCTCGTCTGGTCTCCGCCCTAATCTACCAGTAGTCATCTGGCAGACTTCTAGAACCTTCGCAAAACTCTTATGTTGAGATGATGATTGGGGCGATATCTGTGAGTATTTTCTTTTTCTTTTTTTCTGTTTTTGTATTTTTTGTGAAGCGCATCGAGTAGTCTCTGAAACAGACTGTTTTCGCTACACAAATGAAAAGATTATAATGATAAATGACAATATTGATAATAATGATAATAATAATAATAATAATAATAATAATAATAATGATGATAATAATAATGATAATAATAATAATAATGATAATAATAATGATAATAATAATAATAATAATAATAATGATAATAATAATGATAATAATAACATTATTGTTATTAATAACAAGAATATTTGTTATTGTTATATTATTATTATTACAATTATTATCATAATTATTATCATTAGTAGTAGTAGTAGTAGTAGTGGTCATAAACTAGTGTTTAAAGGCCTATTGCCATAGACAAAAGTTTTAAGACCTATTCTGCATAAGCAGATGTTGTATGATCTCTGTAATGGCCTGAACAGGTGTCATAAACAGACCTGTTTCACATAGACAAACGTTTTAAAGACCTCTTATGCGTAGACAAACGTTTTAAGACCTATTATGCGAAGACATAAGTTTTAAAACCCAGTTATGCATGAACAAGTGTGTTCAGACCCCGTGTTATCGGTGAACAAGTGTTTCAAGACAAAGACGCGTGGTGTGATGAAAAGGGCGTTTTAAGACTTGTTACGCATGAACAAGTGTTTTCAACGACCGAACAAGCGTGCGGATGGGAGGCAAAACCAGAAGCGTGAACAAAGCCACTTTGAAAGCCCAGCAAGAAATCTAAACAACCTCCAGAGGTTCTTAAAGGCCGCCAGAGTGTTTCCGTGGCGTTTAACCCTCTAACTCCCGCACTCTATCCACCAACTTAAAAAATTGATCCCTTTTGCGCCTGTCTTGTCTTGTCTTGTCTTGTCTTGTCTTGTTTTGTCTTGTCTTGTCTCGTCTTGCCATGCCTTGCCTTGTCTTGTCTTGTCTTGTCTTGCCTTGTCTTGCCTTGTCTTGTCTTGTCTTGTCTGGTTGTATTAAATACGTGTTTTCGTGTTTTTCTGGTTCCTGTTTGCTTGAACGCGGGCAGTCAAACTTGTTTTGGATTTCTTATCTCTTTGACTCCTCCCTCACCTATCCACCAGCTTCCTACTCCCTCACCCTATCCATCAGCTTTCTACTCCCTCACCCTATCCAGCATCTTGCTACTCCCTCACCCTATCCACCAGCTTCCTACTCCCTCACCCTATCCACCAGCTTCCTACTCCCTGACCCTATCCACCAGCTTCCTACTCCCTCACCCTATCCACCAGCTTCCTATTCCCTCACCCTATCCACCAGCTTTCTACTCCCTCACCCTATCCACCAGCTTCCTACTCCCTGACCCTATCCAACAGCTTGCCACTCCCTCACCCTATCCACCAGCTATCTACTCCCTCACCCTATCCACCAGCTATCTACTCCCTCACCCTATCCACTAGCTATCTACTCCCTCACCCTATCCACCAGCTATCTACTCCCTCACCCTATCCACCAGCTTCCTACTCTCTCACCCTATCCACCAGCTTCCTACTCCTTCACCCTATCCACCAGCTTGCCACACCCTCACCCTATCCAACAGCTTCCTACTCCCTCACCCTATCCACCAGCTTCCTACTCCCTCACCCCTATCCAAGCTTCCTACTCCCTCACCCTATCCACCAGCTTTCTACTCCCTCCTGCAGAAAGCTGGTGGATAGGGTGAGGGAGTTAAAATGTTAAGTTTTTGCTTTGCTGGCATGGTTGACAATACAGGATGCTAGTGGATAATGTGAGGGCGTCAAAGGGTTAAGTTTTTGCTTTGCCAGCATGGTTGACAATACAGGATGCTAGTGGATAATGTGAGGGAGTCAAAGGGTTAAGTTTTTGCTTTGCTAGCGTGGTTGACAATACAGGATGCTAGTGGATAATGTGAGGGAGTCAAAGGGTTAAGTTTTTGCTTCACTAGCAATGGTTGACAGTACAAGATGCTAGTGGACAGGGCGGGGGAGTCTAAGGGTTAAGTTTTTGCTTCGCTAGCAATGGTTGACAATACAGGATGCTAGTGGATAGGGGGGGGGGGGAGTCTAAGGGTTAAAGGCCGGAACAAATCACAATTTTATTAGGCCCCGTAGAAGTCGTTTCATCTTTTTTTGGGGGGGGGGGGGGAGAGGCCTGGTCCGCCCCCTTAAATTGATTTCAGTCAGACCTGTTGACCTGGCGTCTCTTAGCGATGGTGGTGGCACCGTCAGCATCAGAGGCAGAGGCAGCGTTCCCATGGAGAATGTTCCAGCCGAACCGCTCCTGGCGCGTGCTAGTCCGCCCCTTCATCCTGAAGGAGAGGGCGTCGCCAGCCCGCCTCCCTCTCAACACTCTCAGCACGTGAAATACGACAACAAGAGCGTGCACAGCGCGCGCCACGCGCTCCATAGACGTCAACGACTGGTTGTTGTTTTTTTTTTCTTTTTCTGTGCATACGGGCCTTTTAAAAAAAAAAATCGTTGTTCTCTCCATACTTCCCCCGCTGTGAATCGCAAGGGGATTCTTTTACCCTAGTCTTCGGGGGGGGGGGGGGGGGGGGTATTTTTGTTTTTGTTTTTTTTTCCTTTTTTTTCTTTTTTCTTTGTTTTTCTTTGTAAAAAAATGAGATAATTCTTTTTTTTTTTTTTCGTTTTCTTTATCTTTCTTTTAGTTTCTTTTTTTTTTCTTTTTCCAAACATGAGGAGATTGATTGATATTTTCCTTTTTTTTTTCTTTTTTTTCGTTCTTTCCTTTCTTCCCATGAAAAAAAAAAAGAGACTTTGTCCGTGGTTTGATGATGGGTCTGAGAAAGGAACGGTTTGCTGGATGCTTTCCGGGCTATTTTGAGTTAATGTTTGGGGGTCCGGTGCCAAATGGGGATTTAAATGGCCGGGCCTTGGCCTGGTCCGGAGGGGGAGGTGTTTATCCAATCAATGACCAGAAGCAGGGCATTAGCTAATGGGGGGTCCCCTGCGGTTCAGGGTGGGAGGGGGAAGGGGGGAGTATTGGCCACCACCCACCCACCACCCCTCCGACCCTCCCCTATGACCTGTTGCCCTCGGCTCGTGCTGGTGCTCGTGAGTCATTTGACACTATTTTCTACTGAAGGCTTCCTGGAAGCTGCTGCTCGTGATTTTTCCATTTTACGGTATTCGGGAGATTGTTGCTGTTTGTTGTTTGTTTGTTTGTTTGTTTGTTTGTTTGTTTGTTGTTTTGTTTGTTTGTTTTGTTTCTTTGTTTGCTTGCTTGCTTGCTTATTTTCCTCCCAGTTTTTCTTCTTCT
>JAPXFY010000022.1:43633013-43638013 GCA_030674185.1 Monoplex corrugatus
GTCATTACTAAAAAGTGTTTTACAGACTGCGTTATGTTAATGAAATTATCATCATTACTAAAAAGTGTTTTACAGACTGCATTATGTTAATAAATTATCGTCATTACTAAAAAGTGTTTTACAGACTGCGTTATGTTAATGAAAATTATCGTCATTACTAAAAAGTGTTTTACAGACTGCGTTATGTTAATGAAATTATCGTCATTACTAAAAAGTGTTTTACAGACTGCGTTATATTAATGAAATTATCGTCATTACTAAAAAATTCTTTCATGTTTGCGTTATAAAAAAAAAACTTTTAGTCATTACTAAAAAACTGTTTCATTGTTTGCGTTATAAAAGAGAATTATCATCATTACTAAAAAACTGTTTGATAGATTGCGCTATGCAAGTGAAATTATCGTCATCACTAAAAACTGTTTGATCTGCATTTAGAAGGATTGTGTCGTGCGTCAGTCTGAAAATCTGTCCACGTGTGTGCCAGAGAGCACAAGAGCGATTGGTACTGGCACTGTCTTCTATTGACCTAGGTCTGTTTCTGACTGTAACAAGCATTGATTCCTGCTAAATGACTGCAAAAAGAAAATAATGATAGTGATGATAGTAGTAGTGATGAGAAGAAAGAAAGAAAGAAAGAAAAAAAAAAAGAAAAAAAGCAAAGAAAGAAAATGAAGAATAAGAAAAGAAGGGAAAAGAAGACAAAGAAGAAGAAGAGGAGGAGGAGGAAGAAGAAGGAGACGACGACGAAGAAGAAGAAGACGACGACGACGACGACAACGAAGAAGAAGAAGAAGAAGAGGAAGAAGAAGAACAAGAAGAAGAAGATGAACAAGAAGAAGACGAACAAGAAGAACAAGAACAAGAACAAGAACAAGAAAAGGAGGAGAGGAAGAAGGAAAGGAAGAAGGAGAAGAAGAAGAAGGAGGAGGAGGAGGAGAAATAGAAAAAGAGGCAGAGGAGAAGGAAGAAGAAGAGGAGGAGGAGGAGAAGGAAGAGGAGGAGGAAGAAGAACAACAATAGTAACAAGAACAAGAAGAGGAAGAACAAGAAGAACAAGCAGAAAAACAACAACAACAACAACAAAAAATAAGATAAAGAAGAAGAAAAGAAGGAAAGAGAAGTGGAAGAAGAAGAAGAAGAAAAACAGAGGAATAAGAAGAATCAGAAAATAAAAGAGAAGAAAAAATAATCAAGCTGTTCCAGCAATCTTCTCCCTTTATTCACACACACACACACACACACACACACACACACACACACACACACACACACACACACACACACACACACACACACACACCACACACACACACACACACACACACATCCTTCAAGGATAACACGAAACAACCTCCCTTTATTCTATTTTATATTTTAAAACAAAAACAGAAAAAGTAAACTGGTACAATGTAGCAATGAATACTGCAAGCTTTGCTGACCTGGCAAAACTGCAAAACTGCAAACCTGCCTCAAACCGACCCAATTGGCTCATATGACAGAATAATACTCATGTCGGGTGGTAACCTTTACAGAAACTGGATCAAGCACTGAAAACACCTTTGGGAATAAACTGATGATGACGTAAATGGGCGTACTTGAGACAATCACTCAACAGAACAATGGAATTCATGACACCACCAATTCCATCAGAAAGAGAGTTCATGTCAGTCTCTTTGTTCGACTATCGTTTGTGAAATCCATATCACCTTCTTTGTTGTCCTGTGTATGTAGTTTGTTGCCAATTGTACTTAAAGACTTTGAATGTTGTTGTGTTTTTGTTCTGGTTTGATTTGGTTTTTGTTCGTTTGTTTGTTTGTTTTCCTCGTTTCTGCTTTTGCGTCTTTGTTACTGTCTCAGTCTCTGTCTCTCTCTATCTCTCTCTGTCTCTGTCTGTCTGTCTGTCTGTCTGTCTGCCTGTCTCTCTCTCTCTCTTTCCTCTCTCTCTCTACTCTCCTTCTCTCTCTGTCTCTGTCTCTGTTTCTGTCTCTGTATCTCTCTGTCTCTGTCTGTCTGTCTCTCTGTCTCTCTGTCTCTCTCTCTCTCCTTCTCTCTCTGTCTCTGTCTGTTTCTGTCTCTGTATCTCTCTGTCGCTCTCTGTCTCTGTCTGTCTGTCTCTCTCTCTCTCTCTCTCTCTCTCTCTCTGTCCCTCTCTGTCCATCTCTATCTCTCTCTCCCCCTCTCTCTCTCTGTTTCTGTCTTTCTCTCTCTCTGTTTCTCTCTATGTGTCAACACACACACATACACACCTCCCTTCAGGATTATACGAAACAACCTCCCTTTATCATGTTTTAAGGAGCTTTTGAATAAAACAAAACACGCAAAAAGTAAGGTAAACTGGTACAATATAGCAATGAATACAACACGCTTTGCTGACCTGGCAAAACTGCAAAACTGCCTCAAACCGACCCAACTGGCTCATATGACAGAATAATACTCATGTCGGGTGGTAACCTTTACAGAAACTGGATCAAGCACTGAAAACACCTTTGGGAATAAACTGATGATGACGTAAATGGGCGTACTTGAGACAATCAATCAACAGAACAACGGAATTCATGACACCACCAATTCCATCACAAAAAGAGTTCATGTCAGTCTCTTTGTTCGACTATCGTTTGTGAAATCCATATCACCTTCTTTGTTGTCCTGTGTGTGTAGTTTGTTGAGAATGGTACTTAAAAGACTTTGAATGTTGTGTTTTGTTCTGGTTTTGATTTGGTTTTTGTTCGTTTGTTTGTTTGTTTTCCCCATTTCTGCTTTTGCGCCTTTGTTACTGTCTCAGTCTCTGTCTCTATCTCTCTATATCTCTCTGTCTCTGTCTGTCTGTCTGTCTGTCTATCTGTCTCTCTCTCTCTCTCTCCTTCTCTCTCTGTCTGTCTGTCTCTCTCTCTCTCTCTCTCTCTCTCTCCTTTTCTCTCTGTCTCTGTCTGTCTGTCTGTCTCTCTCTCTCTCTCTCCTTCTCTCTCTGTCTCTGTCTGTTTCTGTCTCTGTATCTCTCTGTCGCTCTCTGTCTCTGTCTGACTGTCTCTCTCTCTCTCTCTCTGTCCCTCTCTGTCCATCTCTATCTCTCTCTCCCCCCCTCTCTCTCTCTCTCTGTTTCTATCTTTCTCTCTCCCTGTTTCTCTCTATGTGTCACACACACACACACACCTCTCCAGGATAATACAAAACAATCTCCCTTTATCATGTTTTAAGGAGCTTTTTAATAAAACAAAACACACAAAAAGTAAGGTAAACTGGTACAATATAGCAATGAAAACAACACGCTTTGCTGACCTGGCAAAACTGCAAAACTGCCTCAAACCGACCCAATTGGCTCATATGACAGAATAATATCATGTCGGGTGGTAACCTTTACAGAAACTGGATCAAGCACTGAAAACACCTTTGGGAATAAACTGATGATGACGTAAATGGGCGTACTTGAGACAATCACTCAACAGAACAATGGAATTCATCACACCACCAATTTCATCAGAAAGAGAGTTCATGTCAGTCTCTTTGTTCGACTATCGTTTGTGAAATACATATCACCTTCTTTGTTGTCCTGTGTGTGTAGTTTGTTGCCAATGGTACTTAAAGACTTTGAATATTGTTGTGTTTTGTTCTGGTTTTGATTCGTTTTATCCCGTTTCTACTTTTGCACTTTTGCTATTGTTGTTCTCTCTGTCTCTGTCGCTCTCTCTCTCCCTCCCTCTCTCTGTCTGTCTGTCTGTCTTCTCTCGTCTTTCTCTCTCTCTTTTCTGTCTGTCTCTCTGTCTTTCTCTCTCTCATTTTACTGTCGCTCTCTTTCTCTCTTCTCACTTCTCTCTCTCTGTCGCTGTCTCACTCTTTGTCGATCTCTCTTTTCTCTCTTTCTCCTCTCTCTCTCTCTCTTCTCTTCTACTCTCTGTCACTCTCTCTTTCTTTCTCTCTCTCACGTTCCCTCTCTCTCTGTCTCTCTGATCACTCTCTGTCGCTCCTTTGTTTCCTTTCTTTTCTCTCTCTGTCTCATCTGTGTCTCTCTTCTCTCATGCTTTTCTCTCTCTCTCTCTCTCTCACTTGTGTCTCTCTCTGTCTCTCTGTCTCCTATGTCTCTGTCTCTCTCTTTCCTTTCCCTCTCTTTCTCTCTTCTGTCTCCTCATGTCTCTGTCTCTCTCTCTCCCCCCTCTCTCTCTTCTCTCTGTCTCTCTGTCTCTCTCTTCTCTCTCTTCCGTCTGTCTCTCTCTCTCTCTCTCTTCCTTTTCTCTCTCTGTCTCACTCTCTGTCTCTCTCTTCTCCTCTGTCTCTGTCTTCTTTCTCCCTCTCTCTCTCTCTCTCCTCTCTCTCTCTCTCTCTCTCGTCTCTCCCCCTCTTTTTTCTCTCTCTCTGTCTCCTCTGTTCTCTCTGTCTTTCTCTCTCTTCCTCTCTCTCTCCCTCCTTCTCTCTCTCCTTCCCTCTGTCTCCCTCCCTCTCTTTCTCTCTCTCTCTCTCTCTCTCTTCTCTCTCTCTCTCTCTTTCTCTCTCTCTTTCTAATTATGCGGATTTGTCGCACCGACCGGTCCTACCCAGATTGAGCTTACTTCGGCTCGTTGGAAAGACTGGTCACGCTGTGAGTCTCACTCACTTTACTGAGTGCCATTTGGGAGTGTTTCTTTAATTTCCTCACCTACACCACAGGTGTCTGCATCTCTCGGGCCTGGTCGAGCCAAGTTTACTTGATTGGTGAACGTAAAGGACACCCAGTCCGGCAGTCTTAATCCTAGAGAGAAACAACATGCAAAGCCGCAAAAGTGTGTGTGTGTGTGTTCGTGTTGTGTTGTGTTGTGCTTGTGTGTGTGTTGGTGTGTGTTGTGTGTGGTGTTGTACATCTTTGTGTTGTGTGTTGTTTGTGTGTGTGTGTGTGTTGTGTGTGTTTTGTCTATATGTTTGTTTCTGTGCTTGCATGTGTGTGTGTGTGTTTGTGGTGTATGTGTGTGTGTCTGTGTGTGTGTGTGTGTTGTGTGTCTGCGTGTGTATGTCTGTGTGTGTGTCTGCGTGTG
>JAPXFY010000022.1:43643013-43645513 GCA_030674185.1 Monoplex corrugatus
CAGAGAATCATGATCATGTCACTCTCTTGCTTCGCTTTCTCCATTGGTTGCCTGTTTCTCAAAGAATTCCATCAAAATTCATACGTTATGCTACAGGTATATCAATGGACTGCATCTATTTATCTTGTGACCACTTCCATATCTACACCCCTGCCTGACCTCTCCGTTCTGCTTCTGAATCTGCTAGTTTACAAATTCCTCGATACAGATGTTCCACAGTCAGTCGCCGCTCTTTTTCTGTGTCTGGTCCATACAACTGGAACGATCTTCCCCTGTCTGTTCACAGTCATATCTGTGTCTTCCTCAGTCTAACTTCATGACATACCTTTTGTCCAGCATGATTTCCCCTCTCTGCATTCCTCACTACAACTTTGTTGCCCATTCCCCCTCTGCTGTCCACCCCCCACTCCCCTCCTGTCCCCCCCCCCCCTCCCAGTTTGCGAGTGCTCTGCGCCCTGGAGATTAGGTCGTTTTGCGTTGGTGAAAGATGAGAGTGCGCACTTTGGTTTGATTCTGATAATAAGATTTGGCACCTTGTAAATGTCAATATCATTACTATTTTTTTTACTCTTCTTCTTCTTTTTTATTATTATTATTATTATTATTATTATTTTTACCATTATTAGTGCTGTTGTTGCTCTTCTTCTTTCTCTCATTATTATTCTTATCATTATTATTCCTTCTCTTATCTTATTATTATTAATTATTGTTTAGTATTATCATCATATTATCATAGTTGTTATTATCATCATTATTCATTATTGTTGTTGTTATTGTTGTTATTATTGCTGTTGTTGTTGTTGCTGCTCTTGCTGTTGTTGTTGTATACAAAACCCCACTACCATACCAAATACTCCTCACTCAGATCGTGTTTGCTGCCAAACTGGACACCCCTGGAACATGCATACCTAACATAGTGTGTGACACAAGACAAAGTGAACCACATCTGCCCTTGACCTTGACCGTTGCCATGGTGACAGAGCCGCGTGCAGTCAAACGTGAAAGGTGAACGGGGAAGGGGACAGAGGGGAGGGGGTCAGCGGGTCAGGTCACGGTGACCCAAGCTTACAGGCGTCGGATCCTAGTCGCAGGTGACCGAGGGTGGGGGTGAAATCTATGGGCATGGAAACGTGTTTGGAAAGGTGCGAATACTGTCACCTTGTTAGACACAGCGATCGGTCTGGGTTGGGGTGAGGGTAGGTCTTTGTTTTAGTGTTTATGTATGTACTGGTTTTGTTGGTATGTTTGTGGGTTTTGTCTTGTAAATGTGTTGTTGTTGTGTGTGTGCGTTTCACGTGTCTTATTCCCCCTACCATCTCATTGTAGTGTGTGTGTGTGTGTGTGTGTGTGTGTGTGTGTGTGTGTGTGTGTGTGTGTGTGTGTGTGTGTGTGTTTTTGTTGTGTGTGGGTTAGTGTGTGTTGTTTAATTATTGTGTAGTTGTGTGTGTTGTGTTTCTGTATGTGTGGGGTTTACGTGTCTTTTCATGTTTGTTTGTGTGTGTGTGTGTGTGTGTGTGTGTGTGTGTGTGTGTGTGTGTGTGTGAGTGTGTGTGTGTGATATGTGTGTGTGTGTGTGTGTGTGTGTGTGTGTGTGTACGTGTGTCTGTGCGTTTCACGTGTCTCATTCCCCTTACCATCTCATTGTATTTTGTGTGTGTGTGTGTGTGTGTGTGTGTATGTGTGTGTGTCTGTGTTTGTGTCTGTGTGTGTGTCTGTGTGTTGTGTGTGTGTCTGTGTCTGTGTGTGTGTGTGTGTGTGTGTGTGTTGTGTGTCTGTGTTTCTGTATGTGTGTGCGTTTCACGTGTTTATTTCCTACATTTCATTGTATTTGTGTGTGTGTGTGTGTGTGTGTGTGTGTTTTCTCTCTCTCTCTCTCTTCTCTATCTTCTCTCTCTATCTCTCATCTGTGCATGTGTGTGTGTGTGTCTGTGTGTGTATGTGTGTGTGTGTGTCTGTGTGTGTATGTGTCTGTGTGTGTGTGTGTGTCTTTGTGTGTTGTGTCTGTGTGTGTATGTTGTGTGTATGTGTGTGTGTGTGTATGTGTCTGTGTGTTGTGTGTTTCACGCTTATTCCCTTACCATCTCAAGACTTTACAGCGCATATTGGTATAGGGCAAGGCTCATGAATCTGGCAGATAACTGTTAGCACATTTGGGTGGAATTCTGGCAGAATTTTCCGACTATAATGAACCCATCCTGAACAAACTCCAATTATCATCGACTGGAAGGTAATGGATTCGAATCCTCTCATCCTGTCAGTGATTACTGAGGGATTTTTCGATTCCCAAACCGGCGCCTACACAGGGCTGAGTGTGCTGTGGGATTTTTGGGAAGACTTTATGTTTTTAAGGTTCTTCTCCATCACATGGCATCTGTGACGTTAGTACATAATGGAATTCATACGAGCACGGAGAGTCATCTTGAGAAGCTGAAACTGAAACTGGGAACACTGGTATCACACAGTCGAGTTTTTAATCCATTTCACGGATGCGTCATTGAAG
>JAPXFY010000022.1:43660513-43678013 GCA_030674185.1 Monoplex corrugatus
CCCTCCAGCTTTCCCGTTGTGACCAGGTGCTCCAAATCCCCCTTCCTCATAAAATGGCTTATAAATGTTGCCTGTCTTTTCCTAATCTTCCTTATGAGTGATCTACTTGTGTCTGCCTCCATCAAGACTGTCTCGTTTGTTTTCTTTGCTGTCCATGGAACTCTCAACATTCTTCTTAGAAACCACATTTCGGCTGCCTTAATTTAATCTTGTTCTGGCTTTGCTTCATGACTGTCCACGCCTCGCATCCGTACAACAATACAACACACAATTTATTATTTGCAAATTTTTGGCTCGAGCCTTCCTCTGGGGCCTTCAACGGCAGTGACAATTTGTCAATCTCAATGACGTCATTTGGATGATATCTTTACCATGTTCGAGTTTTAATTTTGACATTGTCACCATGTCACGGACATTCTCTGTGCTTAAGATTAGACATTTCAATCACTGTCAACTGTTCATGTGTTACTCCAAGCTCCCCTTCCATGTTCCCTGTGAAACGGCTGACAAAGCCTAAGATAGTGAAACATTTTCGCATTTGTATTCGAATTCCTATTTGTATTCTTAGGTTTGTATCACCCGTCCACCTCCCACCCACACTATTACACACTACCACCCACCCACCACCCCCACCCCCACACACTAAAAAAAAAAAAACAAAAAACACTGGAAACAAACACGCAGACTCCACATGCATTAGCATGGAACTTTCCTTCAAAATCAAAACAAACAACAACAACAACAAACAAACAAACAACAACAACCAAAACCAACTTTCGGAAGAAGAGAGTTCACTTTAAGTGTCGGTTTAATATTAATCCCGTCTCCGTGCTCTGAAAAAGTTTCTTTTTTTTTTATCATGGCATTCAGGGAGGTTACCTTTGTGCTCACCTTTTTTTTTTTTTATTTCGTTCCACTTTCTACGCCTTCTTAATGGCCGCATAAGCTGGCACATTTTTTTTTTTTTTTTTTTTTTTGCAATGCGATGATGATGATGTCAATGAGGATGATATTCACGATGCTACGGAGTTCCATCTAGGAGTGAGACTACCTGACAGGGCTGTATTCTACGCTTTCTGCCTTAATATATCCTGGCGTCAACCAGGCCCGAGAGATACAGACACCTGCGGTGCTGGTCAGACAACTTGAGCAACACCCTCAATGACGCATCCGTGAAGTGGTTGAGATTCGACTGTGTGGGTCCAGTCTTCCCAATGAGCTCAAAGCACACCCAACCTCTGGGTAGGAGCCGGTTAGAGCCGAAAAATCCCATAATGATATAGTTTTGAAGGGACTGATGGGGGATTTGAACCCACAACCTTCCAGTCGGTAGTCCGTTGCGTTAACCACTACGCCACGGCTACTGGTTACAATTTTTTTGTTTAATTCCATGTGTGCGGACGCTACAGACGCCGTGTAATGAATAAGATATAAAAGGCCCTATCAGCATCATCATCAGGTACCTTGCCGCATGGCGTTGGCGATCATGGCCTTCCATCTGTTTCTATCTCTTGCTGCCTCAAGCATCTCTTCCACCCTCTTTGTCTTCAGCCACTCTGCAAGTCAGTCCAAAATCTTCTCCCCGGGTCTACCTGATGCTCTCTTTCCCTCCAGCTTTCCCGTTGTGACCAGGTGCTACAATTCCCCTTTCCTCATAAAATGGCCTATAAATGTTGCCTGTCTTTTCCTAGTCTTCCTTATCAATGATCTTCTTGTGTCTGCCTCCATCAAGACTGTCTCGTTTGTTTTCTTTGCTGTCCATGGAACTCTCAACATTCTCCTTCGAAACCTATAGGCCCTATACCTGTGCGTCAGTCCTACGTGTTGGCAAGGTCTTGGAGTGATTAGAGAAAGGTAAGGAATGACCAGTCTTTCACTGGCTGAAAACAAACAAATGAATAAACAATCAAATATAAAACAGACGCACAGACAACCATCAGCACCATTTCCCGTCGATATGAAACTTTCCCGCTCCAAACCCAACCCAACCAACACACACACACACACACACACAGAGTCACACACGCACACACACACACCTTATACACACATGCATGCACGTACACACACACACGCACGTGCACACACACAGACACACATACACGCATGCACACACACATGCATGCACGCACACACATACATACACACACACACCATACACACACAGACATGCATACACACACGCACATACACACACACGCACACACACACACCATACACACACACGCACGCACACACACACACACGCATACACACACGTGCACACACCACACACACATACACATGCATGCGCACACACACGTACACACACACCATACACACATACGCACGCACACACGCACGCATGCATACACACACACACACACACACAAAACAACACTTACACATGCATGCACACACACACACCACACACACACACACACACACACACCACACACACACACACACACACACACAAAACAACACTTATACATATACACACACACACACACCACACCACACCCACACACACACACACACACACACACACACACACACACACACACACACACACACACCACACACACACACACACACACACACACACACACACACACACACACAAAACAACACTTATACATGCACACACACACACACACACGCACACACACACACACACACTCACACCACACACACACACACACACACACACACACATACACATACACACACACACACACACACACACACACACACACACACACACACACACACCAAAAAACAAAACAAAAGCAAGGCAAAGTTCTGGGGATAGCGGGGGGGGAGATGGGAGGCGGGGTAGGGGGGAGGGGGAGGAAAGAAAAAGCGAAGAGAGCTTAAAAGGGAGGTAAGTAGTGACAAGTCTTTCCCTCCGTGCCCTCTGTCACACTACGGGACACAACTCCCAACAGACAGGCGACATGCAGTTACCGCCCCTGGGGGGAAGGGGAACAGGTTCACCGCCTGGGGGCGCTTTGTCACCCCGGGGATTAACTTAATCCCTCACGTGACGGTTTTATTCCGCGGCCATCTTTGATGCTAGAGCGCGGGCGACGGTGAGTAACAGAGCGAGCTGTGTGTTTAAAGGCGAGGTGGAGAGTTCCAATGAGTACATATGTCATGGCGCTAGCTGGTCACAGCAGCATCAACTGGTAGCAAGAACGTAAAACAAAGTGTAACTGCTGGATCTTGAGGGTAAAACATAAAACATTAAAAAGTACCTTGTTTGTAAAAGATCCTTTGGAGTATAAAAACACGACGTTTCGAGCCCAGGCCCTTTGTCAAGTGACACGACGTTACGAGCCCAGGCCCTTTGTCAAGTGACACGACGTTTCGAGCCCAGGCCCTTTGTCAAGTGAACACGACGTTTCGAGCCCAGTCGTTTTATCGAAACGTCGTGCTTCTATACTCCAAAGGATCTTTTACCAACAAGGTACTTTTTAATGTTTTGTGGGAGCAAGAACCCTATATTTTTTCACGCCGTCTAATTTGTTCTTTTCATACATACGTAGACGCAAGATCTGATCACTATCTCAAGTTCAGCCCCAACCTGCAAACATTAACCCTATGACTCCCTCACCCTGCAGGAAGCTGGTGGATATCAAAAAGTTTAAGTTCTTGCTTTGCTAGCACAGTTGGCAATGCAGGATGCTGGTGGAAAGGTACGGGAGTCAAAGGGTTAAAAAGCTGATGTGAGTCCACTGCCCATCTTCATGTTTCCATTGTTCTGATGGTGTTGACTTAGTGTCTCATAGGTCGCTTCTCTCCCCTTCCCATCTCAAGACCTTGTCGGTGCATAGAGTTTTGTGCAGGCTCAGAGAATCAACCAAATAGCTGCTGATAGATCTGGGAGGAGCGTACATCGAATTGTCCGTTTGCCACGAATTCCTGTTGAACAAATCAAAAGAAAAAAAAATCCAAACAAGAAACCTGGGACAAATGGATAGTAGAAGGTCCTCAGAAGAGAACCCACCCCACCCCCTATTGTCAATACCCCCCCCCTCCTTCAAGCAAGTATTTCGTCCTAAAGTCCTGACACTTTAAAAATCAGGCCACATCAGGTCAGGACTCCTGGATGCCACTATGAGAACTGACCGGATCCTGGAGTCTTTTCTGTGCCGTGTCTACGCCATATTATGGCCACATGATCTAGGACAACCATTCACATACTGTGTTCATGATGATGACGATGATGATGATTGATGATGGTAATGGTGATGGTGGTGTGACGTGGTGATGAAGACGATGATGATAATAATGATTCATAATGATAATGATTGATGATGGTGAATCATGATGCATGGAGTTCCATTTGGACTAGCCCGCTTGACAGACACCCACTCCAAGCTTACAATCATAGTAAAAAAAATATATCTGGTCAACCAAACCGAGAGATCAGATACCTGTACTGTGTTAGCGAGACAATTTGAACACCACCCTCAACGAAGCATCTGTGAAGTGGAGTAATCTTCCCAATAAGCCCATAGCGCACTCAGCTCTGTGGAGGAGCCTGTAGGGCCAAAAACGTCCCACAATGATACAATTATTTATTTACAAGACTGATCAGATTCGAACCCACAACCTTCCAGTTGGTAGTCTGTTCCACCAAATACTGCACCAAGGAAACTATCATTATCATAATTCATCATCATCATCATTATCAGGTGCCCTACCGCATGGCGTTGGCGACCATGGACTTCCAACCATCTCTATCTCTCGTTGCCCCCAGCATCTCCCCCACCCTCCTCATCCCTAGCCATTCTGCAAGTCCGTCCAGCATTCTCTCCCCGGGTCCACCCGGCGCTCTCTCTCTCCCCAGCTTCCCCGCTGTGACCAGGTCTCCAACCCCTCCTCACAATGGCCACAAATGTTGCCTGTCCTTCCCAACCTCCCATGAGTGATCTACTTGTGTCTGCCTCCATCAAGACTGCCTCCATCAATACTGTCATAATTACAATAAAAATACTACATATCAGATCCACTACCAGACAGAAATAAACAATACGCCCAAACCATCAAACAGCAACTGGACTATACAAAGATCTGCTGACATCAGTTAAGAAAAAAAAATTACGTTGGTATGGCCAATACAAAATGCAATGGAATACATTGAATGCCTTGAAAATAAGTGCCTCGGAAGATTTTAGACATTAGATGGATGAGTTTAACCAGCAAAAGTAAGAAATTTTGGCCATGTATGAGAATGGACAACAAAGACTACCAAGTAGCGCTGTTTTGGAAGGCCAAGGAGCAAAGAAGAACGACTGTGACCACAGTTACATTGCGAAACTGAGCGCAACTTGCACAAAATTATAAAAACACAACGTGATCTCTCCATGGAGAAAACACTGACCCACCAACACCACTTGAAAAGGACAGTGTGCAGTTTGACAAAGAAGCAATGATTCCAGAGGATAAAGGATGGCAGTTTACATCGCCAAGAACCCACACTCAACCGTGACGGGCCGACACAACCTGCCATCGTGTACTCCTCAATTATTCAGTCGCACTAGTCGTGAGTTCGTCACGGCAGTGCCACTGAAGCCAGTTCATCAACCCAGCAGTTGCGCTGAAGAAGTCGGCTGGATCGCCGATGAAAGCTACGCAGTAAGTAGTCTTTTTTTGCACTGAGAGACAGTTCACCAGGTAGCCATTAAGAAGAGGAAGACCAAAATCAACCCTCAAATATGGCCATGCACTGAGAATGGACAACTAAAGACTACCAAAGGTAGCACTGTTTTGGAGGCCGAAAGGGCAAAGGAGAAGAGGAAGGCCAAAACACAACCCCCCAAAGAACACTACAGTCTGAAGGAAGAGCGGTAAACATCAACGACCTGCAAGCAGTCGAACAGACGGCAGCTGATAGACAAAGATGGATAGCCCTGGTCCCTGCCCTATATGCCATGTTGGACAAGGTAAGGTAAGGTAAGTAAGGTAAGGTAAGGTAAAGGGGAAGGTAGGGTAGGGGTAAGGTAAGGTAAGGTAGGGTAAGAGGTAAGGTAAGGTAGGGGTTAGGGTAAGGTAAGGTAAGGTAAGGTAGGGTAAGGTAGGGTAAGGTAAGATAGTGGTAAGATAAGGTAAGGTAGGTAGGGTAAGGTAGGGTAAGGTAAGGAGGTAAGGTAAGGTAAGGTAAGGTAAGGTAAGGTAAGGTAAGGTAAGGTAAGGTAGGTAAGGTAGGTAAGGTAAGGTAAGGTAATGTAAGTTAGTAGGTCAGTAAGTATGTAGTGAAGTAGTAGTGAGTGAGTGAGTGAGTGAGTGATGGTAAGTGAGTATAAAGGAGTGAGTGAGTGATGAGTGAGTGAGTGAGTGAGTGAGTGATGAGTGAGAGTGATGAGTGAGTGAGTGAAGTGAGTGAGTGAATGATAAGTGAGTGAGTTAATGGGGAAAAGTAAGAAAGTATCAAGAAGTCGAGTGAATGAGTGAGTAAGTACGTGAGTGAGTGATTGAGTGAATGATGAGGAGTGAGTGATGAATGAGTAAGTGACGAGTATGTAAGTAAGTTAGTAAGTCAGTAAGTAAGTAAGTAAGTAAGTTAGTAAATAATATGTAAGTAAGTAAGTAGTAGTAGAAGTAATAAGTAAGTAAGTAAGACTTAAATCATCCGAAGTTTGCATGGCATCAAATAAATGAATAGATTGATAAATTAAATTAATTAATTGATTGATCAATTAAGTAATCAATTAAATAAAATATAGATAAATAAATGGGGAAGGCGGCGGAGGGGGTAGGGGGGTCTGACGGGATGGGAACAAACTCTAAATTCCAACATTCTTGTCCACTTAGGGGCAGCAACCGTTTGCGCGGCCGGCTGTTTATGTTGTGTGTGTGAGAGAGAGAGAGAGCTGTGAAGACGCGACGTGCACACCTGTCAACCTAGACTTGTTTTCTCCCACCTGGGAGCTCTTTGCGGCTCTCTGGCCTGTGCTGTAAGGGTCTTTTACCTGTCGCTTCTCATCTGCCCGTCCTGCCTTGTCCAGGCCAGGTGGAGGTCTTAAGCGTTGAGCCACTCTACATTACAGTACGTTACACCTGTAACCCCCCCCTTCCCCCTCCCCACTCCCCCTACCCCCTCTCTCCCTCCCCCTCCCCCTGTTGTTTGTGTTGTTGCTGTCGTGGTTTTTTTTAACAACGAACGTCCTTTTTTGTTTCTTTCAAAAATTACAACCAAAACGAATGGAGATGAACAAAATGAAAAGGTAACGGTGAAAAACAAAGTTTGTGTGTGTTTGTGTGTGTGTGTGTGTGGGGGGGGTGTAGTGTGTTGTTTGTTGTGTGTGTGTGTTGTGTGTGTGTTGTGTGTGTGTGTGTGTTGTGTGTGTTGTGTGTGTGTGTGTTGTGTTGTGTTGTGTTGTGTTGTGTTGTGTTGTGTTGGTTGTGTTGTGTTGTGTGTTGTGTTGTATTGTGTTGTGTTGTGTTGTGTTGTGTTGTGTTGTGTTGTGTTGGGTTGGGTTGGGTTGGGTTGGGTTGTTTGAGTTGTGCTGTGTTGTGTGTGTGGTGTTGTTTCGTGTGTGTGTGTGTGTGTGTGTGTGTGTGTGTGTGTGTGTGTGTGTGTGTGTGTGTGTGTGTGTGTGTGTGTGTGTGTGTGTGTGTGTGTGTGTGTGTGTGTGGTGTGTGTGTGTGTGTGTGTGTGTGTGTGTGTGTGTGCGAACAACTGAAGGCATCTCTTTTTAAAAATGTCTTAAGAAACGCGGAATATACCACCAGCGTTATTTTCTCTCCTTTGTAAGCTAAAAGCACAGCTGTCTTCAGTCCCTGCAGCACGGGGATCTATACCATATGTTATGATTATGTGAAGTGTGGGGCCCAAGTGGTTAAAGCATCTGCCTTGGAATGTAAATCTCAGGTTCAAATCTCGATTCAGATAGGGATTTTCTCCCCCCCCCCTCCCCTCTCCTTTCCTCCCTCTTTCTTCTTCTTCATCATCATCTTCTTCTGCTTCTTGTCCGTTGTTTTCTTTCTTTCTTTCTTCTTCTTTCATTCTTTCCTTTTTTTTTCTTTTTCTGCTTCTTCTTCTTCCTTAACTCCATCAAGAGACTTTGAGGTGCCCCATAAAAGGATTGTTCCCCAGATTCTTGTAGCTCTGTCTGTTCTGTGCCAAAGCCTGGGTCTCTGAAAATGTGTTGTTTTTTTTCTGTCCATTGCGCAATGTTATCATTTCATCGTTTTTGTTTTGTTTGTTTTCTCTGTCTTACACTCTGTATCCTTCCCTCATTAATTTCCTGGAGGACTGAGTCAGGAAGGACGTTTTGGATCTTTTACATGACCATACTGAATCAGTTTTCCTTTAACTAAAGTCAGCAGATCTTCATATGCTCCGACAACCCCCTCTATTAGATTTTAAACAGTGGTCTAGGTGCTAGTTGTTTGGATAAGACGACAAACCGAGGCGTCCATGTGCAGCAAAACAGTCTGCACACGTTTAAGATCCCACGGCAATAAAGGAGTTGACGCTGGCAAAATTCTGCATTAAACTCTCTTTTATTAGGTAAACAGAACTACACGTGTAAACAAACAAAAAATGAGTGGCGCTGAACTACGGCGACACACTCTACCCGGGGAGAACAGCCCGAAGTTTACATGATAAAATCCATTGTGACCTAAAGAAATATAGACATGTACAAAGGCAGACAGTTCCAATCCCATAAGAAACGAACCACTCAAAGTGATCAAAGATCAACTGTCTGATATTATTATGGTCATTCCTTGCAAATGATTTTCTTTAATGATGAACTATATTCACTCTCCCGAACACGTTGTATGACTGACTAAAAATCATTAAAGATCAACTGTCCAGTATCCTGATGGCCATGCCTTGGCAAAACAAGACAAGTAAAGCTTTTTTAACAATGAACCATTCATATCCCCCGAACACGGAGTATGGTTTCTTTAATGGCGGAGTCAAAAAGTCTTTAAAAAGAAAACGGCTCTACACGTAAAAACTTACTCGTATACTCGTTTGTACGTGGAAGTTGCAGCCCTTGGCAAAGGAGGTGGGGGGGGGGGGGAGAGAGAGAGGAGAGGGGACAATGTTGATAACAGATGGATCGTACATTTCCAAAATCTCTGATTTCAAACATAAATTGCGCTGAAGAAGTCGGCCGGATCGCCGATGAAAGCTACGCAGTAGGTAGCTTTTTTGTCACTGAGAGACAGGTTTAGCCAGGTAGCCATTATATATAAATAAATAAATAAACAGATAAAACAAAACAACAATAACAAAAAACAAAACAACACACACAAACGCACACCCCACCACCACCATCATCACCCTCACCATCACCACCACAAAAACAGCAAAAACAACAGCAACAGCAACAACAACAACACCCTCACCTTCCACAACCAACACAAATGATATTCATGTGTCCTCTACCCCTTCCCTTTCCCCTCCCCGCCCTCCCTACCCCACCCCACCCCCCACCCCACCCCAAAAAATAATGAAGTCAAGAAGAGAGAGACTAAATCAAAATCAGAGAAAACGTTTGACCTAGAAAAATTGTGGTCAAAGTGTGTGTGTGCGTGTGCACATGCGTGAGGTTTCACTTACAGGTGGGTACTTACAAATCCATGCTTGTCCGAGATGTTGTTGGTCAGCTTCAGCTTGTGGAAGGACACCATCTTCTGCATCCACTGCTCGCCCGTGGAGGGGGAATCTGGGTGGATGTACAGCCGTTTGGGCATCTCGGGTCGGCCTTGCCGGCCACCATCCACTTGCCGTTGTGGAACTTGTAGCGACAGTCGTCCACCGACACGATGTCCATGAGCAGAATGTATTTGGACTTTTTGTCCAGTCCTGAGACTTTCACCTTGAACGGTGGGAACATGCGTCTGGAACAAAAGAAAAGAACAGAACGCAAATGTAAGTAGGCTTATGTGTTCAAAAGGGGGAAAAAAAACTTTAAAGAGCACGATTTGAAAAAAATAACAAAACAGCTTTATAGCAGGCCCACACTTTCGGAAGAAAACAACTTTATGGGACACTTTTAAAGGAAACGACACTAATCTGGAAGAACACAGGTTTATAGGACTTTTTTTTTGGGGGGGTGGGGGGTGGGAGATGGGGAGGAGAAAAACAGCTTTACATGGCATTTTTATTTTTTTTAGAAAACAGTTTTACAGGGCATTCTTTTTGAAAGAAAAACAGCTTTACAGGACAATTTTTTATATCAAAAACAACTTTACAGGACATTTTTATTTTGATAAAAAAACAGCTTTACAGAAGCTGGCAAAGTTTTTTCCGATGCTATGATGATGACAACGATGAGGATGATAATGACAATGCTATGGAGTTCTGTTTGGGACTGAAACAGCGTGACAGGACTGACCTCTACGCTTACTGTATCATAATATATCCTGGCGTCAACTAGGCCAGAGCGCAAATTTCAGTTCCACAGACGACAGAAATGGATAGTTCTGCAATGGGTCTCAGAAGACTGAGGTGCTGTTTGACTGTTCGCCTGGAAAGACGTAACGCATGTCGTTGGATCTGACTTCAGAGTGTTTCTGACCGTAAAACATGTCTGGACAGAGATATCGTATCGTTTTATCATTACCACACCAAGCCATCATCTCGCTATATAACTTGAAACAGTTAAAGCAAAAAGCTTTCACTTTGATCACCTCTGTCTGTCTTGTCTGGTCTGTCTGTCTGTCTGTCTGTCTGTCTCTCTCTCTCTCTCTCTCTCACTCGTCTCACTCTTTTCTTTATCTCTCTCTCCCCCTCTCTCTTTCTTTTTTTTTTTCTTTTCCCTTTCTTTCTCTGTCTCTGTCTTTTCTTCCTCTCAATCTATCTATCTACCTACCTACCTGCCTACCTACTAACCTATCTATCTATCTATCTATCTATCTGTCTGTCTGTCTGTCTGTCTATCTATCTATCTGTCTGTCTATTTATCTATCTATCTATCTATCTATCCGTCTGTCTATCTGTCTATCCATCTATCTATCTATCTATCTATCTGTCTGTCTATTTATCTATCTATCTATCTATCTATCTATTTATCTGTCTGCCTATCTGTCTGCCTCTCTGTCTGTCTATCTGTCTATCTATCTATCTATCTATCTACCTATCTATCTATCTATCTATCTGTCTGTCTGTCTGTCTATGTCTATATCTATCTGTCTGTCTGTCCATATATCTGTCTATCTATCTATCGATCTATCTATCTGTCTATCTATCTATCTATCTATCTATCTATCTATATATCTATCTATCTATCTATCTCTCTATCTACCTACCTACCTATCTAGCTACCTTTAGATACCTATCTATATACCTATCTATCTATCATCTATCTATCTACATATCTACCTACCTATCCATCTGTCTGTCTGTCTATCTGTCTGTTGTTTGTCTGTCTATCTAAATTTTTCAGACACCGCTCTTCTACTTCTCCCTTTCCTCTCGAGAAAAAAAAATCCAGTAAAATCACGACATCAACAATTTCTGATCACCTGGTGAGTGACAGGAAGAGATGATTTCTGATTCACGAAGATATGGATCTGGCAAGTGATAGAAAAAATGGATAATTATGGATTTCTTCTTTCACCGAAGATACACTGACCTACGACAAGGCAGAACAGAGAGAGAGGGGGGGGGGAGAGGAGACAGACAGAAGAAGACAGAGAGACAGAGACAAACAGACAGATAAGACGGAGGCAGAGACAGAGACAGAGAGAAGAGCGAAGGAGCAGAGGGACAATTGCCAGAAGAGAGAGAGAGAGCAGAAAAGAGCAGAGAGAAGATGAGAGAAGAGAGAGAGAAGACAAGAGAAGAGAGAGAAAGAGAGAAGAGAGAGAGAAGATAGAGAGAAGACAGAGAGAGACATAGAGAGTGACAGAGAGAGACAGAGACTGAGACACAGAGATAGAGAGATGAGAGAGAGAGAAGAAAAGAGAAGAGAGGAAGATACAGAGAAGAAAGAGAAGAGAGAAGAAACAGAGAAGACTGAGACAGACAGAGACAGAGAGACAGAGACGCAGAGAGAAGAGAGAGAAAGAAGAGAGACAGAGAGGAAGAAGAGACAGAGAGAAGAGAGACGAGAGACAGAGAGAGAGAGAAAGAGACAGAGAATAGACAGAGAGAGAGAACAGAGAGACAGAGAGAGACTAAGAGAGACAGAAAGAGAAACAGACAGAGACAGAGAGGAGAGAGACAGACAGAGACTGACAGAGAGAGACAGTGGAGAAAACTGAAAGCCGGAAGGGAGTGGAAACAAATACGATGATTTGTTGGGTTAAAACCAAATTTCCCTGACAAATAACTGACGTCTTTGCACCAAGATCACACATCAGATAAAGTCCACCAACATGGAATTACAACTGAGTTGACCCCACAGAAAGAGGGGGGGGGGGGAGAGAGAGAGAGGAGAGAGAGCGAGAGAGAGAGCGTGAGAGAGAGCGAGAGAGAGAGCGAGAGAGAGAGCAGAGAGAGAGAGAGAGAGAGAACGAGAGAGAAAGAGAGCGACAGAGAGAGAGAAAGAGAGAGACAGACAGACAGACAGACAAACAGACAAACTGAAGACAGACAGACAGACAGACACACAGACAGACGCAGACAGAGTGAGAGAAAAATATAACTAACAGAAAAACAGAGAAAGACAGACAGACAGACAGAAAGACAGAAAAGAGACATACAGACAAAACAAGAAAAAGAGAGAGACGAAGAGAGGGGATCGGGCAGAGAGAAGACAGACAGACAGACAGACACACACACACATCACAGAGAGAGAGAGAGAGAGAGAGAGAGAGAGAGAGAAACAAAAACAGAGAGAGAGATAGACAGAACGGGAGAGAGCTAGAGAGAGACGGAGAGAAACACACACAAAGAGAGAGAGAGAGGGGACACACACACACACAGAGAGCGAGAGACAGACAGACAAACAGACAGACAGATAGAGACAGAGACAGTGAGATAGAAAGTGACAGAAACGAAGAGAGAGCTAGAGAGAAACAGAGAAAGAGACGGTGCGTGGGAGAGAAAGGCACAGAGACAGAATCAGAGACAAACAGACAGACAGACAGACAGACAGAGACAGAGTTTAGGCCTTGACTGTAAAAAAAAAAAAAAAAAAAAGAAAAAAAAAAGAAACCTTAGTGGTAGTTAATTCAGTCCAACTTAGTGACCGGCAGAAGGCAGCGAGTACACAACAATGTCCTCAGGTACAATTCGATTATACCAGGGTCGTGGGCTGCACTCTTCAACACTCCGCACGTCTCTCTCCTTCTAATTTCATGAGGCCCATCCGTCAGCTTCTACTGATTTTTCCACCCACTACCTTCACGGTGAGGAAGAAGAGGAAGACGAGAAGAAATAGAGAAAGAAAGAAGGAAGGAAGGAAGGAAAGGAGGGAAAGGAAGGAAAGAAGGAAAGAAAGAAAGAAAAAAAAGAGAGAAAGAAAGAAAGAAACAGAGAAGCAAAGAAAGAAGGAGAGAAAGAATGAAAGAAAGAAAGAGAAACAAACAAACGAACAAAGAACGAAAGAAAAAGAAAGAAGGAAAAAAATAGAAACAAACAAACAAACAAAGAAAAAAGGAAAGAAAGAAAGAAAGATAGGGAAGAAGGAAAAGAAAAAGATGATGACAAGATCATAGTTCTTTTCTGTCTCTGTCTCTCTCTCTTTGTCTGTCTGTCTGTCTGCCTGTCTGTCTTCCTCTCTGTCTGTCTGTCTGTCTGTCTCTCTCTCTCTCTCTCTCTCTCTGTCTGTCTGTCTGTCTGTCTGTTTCTATCTCTCTTTCTGTCCTTGTCTGTCTGTCTGTTCGTCTGTCTGTCTGTCTGTCTGCCTGTCTGTCTTTCTATCTGGTTCCCTCCTCCCTCTCTCTCCCTGCCTCTCCCTGTCCAATCATTTCTGAGCTGCACGCATTACAGACTGGTTTTCCCACACGCTGTGCAGGCAGTATGTTTCTACACAGTCTGCATAGTCTGTCTATGGTAGGGTACCTTCCGATTTTTTTGTGGGTTTTTTTTTTCACGTTTTCTTGAGCCACCGCAACTGACTTGACTTACAGGATCTTTAACGTGCATAGTTGATATTCCGCATGAAAAGAAGGTTAGGGGCACTAACGGGTCACGCACTCATGCTGACCGAGAAGATCTTAAAACGTCTTCATCCTTTACCCACCAGGTGTGAGGTACCCAGGAAGGATCGAACCTCGGACCTTCCGATTCGGAAATACGACGTCTTAACCGCTTGAACATTGCACCGTCGATTGATGATGATGATGATGATGATGATGATGATGATGGTTTTGATGATGGTTTTGATGATAATGATGGTGGTGGTGGTGGTGGTGGATTTGGTGGTGAGTGTGAGGAGGACGAGAAGGAGGCGTGGTGGTGGTGGTGGTGGTGGTGGTGGTGGTGGTGGTCGTGGTGGTTGTCGTGGATTTGGTGATGAGTGTGAGGAGGAGGAGGAGGATGGTCGTGGTGATCGTGGTGGATTTGGTGATGAGTGTGGTGGTGATGATGAGGATGATGATGACGATGACGATGACGATGACGACGACGACAATGATGATGATGACGATGATGATGATGATGATGATGATGACACAAAGAGGCAAACACACAAAACAGAAAAGAAAGAAAGAAAGGAAAATTGGAAGAGAAGAAAAAAAGAGAAAAATAATACTGATGATGATGATGATGATGATGATGATGATGATGATGATGATGATGATGATGATGATGATGATGATGATGATGATGATGATGATGTTGATGACGACGACGACGACGACGACGATAGAACAAAGAAGCAAACACGCAAAACAGAAAAGAAAGAAAGAGAGAATTGGAAGAGAGTAGAAAAGGGAAAAAAACAAAACCAATTTGAAATTATATTTACGAGGGTATTAATTACGAGTTGGCAGTATATGATCTACGATTTTCTTTGCAGCAAGCCCTCGTCCTAAGACAGTCTTCACCAAAGCTAAAGCCTACATCTACAGATAAAGAGAGATGGAGATAGAAAGAGACACACAGAGAGAGATGGAGGGAGAGACAGACAGATAGACATATATGCACACACAGAGAAAGAAAGATGAAGACAGTCTTCACCAAAGCTACAGCCTACATCTACAGATAAAGAGAGATGGAGATAGAAAGAGACACAGAGAGAGAGAGGGAGGGAGAGACAGACAGATAGACATACATGCACACACAGAGAAAGAAAGATGAAGACAATCTTCCCAAAGCTACAGCCTACATCTACAGATAAAGAGAGATGGAGATAGAAAGAGACAGAAGAGAGGGAGAGACAGACAGATAGACATACATGCACACACAGAAAAAGAAAGACGAAGACACAAAGAGAGACAGAGAGAAAGAGAGATGGGCGAGGGAGAGAGAGAAAGAGATAGAGAGAGACGGGGAGGGGGGAGAAAGAAAGAGAGAGAGAGAGAGATGTGCCATACCAGCAAAAGAGAGAAAGAAAACAGCTACCATGTTCAGGTTCATATTGCTTAAAGCCCAGCCGACTACCAGAACCATACAAGGGCTAACACCACGTCAAAAACAACATCATTATCATCATCATCATCATCATCATCATCATCATCAGGTGCCCTGCCGCATGGCGTTGGCGATCATGGACTTCCAACCACCTCTATCTCTCGTTGCCCCCAGCATCTCCCCCACCCTCCTCATCCCCAGCCACTCTGCAAGTCCGTCCAGCATTCTCTCCCTGGGTCTACCTTGTGCTCTCTTTCCCTCCAGCTTTTCCGTTGTGACCAGGTGCTCCAAATCCCCCTTCCTCATAAAATGGCCTATAAATGTTGCTTGTCTTGTCCTAATCTTTCTTATGAGTGATCTACTTGTGTCTGTCTCCATCAAGACTGTCTCGTTTGTTTTCTTTGCTGTCCATGGAACTCTCAACATTCTTCTGAGAAACCACATCTCGGCTGCCTCGACAACCAGGTTAAAATAAAAGACAACAGTCCAGATCCATGCTGATCACAAATGTCTTCAAAATATCAACATGTCCTAGCTATCAAAACAACACAAAATATCAACATGTCCTAGCTATCAAAACAACACAAAATATCAACATGTCCTAGCTATCAAAACAACACAAAATATCAACATGTCCTAGCTATCAAAACAACACAAAATATCAACATGTCCTAGCTATCAAAACAACACAAAATATCAACATGTCCTAGCTATCAAAACAACACAAAATATCAACATGTCCTAGCTATCAAAACAACACAAAATATCAACATGTCCTAGCTATCAAAACAACACAAAATATCTACATGTCCTAGCTATCAAAACAACACAAAATATCTACATGTCCTAGCTATCAAAACAACACAAAATATCTACATGTCCTAGCTATCAAAACAACACAAAATATCAACATGTCCTAGCTATCAAAACAACACAAAATATCAACATGTCCTAGCTATCAAAACAACACAAAATATCAACATGTCCTAGCTATCAAAACAACACAAAATATCAACATGTCCTAGCTATCAAAACAACACAAAATATCTACATGTCCTAGCTATCAAAACAACACAAAATATCTACATGTCCTAGCTATCAAAACAACACAAAATATCAACATGTCCTAGCTATCAAAACAACACAAAATATCTACATGTCCTAGCTATCAAAACAACACAAAATATCAACATGTCCTAGCTATCAAAACAACACAAAATATCTACATGTCCTAGCTATCAAAACAACAACAAAATATCTACATGTCCTAGCTATCAAAACAACACAAAATATCAACATGTCCTAGCTATCAAAACAACACAAAATATCAACATGTCCTAGCTATCAAAACAACACAAAATATCAACATGTCCTAGCTATCAAAACAACACAAAATATCAACATGTCCTAGCTATCAAAACAACACAAAATATCTACATGTCCTAGCTATCAAAACAACACAAAATATCAACATGTCCTAGCTATCAAAACAACACAAAATATCTACATGTCCTAGCTATCAAAACAACACAAAATATCAACATGTCCTAGCTATCAAAACAACACAAAATATCGATCTCACAACCCCGTAGTAATTCAGCATGCACGATACAGGAACTTCCCGGAGATTCACGCGCGCGATAAGAATGCAGGTCTCAAAGGGTCGGTGAGTTTGAGCTGATTACAAAGCACGACTGAATGATGGTGTAAGAAAGACTTCAGACAATGGGTACTCTGCGAATTATTAACCCCTTTGACTCCCGCACCCTGTCCACCAGCAATCCTGCACTGCCAACCATGCTAGCAATGCAAAAACTTAACCCTTCTACTCCCTCATCCTATCCACCGGCTTCCTGCGGGAAGCTGGCGGATAGGGTGAGGGAGTCAAAGGATTAAGTTTTTGGAGTTGGTGGATAGGGTACGGAAGTCAAAGGGTTAATTCAAACGACTTTACGACCTGCCAGGAATACATCAACAGACCGTATTTGCGAGTCGTGTCAGATTCATTTGCAACCATTTTAAGCAGGCTAG
>JAPXFY010000022.1:43688013-43698013 GCA_030674185.1 Monoplex corrugatus
CAAAGAACCATTCAACCACTCTTCTCCTCGGCTCGGTTTTCAGAGTGCCATGTTCAAAACGCGGGGATTATGGGTTCAACTCTCAAGCGGGCCACAGTTGTTTCCCTTGGGCTGGTTAATTCTTTTGATAGAGCCACTTCTCTATGCTTCTCTCCCTTGCCTGATTCTTCTGTTCCATGCCTCCAGAGTATTCAGAATTCCACGGCCGGTCTTGTCCTTTCGTAAAAAGAAGCGTGATCCGTATCACTCCTTTGCTTCACTTTTTACACTGGTTGCCTGTTTCTAAAAAAAAAACTCGTACAAATTCAATACATTATGCTGTAAGTGTATCAACGCCACTGTGCATACTTGGCTTTGTGGCTACCAGCGATTGTCCATCCCTGCCCGATCTCTCTATTCTGTTTCTGATAATCATCATCATCATCTCAGGAGCCTTGCCGCATGGCGTTGGCGATTATGGACTTCCATCTGTCTCTATCACTTGTTGCCTCAAGCATCTCTTCCACCCTCCTTGTCCCCAGCCACGCTGAAAGTCCGTCTTGTATCTTCTCCCTGGGTCTACCCGGTCTTCCCTCCAGCTTTCCCGTTGTGACCAGGTGCTCCAATTCCCTTTTCCTCATAGATACAGATGCTCCAGTTGGTCGCCGATCTTTTGTGTGTGTGTGTGTGTTGCTGGTCCAAACAACTGGAATGAGTTTCCCTTGTCTATTCGACAGTCACATACTCTCTCATCTTTCAAATCTAGCTTGAAGACATCTTTTTGTCAGGCAGTGATTTCCCCCTATACATTGCCTACCCCTTTGCCTCATTCCCCTCCTGCCCCCCCCCCCCCCCCACTCCTGGTGTGTGTGAGCTTTGTGCCTTTGGGTTTTTGTCATTGTAAGCGAACGTTTTAGTGAATGATGAGAATGTGCTGTTTGATTTAATTTGTATATCAAGGTCCGGCATTTATTGTTATTATTATTATTATTGTTATTATTATTATTATTACTATTATTATTATTCATATCATTATTATTACTACTACTATTGTTGTTGTTACTATTATTATTATTATTGTTGTTATTAATATTATTGTTTTATTATTTCATCATTATCATTATTATTATTATCATCATTATTATTATTATTCTCTCTCTCTCTCTCTCTCTCTCTCTCTCTCTTTCTCTCTCTCTCTCTCTTGGGTCTCATTTTTACGTAAACTCAAAGCCCACAGAAGCTGTTTTTACAATGTGATGTCATGATGACGACGACAACGACAACAATGATACACATGATGCTAGGGAGTTCTATCTAGGACTTGAGGCTGTGTGACAGGGCTGTACTCTACGCTTGCTCTCATAATATATCCTAGTACTACGCTTGCTCTCATAATATATCCTAGTACTACGCTTGCTCTCATAATATATCCTAGTACTACGCTTGCTCTCATAATATATCCTGGTGCTAACCAGGCTCGAGAGACACACACACCTGTGATGGTCAGAAGATTTAAGCAACACCGTCAATGACTCATCCTTGAAGTGGATGAGACTCGATTGTGTGATCCCGTCTTCCCATTGAGCTCATAACATGCACAATTCTGGGTAGGAGCTGGTTAGAGCCGAAAATTCCCACAATGATTTTGAAAGGACTGATGGGGATTTGAACCCACAACCTTCCGCCTGGTTTCCATTGTGCTAACCACTGCACCACAATGACTGGTATGGAAGATAATCTCACCATATTACATGTATATGGCCTTACAATGACGAAGATAAAAGACATCTTACTGTACTTTATGATTTGAAAATGAACTGCTGAAAAAAAGAACAACAACAATACTAAAAACAACAACACCCAAAAACAAGTGGTGATCAGTGAGTCTACTTTATATTTTCTTCTTCTCTTCTTCTTCTTCTTCTTCTTCTTCTTCTTCTTCTTCTTCTTCTTTCTTCTTCTTCTTCTTGTTTTGTTCTTGTTCTTCTACTTCTTCTTCTTCTTCTTCTTCTTCTTCTTGTTCTTCTACTTCTTCTTCTTCTTCTTCTTCTTCTTCTTCTTCTTCTTCTTCTCTTCTTCTTCTTCTTCTTCTACTTCTTCTTCTTCTTCTTGTTCTTCTTCTTGTTCTTCTACTTCTTCTTCTTCTTTTCTTCTTCTTCTTCTTCTTCTTCTTCTTCCTTCTTCTTCTTCTTCTTCTTCTTCTTGTTCTTCTACTTCTTCTTCTTCTTCTTCTTCTTCTACTTCTTCTTCTTCTTCTTGTTCTTCTTCTTGTTCTTCTACTTCTTCTTCTTCTTCTTCTTCTTCTTCTTCTTCTTCTTCTTCTTCTTCTTCTTCTTCTTCTTCTTCTTCTTCTTTTCTTCTTCTTCTTCTTCTTCTTCTTCTTCTTCTTCCTCGTCTTCTTCTTTTTCTCTCCTCCTCCTCCTTCTCCTTTTCCTTCTCCTTCTCCTTCTTCTTCTTCTCTTAGTAGTTCTTCTTTACACAAGAATGATGAAATAACACCAGAAAGCTACAGCCAAGCCTGCTCTTCATTCCGTCTTTCCGTTTTTTTTAACATCATCATTATTACTTATTTTTTAACTCCCTTCCTTTTTCATGTTCAGACTGCAGACAATAGACCCGGTCTTCATTCGGTCTCTGTTCATTTCATTTTAATAAGCTTCTGGTGGTAAACAGAGAGGAAACTAGACACGCTCTATAATGAGATTGGCACAAAAGAACACGCCTTTCTACCACACAGCAACGCTAATGGTGTGGGAAGGGGAAAAAAAACTTCCAAAGACAACTCTGACAATTCGGCGAGTTTTCCTCAAAGCTTCGTACGGCCAACCAAGCGCTACAAAATTATGCCAAACAAAACGGCGGCCACAAAAAGAAAAAAAAAAAAAAAGGAAAAAAAAAGTGAAATTCGTCTTTAGTGTGAGCTTAAGTGTCAAGCGTTGATTTTCGATCCACACTTTTCTTTCTTTCTTTCTTTCTTTTTTTTTTACCTTTGAATTCTTACCTTCGCTTTCAATACTTTCGAACAAAACCATTGCAACAAATGTGTTTGGAGATCACAACCAAAAAACGAAAAATCGAACGTCCTGTGAAGTCATACAAATTTTCTACAACTATTTTCTAGCGGCAATATTTTGTTTTTGTTTGTTTTCAGTTCATTTTGTATTTTAAGAAATCATTTTATTGTCGTTATAATTATTTTTCATTTTCTTTCATGTATTCGTGATGTGTGTTGAAACACACTGAATAAGTATGGAATTAATTTTTTCTAGAAGCTTTTAAACATAAGGTTGGAGTCAGGTTTTTGATGGTTTGACACTTTTTCTGCCAGTCACTGTCTGTTTTTCTTCTTTCTTATTCTCTACCACTATCTCCCTCTCTCTTTCTTTTCTTTTCTCTCTCTCCCTCTCTCTCTCTCTCTCTCTCTCTGACTGTCTGTCTCTCTGTCTCTGTTTCTGTCTGTCCATCTGCCTCTCATTCTCTCTCTCTCTCACTCTGACTCTATCTGTCTATCTGTCTGTCTCTCTGTCTGTCTCTCTGCCTTTGTCTCTCTGTCTCTCTCTGTCTCTCTCTCTCTCTGTTTGTCTGTCTGTCTGACTGTCTGTCTGTGACTCTCTCTCTCTCTCTCTGTTTCCCCCCAACCCCAATGTCTTGAATGCTTTGTACAAAACTTCCTTGAAATAACACAAATAATAAGTGAGAACTCCCTAGCATCATTTTTATCATCGTTGTCGTCGTCATCATGACATCATTATCAGGTGCCCTGCCGCATGGCGTTAGACTTCCATCTGTCTCTATCTCTCGTTGCCCCTAGCATCTCCCCCACTCTCCTCATCCCCAGCCAATCTGCAAGTCCGTCGAGCATTTTCTCCCTGGGTCTACCCAGTGTTCTCTTTCCCTCCAGCTTTCCCGTTGTGACCACAATAATAATAATAGTAACAACAACAACAACAACAGTAGTAATAACAATAGTAGTAGTAGTAGTAATAATAATTATAATAATGATAATAATAATAATAACAATAATGATAATGATATAATAATAACAACAACAACAATGATAATGATAATAATAATAATGAAAATGATAATAATAATAATATTAATGATAATGATAATAATAATAGTAAGAAGAAGAAGAAGAAGAATGATAATAATAATGATAATGATGATGATGATGATGATGATGATGATGATGATGATGATGATGATGATGATGATGATAACAATAATAATAATAGTAATAATGATAATAATAATGATGATGATAATAACAGTAATAAAAATAATAATAAATGACAGGGAAGATCGTTCCATTTGTATGGACCAGACACAGAAAAAGAGCGGCGATTGACTGTGGAACATCTGTATCCAGCAATGTGTAAACAAGCAGTGTCGAAAAGCAGAACAAACAGGTCAGGCAGGGGTGTACATTTCAGAGATAATACGAGGATAAAAAGTCATTGACAAAGAGAGAGAGAGAGAGGAAGAGAGAGAGAGAGAGAAAGGAAAAGACAGACAGACAGACAGACAGATAGTTAGAGAGACAAGGAGACTGACAGAGACACAGAGAGAGAAAGAGAGAGAGAGAGCGAGAGAGCGATGGTGAGAGAGACAGAGAGAATGAGAGAGATAGAGACAGACAAAGACAAAGAGAGAGACAGAGAGAATGAGAGAGATAGAGACAGACAAAGACAAAGAGAAAGACAGAGAGAGTGAGACAAAGACAGAAACAGAGGACGGACAGAATAGACATAGAAAAAGAGACAGAGAAAGCGACAAGCTGAAAAAAATGGCCAGCAAAATCTCAAAATTCTAACAATATAAAACACGACACTTAAAAAGGTTTTTTTTTATTATTTTCTTCTCCTAATCAAATCCTATCGAATTTTTTTAACGGTTTTCAACAAACATCACGAGGACATGAACGAAAATTAAAGGAATAATGATAAAAAAAAAAACTATTTCTCTAGAAAAAACAAACAAAACAAACAAAAACAAACACAACCTTTAAAGAAATGTTATAGAAAAGTCTGTATGCCATTACAGACATTTCGATTTTTTGGGTTACATTTTGTAATCACCAAACGCATTCATCACAACGTTTTTGCTTGAAAGTGTCCACAAGTTGATGGGGGGGAGGGGAGAGAACTGGGAAGATTTACCCCCCACCCATCCACCCACCCACCCACCCAAAAAAAGCTGAGCAGATCGAAATTCAGGACCGGACAATTAAGCTCATACTAAAGACACGTTTCGCTTTTTGCCGCTGTTTTGTTCGGCGTCATTTTGTCGCACTTGGTCCTCGTTCCAAGCTTTGAGGAAAACTCGTCGAATTGTCAGAGTTGTCTTTGGAAGATTTTTTGATTTTTTTTATCTCCCTTCCCACACCATTAGCGTCGCTGTGTGGTAGAAAGGCGTGTTCTTTTGTGCCAATCTCATTATAGAGCGTGTCTAGTTTCCTCTCTGTTTACCACCAGAAGCTTATTAAAATGAAATGAACAGAGACCGAGAGAAAACCGGCCCTGTTGTGTGCAGTCTGAATATGAGAAAGGAAGGGAGTTAAAAAAAAAAAATAATAATGAAATGATGATGATAATAAAGAGAGATGAAATGACGGAACGAAGAAGGAACTTGGGCTCTAAGCTTCGGATGTTCTTTTATTATTGTTGCGCAAAAGAAGAACAACTGAGATAAGGAAAATAAAATCTTGAGATGCATTTTCTTTTTTTTTAAATTCAGCAAGTCGTTTTGGAAATCATGAAATATGGTATGTTGTCTTTCAACGCAGTGATTGTGAAGGCACATAATGTGGTGAGATTGTCTTCCATCTACATTGCAAAACCCCTGAAATCATGAGGTAAGACAACGAAGACTACACTGCTGACATTTCTGGCACCATTTTTTTTTTTTAACCTGTTTTGAGATTACTTTCTCGTCAGCTGGAAACTAAAAACGTGAATTCGTTTGAATGAATTCTTGGAGAAACACAACTTATTACAAGATGAGTGGTGTGGTGGCCTAGTGGTAAATGTGTCCAGACCAGGAGATGGACAAGGCGTGGGTTTGATTCCTGGACTGTACAGCGAGTTCTCCATCTCCTACGCCACTGCACTTTTTCTGGTTGGTTGGTTGGTTGGTTGGTTGGTTGGTTGGTTCTTTGGTTGGTTGGTTGGTTGGTTGGTGGGTGGTGGTGGGGTGGGTTGTTGGTTGGTTGGTATGGTTGGTTGGTTGGTTGTGTTGGTTTTTGGTTGGTTGGTTGGTTGGTTGGTTGGTTGTGTTATATGGTTGGTTGGGTGGGTGGGTGGGTGGTTGGTCAGCTGATTGATTGTTGGTTGGTTGGTTGTTCGTTTGTTTATTCATTCATTCGTTTATGCGTTCATTTGTTTGTTTGTTTGTTTGTTTGTTTGTTTTATGACTGTTTGTTTGTTTGTGTGTTTGTTTGTTTGTTTGTTGTTTTATGTGTGTTTGTTTGTTTGTTTGTTTGCTTTTGTTCCTTCTCCATCTTTTGCGCTTCTCCTGTGTCACTACCGCCACGCCCATTTCGGTATTTGAACACACCTCCACACTCACCGATACAGAGGTCACCATGACAGCAGGACACGAAGACCAAAAAAAATCTGGCATAATTCAAAAATGTTTTCATCATGCTACGATGATGATGATGAGAATGACAATGATAGTGAGGGTGCTGTGGAGTTTCATTTTACGCTTCTGGTAGATAGGGTGAGGGAGTCAAAAGGTTAAGTTTTTGCAGCTAGTGGATAGAGTGCGGGGGTCAAAGGGTTAATGTTGCGAGCTGGACTGAATTCAAGATATCAGATCCTGAGTCCACGGCTCTTTCATAAGAAGGAACCAGCCCGCAGCTCACCACTCTACTGAAAGCGAACGGATCAAGAGGAAAAAAATATGGCCATTAGCCGGCCACCTAAGGGCCAGCCTGTCAACTGTCACAGAGTTCTTCTGTTTCTCTAGAACTTTTTCCCTACATTTCTGTTGTCATCTAGAATCTTCTAGAACTTTTTCAGTTTTGTTCCTTTCTTTGTCCGGAAGCAACCTGTGTATGTGTGTGTGTGTGTGGTGTGTGTGTGTGTGTGTGTGTGTGTGTGTGTGTGTGTGTGTGTGTGTGTGTGTCTGTCTGTCTGTCTGTCTGTCTGTCTGTGCCTCTGTGTGTGCGCGTAGGATATCTTTAGCGTAGTTTTCTCATTTTGCTTGTAATTCTTCTCTCTCTCTCTCTCTCTCTCTCTCTCTCTCTCTCTCTCTCTCTCTCTTCTTTCTTTCTTTCTCTCTCTCTCTCTCCCTCTCTCTTTCTCCCACCCTCTCTCCCTCTTACAATCAATTTTTTGGAGGGAAGGGTCTAATTTGTTTAATTTCTTATTCAAGAGTTTCTTTTTTTCTCTCTCTCTCTTGTTTTGAATATAAATAGATAAAAACGGCCAATACGTAAGTTGACTAAAGTGCTAATATGAATACCGTTCGAAAAAAAGTTTCATTTCATCTCTCTCTCTCTCTCTCTCTCTCTCTCTCCCTCGCTCTCTCCCTCTCACTCTACACCCTTCCTCGTCTCTCAATCGCCTTAAGCCTCTTTCACACTTTACTTGTCTTAGTTCCATAGCGTGACTGTCAAGATCCCGCGACGATTTCACATGTTGAAATTTTGAACATAGCCCAACAGCTTTCACCGTGTGGAGGTGTGTCTTGCATGCAGTGTTACGCAGGCAACCAGTGCACTTCGCCCCCCGTCACTTGCGCTGTCTCTCTTTATCCACAGATATAGACAATCATACAGATTAGGTCTTCATGAGCACACTCGTGGCCTATGGCAAGCCTCAGCGTAGATTCTTACTTGTTTTGTTGGATTAGCGCCTTTATTCCTCAAAAGTTGCCTGTACAAGCAATATTTCTAGGCCATTTTATGAGAAAGGGGATTGGAGTACCTGATCGCAACTAAAAGCGGAGGGAAAGAGAGCACCAGGTAGACCCAGGGAGGAGAATTGGACGGACTTGCGAGGTGGCTGGGGAAGAGAGGGTGGGGGACGTGCTTGCAGCGACAGGGATAGATGCATATGGAGGGCCATGATCGCCAACGCCATTCGGCAGGGCACATGATGATGGTGATGCTGATGATGATGCCTCAAAATAATGTCGACAGAAATAAAGATTGTATGGCTCGGTAAAAGATAGTTTGTACCTAAGTGATGAAGTTTGCTCTTGTTTGGAATTGACAAGATGGAGACTTCTTTTTGTTTGGTGGGTGATGAGTGGTTGTGTTATGTTGGGTTGGTTGTGTTGGTTGAGTTGGTTGGTGGGTTGTTGGTTTGGTTTTGGTATGGGTTTTGGTTTTTTGTTGGTGGTAGGTAGGTTGGTGGTTGGTTGGTTGTTGGTTGGTTGGTTGGTTGGTTGGTTGGTTGGTTGGTTGGTTGGTTGGTTGGTTGGTTGGTTGTGTTGGTTGGTTGTGTTGGGGTTGGTTGGTTGGTTGGTTGGTTGGTTGGTTGGTTGGTTGGTTGGTTGGGTGGGTGGTTGGTTGGTTGGTTGGTTGGTTGGTTGGTTGGATTGGTTGGTTGGGGGTTGGTGGTTGGGTTGGTGGTTGGTTGACTGGTTGATGGTGGTTGGTTGGTTGGTTGATGGTTGGTTGGTTGGTTGGTTCTGGTTGTGGTTGATTGGTTGGTTGGGTGGTTGGTTGGTTGGTTGGTTGGGGGTGGGTGGTGGTGTTGGTTGGTTGACTGGTTGGTTGGTTGGTTGGTTGGTTTTGTTTTCCGACGGCATATTGCAAGCTTAGTCATGTTTCCGTGTAAATTTTCCATTCTGAATACTTTCCAAGTTGATGTTTCGTTTTCCGGTAGCAAGTCGCAGTCTTGAGCATATTTCATTGTAAATTTTCCCTGTTCTGAATAATTTGTAAGCTGATTTACTCATCATCTCTTTTTTCTAAGACCAGAAATTTGTCATATATTTGAACTTAGAGTTTCAGTTTCAGTTTCAATTTCTCAAGATGACGTCTCCGTGCTCGGAATGAATTCCATATGCACTAACGTCACAGGTACCATAGAGGGAGAAGATCCAGAATAATCACGGCACAAGCCTTAAGCATGCACATAAACCCACGAGCTTGCCAGGTCCTAAGGTCCTACCTGGATATTTTCATAACCCTGAAGTCGTAGGTGAGTGAGGTGGCAGAGACCTCAACTTTTCCCGGGCCAGGACCACAAGGGCGGCGCCCATCCCCTCTCCCGCGATTCAAATTCATATTCATATTCACTTTTTTTTTTTTACCAAGGCTTCAGAAAAGCAAAAAGGCTGATTGGTCTTCAAGGGTGGGACCTGGGAAATCAACCTATCCCTCCAATGTTTTATACCAAAGCAGCCGGGCAATGCCCTGCTCTTCACGATTTTCAACTACGTGGGATCTTGAGCTTTCGCAGCCAGAAGGTACACGGGTCCGACTCGTTTTTGGTACCCTTCTAAAAGACTAGACGTTCAGTTCGATTTTCCAGTCAAACTGAAGAGAAAATTCGAGTGCTAAATTTGGTGTTTGAACTTAAAAGACAGCTGAACGGCACGGCAACATTATTTATTTTCTGCGCACCAAGCTCCATTGCATAGCGAAACGATGATATTACAGTGCGACAGAGCCTGTTTCCCAATCTATATCTATGGCTTCGACCATGTTCAACAGTGTCTCGTATGCTGTGTTACGCAGGCATCCAGTGCAGTTTGCCCCAGTCACTTTCAGCGTCTCTCTTGTCAAAGGGGCCGCCTTCTGTCTAGAATGGCGGCGATGTTCACGTGCATTATACATGCAGTTAGCATGGAGTTAAAGGGTTAGCGGGTGTGAGTGCTAGCTTTCAATTCATTCCCCTTTCTCAACTTTATTTTTAGTAGGGTTTTTTTTTCTTCAGCTTACTTTTTCTCTGATTGATCAATAATTTCAAGATGTGCGAGTCTGAGTAAAAGGAGAGTAGAGAGACAGAGGCGGACAGAGACAGACAAATAGGAGACAGAAAACAGGAGACAGAGGAAGACA
>JAPXFY010000022.1:43703013-43718013 GCA_030674185.1 Monoplex corrugatus
AACCCATTGGTTTCCTCACATCCTGCGTAACCAGCCATGCTAGCGAAGCAAAAACACAACCCTTTGATTCCCTCACCCTATCCACCAGCTTCCTGAGGAAGCTGGTGGATAGGGTTAGGGAGTGATAGGGTTAAACGTGTACTATCACGGTGAATGATTTCAAACAAGACACTGTTACTTACAAAGAGAACTACGCGCACAGAACAGATAAGAAGTCATCTGAATGTCCGTCCTTCAAGGCTAACAGTCATAGATGGATTTGTGACCATCTTCAGTAAGCTATGTTTATTTGGACGTAGCGTATTGTATGTACACAGATCACTTATACGTGTAGGAAGTCTGTGGTTGTATAGAATGTGCACACAGACACACACACGCACGCGCACACACACACACAACACATCACACACATCACTCACACTCACACAACACCATAAACACGATTCACTCACACTCACACAAACACACATACACACACGCACGCCCGCGCACACACACACACACACACCACACGCACACACACACAACACACACACACGACCACACACACACACACACACACACACACACACACACAACACACACACTACATTTTTTTGCGCTTATTTTGTTCTCGAGAAGTAATAAGAGAATATGGTAGGGTTTTTTTTTTTCTCTTCTTATCGTCAAGGTGGGTAATGCTATTATCATTATAATTGGATCAGTTTCATGTGTGCACGCCTGCACGCGCGTGCGTGTGTGTGAGTGTGTATGTGTGTGTATGTGTGATGTGTATGTGTGGTTGATTGTGTGTGTGTGTGTGTGTGTGTGTGGTGTGTGTGTGTGGTGTGTGTGTGTGTGTGGTGTGTGTGTGTGTTAATGTGTGTGACAGTGAGAGTAATGAAAAAGTAGTGAGAGATAGAGTGAGAAAGAGAGCGGGCGGGGGACAAACAGAGAGAGAGACGACAGACAGATAGACAGACAGACAGACAGAGACAGGGAGAAAGGGGAGACACACACACAAACAGACAGACAGACAGAGAAAGAGACAGAGAGAGACGGACACAAAGACACAGAAACATAAGACAATTTGCGCATTAATGATACATTCCTTTTCATTCATATTTTTACGACTTTCACTCTATTTTACATATATGGCAAGAACTACAAAGAAAACGAGACATGGACATACAAACAAACAAGCAGACAGACAAACAAACAGACCAAAGGGTATAAGGTACAAGTAGGAAACAGAGAGGGGGGGGGGGGTTAAGAAAGAGAGACACAGAGAAAGGCAGAGACACAGAGAGAGAGAAAGAGAGAAATGCCGAGAGAGAAAGAGAGAGAGGCAGAGACACACAGAGAGAGAGACAGAGAAGAGAGACAGACAGAGATATAGACAGAGAGAGGCAGAGACAGAGAGAGAGAAAGAGAGACAGACAGACGACAGACAGACAGAGGAAGTAAGTGAGAGGAGAGAGAGAGAAAAAAAAGCAAGAAGCAAGAGAGAGAGACGGAGAGAGAGAGAAGAAAAGAAAAGAGACACAGAAGAGAGAGAGACGGAGGGAGAGAAAAGAAAAAGAAGACAGAGAGGAGAGACAGACAGAGAGAGAGAAAAATAAAGACAGAGAGACAGAGAGAGAAAGATGTGGAGAGACACAGAGACACAGAGAGAGAGGGAGAGACAGGAAGAGAAAGAAAGACAGAGACGTTATTTAGGAATCATCACCGTTGACATTATGATTGATTCCGTCATTAATACAAACATATATTTCCATATAACAGAAATCTTTATACACAGGAATATACTATATCTTTGACAAGAGATGATTACACCAGTGAGAACATTGGACATTTGACATTATTAGAGAGGAACAAACAAAGAGCAAGAGACAGAGAGACAGAGGGACAGATAGAGACCGAGACAGAGAAAAAGAGAGAGAGAGAGAAATACGGAGACAGGGAGAGAGATAGAGATAGATTACTGAGAGACAAAGACAGACAGAGAGAAAGAGACAGGGAGAGAGAGAGAGAGAGAGACAGAGAGAGAAAGAAAAAGAGAGAGAGATGAGTGAGTGAGTGAGTGAGAGCGAGAAAGACAAAGAGAGAGAGACAGAGACAGAGAGAGAAACACGAAGAGAGAGAGAGAGAGAGAGAGACAGACAGAGAGAGATACAGAGACAGAGAGAGAAACACGAAGAGAGAGAGAGAGAGAGTGAAATGAGTAAGTGCGATCGAGCGAACAATCAACAGAGAGAGAGGGAGAGAGAGAGCGAGAGAATGAGTGAGTGAGTGAGAATGAAAGAGAGAGAGGGAGAAAGAGAGAGGAGAAGAGAGGAGGAGAAGAGAGAGAGGGAGAAAGAGAGAGAGGGAGAAAAGAGAGAGAGGTGAGATGAAGAGAGAGAGAGGAGAAAGAGAGAGAGAGTGAATGAGTGACACACCAGAGAGACAGAAGAGAGAGAGAGAACAGAGAGAGAAGAGAAGAGGAGAGAGAGAGAGAGACACACACAGAGAGAGACAGAAAACAGAGAGAGAGACACACAGGAGCCAGAAGAGAGACAGAGAACAGAGACAGAGAGAGGACAGAGAGAGAGAGAGTGACAAACACGAAGCCATCATTGCGAAATAAACCGGAAACAAAAACAGACAGGCGAAGTCAATATGGAGCCTTCAACCTCATCTATACATGGACAAGGACAGGAGTGTGGGAACATAATCAATGCCCAGACAACATAAATCAAAACCAGATGGTAATGCCATTCTAATTTTTTCTTCTTTCTTCTTCCTTCTTGTCCTGTTCTTTTGTATTATCATGGGTGTCGCGAGGAGAAAGAATTGAAGGTCAGTAATACGAGCTGGAATTTGTTGATAATGGATTCATCGGGATCGGAGAATTCCATATCTGCTCCACCCGAAATCTGGCGCATTTTTCCTGAGGTCCTTGAGCTTGAGCAAACTCTCTCACTCTCTCTCTCTCTCTCTCTCTCTCTCTCTCTCTCTCTCTCTCTCTCTCTCTTTCTCTCTCTCCCTCTATTTCTCTCTTTATATACATATATATTCTTTATATACATATAAATATATATATATATTATATATATCTGTGTATGTGTGTGTGTGCGTGCGTGTGTGTGTGTGTGTGTGTGTGTACATGTATTTGTTTATGTGTATGTCTGTATATGTCATCATCAAGTGCCTTGCCACATGGCGTTAGCGATCATGGCCTCATGCATATATGCATGCATGTATGTATTATGTATTATGTATGTATGTATGTATGTATGTATGTATGTATGTATGTATGTATATATTGTATGTATGTATTATGATGTATGTATGTACAATGTATGTATGTATATATGTATGTGTACAATGTATGTAGTATGTATGTATGTATGTCATATGCATGTCTGTATGTTGTTTATGTATGTGATGTATGTATGTATGGATGGATGGACGATCGTATATGGATGATGCATGTATGTATGCATGTATGTATATGTATGCATGTATGTATGTATGCATGTATGCATGTGATGTATGTATGTATGTATTAGTATGTACGTATGTATGTATGTATGTATGTATTGTGTATTGTAAAACAGGAGAACTTTCACAGGCTGTACCATACTGTACAGTTTGTTGGGCTGACTTGCACCCTCATCTGAGCGTTCTCACCTGTTGTTGTCACAAAGGGTGATGAGAGTCAACACGGTTTGCTGACCAACACATCTCCCTGTTGACCATCAACTGGACACTGGTGACCAAGCAACCCCCTGTTAGCCCCATAGAAAAGTCACTAAACGTGTCAAATGCCCTAGAGATGCGACCTCACTTTACTGAGCTGTGATCTGTCACAATATATACCAGTCAGGCGTGCGTTAAATACCCCAAGGGCGTGAGGTAAATGGTCAGCTTCAGCATCAGTCTTTTTCAAGATAACATGTATTGGCTCAGTATAGATTCCATATGCACTGACGCTGCAGATGCTGTTTGACGAGGGAAAAAATGATCCAAATTGGTCATGGCTTAAGCCGTGTGCCATGAGATTCCCTTTGGAGGACCTGAATATTAACTGACGCAACGCTAGACTCAAGATCTGTTTCCTCGAGTTCAATCCCAGCCCGCAACATTAAAAAAACTGGCCTGTTCGCTGTCCATCTTAATGTTTCTATCATTCTGGTAGAGATGGGATTCTCCGCACTCTTCCCAATTCTGCCAGTAATCAGATTGGCGAACTCTTAGGCCAGCGCAAAATTCTAGGCTCTGGCAAAATCTTAAAATGGAAAAAGTGAACAAGAAACACCACGAGAGTGCTGGAAGGGACCCAAAGCACCCATGCCTCGCCACTACTCCGGACAATCACCGACCCCAAGCTCCCAACGCCACAAGGCAGCCATTTCATCGAGCAAAGGGGAATCTATCCAAGCGCTGCATGATCTTTCGGGCCCAGTCATCAGTTACCCTGTTTACAAACCGAATGGGAAGGTTGGGGGGGGGGGATGACAAGCCTCGGGAGTAGGGAGAGGCGGGTGAGAGAACAGTGTGGAGCATTAATGACATCCAAAACAAGTGTGACCCCCTGTGTTCAAGCAAACAGGAACCAGAAAAAAAAAAAAAACGAAAACAGAATCAGAACGCGTATTTAATACAACCAGACAAGACGGGCGCACATTTTCGTTGTCCAGCGTAGACGTAAGATCACAAACGAAAAAACAAACAAACACAAACATTAGGAAATCCAAAACAAGTGTGACTGCCTGCGTTCAAGCAAACAGGAACCAGAAGAAAAAAAAACACGAATAGAGAATAAGAACGCGTATTTAATACAAGACAAGACAAGACAAGACAAGACAAGACAAGACAACATTAGGAGAAAAGGACTAAACATTTCCCTGTTGCTTCTTCTAGTGGGAGAAATGGACTAAAAAAAGTGTTTGTTCGTTTGTGATCTTAGTCTACGCTTTACAAAGGCCCAGTTGGCCAAAATTTCTGCCTGCCTTGTCTGGTTGTATTAAATACACGTTCTTATTCTATTTTCGTGTCTTTTTTGTTGTTTTTTGTTGTTGTTGTCGCTGTTGTTTTGTTGGTTTTTTGTTTTGTTTTGTTTTGGTTTTGTTTTGTTTTTGTTTTGTTTTGTTTTGTTTGTTTTGGGGGGGTTGCTATTCACTGATATCACCAGGTATGAATGAGGACGTTGAAACTAGCAATGAACACGCCAGTGTTCATGTTCCAGGCTGAAATGAACTCAAGACACAGCAGTCACCGTTGTGTAGTGGTTAACGCAAACAGACTACCGACTGGAAGGTTGTGGGTTCGAATCCCCCATCAGTCCCTTCAAAAAATCATTGTGGGATTTTTCGGCTCTAACCGGCTCCTACACAGAGCTGGGCGTGCTATGGGCTCATTGGGAAGACTGGGACCGCACAGTCGAGTCTCATCCACTTCACGGATGCGTCATTGAGGGTGTTGCTCAAATCTTCTGACCAGCACCGCAGGTGTCTGTATCTTTCGGGCCTGGTTCATGCATGACATATTATGATTGTAAGCGTAGAGTACAGCCCTGTCACGCAATCTCAATCCTAGATGGAACTCCGTAGCATCATGGTTATCATCCTCATCGACATCATCATCATCGCATTGTAAAAACTGTTCCGGCTTCTACGGTCATTAAGGTGGCGTAGAAAATGGGACGAAAAAAAAAAAGAAAAAAAAAAAAAAAGAAAAGAAATGAACTCAAACACCAAGACTGCGGTGCCCTTGTTAATTAGTTACGGGCCAAGACCGCCATGCATGACAACATGACAGTGATCGTGGATTTGACCCTCAGGGGATCCACACACAGGGCCAGTGGGCCCCGTTAGTCTCAACCGTGAATAACCCACAATAAATCAGTCACCACGTTTGTTGTCGTTTAGCCCCGAGGATCTGAACACAAGTATCTAGTGTGAAAAATCTGTGTTAATCATTTGTCACTGTCTTGTGTTTACACAGCCTCGAACTGCCAACCTATCAGACGCTGGAAATTGGCCCTACTGTTTGGCCCCTAAGGATGTTAACCCTATAACTCCCACACTTTATCAACCAACTGCAGCTCTCTCTCTGCTCCCTCTCTCTCTCTCTTGTCTCTCTCTCTCTTTGTCTCTCTCTCTCTCTCTCTTTCTCTGTCTCTCTGTCTGCCTCTCTGTCTCTTCTGTCTCTGTCTTTGTCTCTCTCTCTCTTCTCTCTCTCTCTCTCTTTCTTTGTCTCTCTCTCTCTCTTTCTCTATCTCTCTGTCTGCCTCTCTGTCTCTGTCTGTCTCTGTCTTTCTCTCTCTCTCTCTCTCTATCTCTCTCTCCCTCTCTATGTCTCTTCTCTCTCTCTCTGTCTCTGTCTCTCTTCTGTCCCTCTGTCTCTCTGTCTTGTCCTCTGTCTCTCTCTCGCTCTCTTCTCTCTCTCTCTCTCTCTCTCTCTCTCTCTCTCTCCTCTCTCTCTCTCTCCACAGTTCAAAATCTGGTCGACAATCACTCATAAGAGGTTGAGAAAATCTTGTTTATACATTTTTTTTTTCACAGACACACATAGACCTACAGGAAGCTGGTAGACAGGGTGGGGGTCAAAGGATTAATTTTTTGCTTTGCTAGCATGGTTGAAAATTTGGGATGGTAGTGAACATAGGGCGGGAATCAAAGAGTTAAGTCTCGCTTCTAGATTTACTGTGAAGAGTTTGTCCGCAATATACTGGTCACTGTGTTCATTAAACAGCCCGAGGATTTGAATGCAACCGAAGAAAATCCCGCTTAAGCCAATCGTAGCAGTGTGTGTTTCGAGAATATAAATTTCCAGTCTACCCCCCAAACCACCCACCTACCATGCACGGCTACCCCCCCCCCCCCCCCAACCACTTAAAAAAAAAAAAGAAAAAAAAGAAGATTGTTCAGCATCTTGCATTTTTTGAGTAAACGTGGCGCGCGCGGTGTGTGTGTGATTAATATTGTTGTGTGTGTGTGTGTGTGTGTGTGGTGGTGTGGGTGATGTTTTGGTGTGTGTGTGTAGTGTGTTCTGTGTGGCTTCTTTGGTTATGTGTTATTTATTGAGTCTGTCATGTGTAGTGTGTTGTGTTGTGCGAGCACACGCTTTGTTATGTGAGTTGTGTGTTGTTGTGTGTGGTGTGTGGTGTGTTTGTTGTTGGGTGTGTGTGTTTGTATGTGTGTGTGGTGTGTGTGTGTGAGTGTGTGTGTGTTGTGTATGTGGGGGGGGAACGCGCGCACGCACGGCGTGTTATGTGTTGTGTGCTTAATATGCTGTGTGTGGTGGTGTGTGACAATGAATCAAGATATCGTACTTTTCAAGGTCACTGTGACTTGCACTACAACAGGAAATGCTGTTCACACACCTTGATCGAAAAGTATTCTTTTAGGCACTGTGTTTTGTCTGTGTGACCTTGACCTTGTCGCCTTACCTTCCAACATTATGCTTGTTCTCAACAGTCCAAAATCTGGTAGACAATCACTCATAAAAGGTTGGTTGGTTGGTTGGGTTGGTTGTTGGTTGGTTGGTTGGTTGGTTGGTTGGTTGGTTGGTTGGTGGTGGTCGGTCGGTCGGTTTTTTGATTGGTTGGTTGGTTGGTTGGTTGATTGGTTGGTTGGTTAGTGGTTGGTGGTTGTTGGTTGGTTGGTTGGTTGGTTGGTTGGTTGGTTGGTTGGTTAGTTGGTTGGTTGGTTGGTTGGTTGGTTGGTTGGTTGTGGTTGTTGGTTGATTGGTTTGTTGGTTGGCTGGCTTGCTGGCTTGCTTGCTTGTTTGCCAGTTCGTTTTGTTCGTTCTGTTTGTTTGTTTGTTTGTTTGTTTGTTTGTTGTTTGTTTGCTCGCTTGCTAGCTTCTTTGTTTGTCCGTTTGTTAGTTAATTTGTTAGTTAATTTTGTTTGTTTGTTGTTTGTTTGTTTGATTGTTTGTGTGTGGGGTTTTTTTTTTTTTTTTGGTTTGTTTATTTGTCTCTTAGTTTTGTTTTTCTTTTTTGTCTTCGTGTTTGTTTGTTTGCTTGTTTCTCTGTCTGTCTGTCTCTTTGTTTCTTCGTTTGTATGCTTGCTTGCTGTGGGCGTTACCTGTGTGGTAAGGGATTACAGTGGAAAATACCTTACCATAAAGACGGTAAGCGGTTACAGCAACGTCCAGGCAGGTCTGCACGGCGACCAAAGACTGCGGACTTTCGCTATCAGCGGTCCCGTCACAGTGGCACAAGCCTAACATGTTTACACACGTTACAGATCCCACGAGCTGTTCACTCTTATCGGCCAGGGAGTCGTTGCGATCCAATTACCACCGCCGATCAGCCGACAGGGACTGAGATAAAAGGATTCCCGTTCCTACCCCCTGGTCCTGATAAAGTGATCATCGGTCTGTCTCTCTCATCATCAGTGAGCTGATGATAAGTCCATGCAGGCTACCTGTCTGAATTGATATGGCCGCCGACTCAAGGGCTGATATCTCGAGTTCAATCCCGTAGCCCGGGACATAAAAGTGGGCCTGTTTTGCTGCTGTCCGTGTTTAAGTGTCTCAGTCATTCGTTTAGTGTTTGATCAGAAATGCATTAAATTAAAGCAGATTCTGTTTCTGTTCCTCAAAATGACGTCTCCGCGCTCGGAACGAATTCCGTATGCACTAACGTCACAGGTGCCATGTGTATGGGGATCTTGGCACAAGCCTTAAATTAAGCCTGCCCGTAAATCCGTGAGCTAGCCAGGTCCTGAGTAAAACAGATTGAAAACGCGTATTTGATTCCCAAAACAAGAGAGACGTAAATTTTCTGCCAACTAGCCTTTTCGTCAAACGAACGAACACAATTCGCCCGTAGACAACAAAGAAAAAAGAATCACTACATTTAAGACAAAAACAACAAACAACAACAACAACACACAACAACAATTAATAACAACAACAAACACAGATCAGCTAACTTCTCTGATCGTGCAAGTATCAAATGTTGTGAGCCAAACTCCATGGTTTGACGATTCGTTCCAAATCTTCATACGACCATCAGTCTCTTAAGTTATTGACTGGTTTTGGGGTGACACTGGGAGAGATAGTGTTGAAGGAGGCAGACACAAGAAGATCATAAATGAAGAAGATCAGGAAAAGACAAACAACATTTATAGGACATTTTATGAGGAAAGGGGAATTAGAATACCTGGTCACAACAGGAAAGCAGGAGGGAAAGAGAACATCCTGGTAGACCCAGGGAGAAAATAATAGACGGACTTGCCGGATAGCTAAAGACAGACAAGGTGGGAGATTTAGGCCTACTTGCAGCGATAGGGATAGACTCGTGTGGAGGGCCATGGTCGCCAACGCCATGCGGCAGGGCACATGGTGATGATGATGACTGAGAGAGTTGGGGGGGGGGGAGGACACTAGAGGGGACACTGGGAGGGACGGCTAACCCACTGATCTCGTAGTTTGACGGAAGGCACACAAGACGTGATCCTGTAGTTGTGATGCTAATGATAGTCAGGGTCTAAACAAGGGATTCAGTGTTCTGTTTGCTGTCTGGTGGTTAGCTATGTCTTGTCTGTTGGTTTTCAACAACCAGTTGATGGCTGCTGTCTTCTGTTTATTGGTTTTGTATCGTCTGATGATTGCTGATGTCTTTTGTTTATTGGTTTTCGTATCGTCTCTTGATTGCAGATATCTTCTGTTTATCGATTTTGTGTCCTCTGTATATTGCTGATATCTTCTGTTTATTGATTTTGTGTCCTCTGTTTATTGCTGATATCTTCTGTTTATTTGTTTTGTATCTTCTGTTGATGGTTGACTTCGTCTTTTTATTGGTTTTTGTGTCTTCTGTTGGGTGCCGATGTCTTCTGTTTATTGGTTTTTGTGTCTTCTGTTGGGTGCCGATGTCTTCTGTTTTTGGTTTTTGTGTCTTCTGTTGGGTGCCGATGTCTTCTGTTTATTGGTTTTTGTGTCTTCTGTTGGGTGCCGATGTCTTCTGTTTATTGGTTTTTGTGTCTTCTGTTGGGTGCCGATGTCTTCTGTTTATTGGTTTTTGTGTCTTCTGTTGGGTGCCGATGTCTTCTGTTTATTGGTTTTTGTGTCTTCTGTTGGGTGCCGATGTCTTCTGTTTATTGGTTTTTGTGTCTTCTGTTGGGTGCCGATGTCTTCTGTTTATTGGTTTTTGTGTCTTCTGTTGGGTGCCGATGTCTTCTGTTTATTGGTTTTTGTGTCTTCTGTTGGGTGCCGATGTCTTCTGTTTATTGGTTTTTGTGTCTTCTGTTGGGTGCCGATGTCTTCTGTTTATTGGTTTTTGTGTCTTCTGTTGGGTGCCGATGTCTTCTGTTTATTGGTTTTTGTGTCTTCTGTTGGGTGCCGATGTCTTCTGTTTATTGGTTTTTGTGTCTTCTGTTGGGTGCCGATGTCTTCTGTTTATTGGTTTTTGTGTCTTCTGTTGGGTGCCGATGTCTTCTGTTTTTGGTTTTTGTGTCTTCTGTTGGGTGCCGATGTCTTCTGTTTTTGGTTTTTGTGTCTTCTGTTGGGTGCCGATGTCTTCTGTTTTTGGTTTTTGTATCTTCTGTTGATTGCTGATGTCTTCTGTTAACTGGCTTTTGTATGTTCTGTTGATGACTGATGTCTTGTTTATTGGTTTTTGTATCTTCTCTTGGGTGCCGATGTCTTCTGTTTATTGGTTTTTGTATCTTCTGTTGATTGCATATATCTTCTGTTAATTGGCTTTTGTATCTTCTGTTGATTACCGATGTCTTCTGCTTATTGGTTTTTGTATCTTCTGTTGATTACCGATGTCTTCTGTTTATTGGTTTTTGTGTCTTCTGTTGATTGCCGATGTCTTCTGTTTATTGGTTTTTGTGTCTTCTGTTGATTGCTGATGTCTTCTGTTTATTGGTTTTTGTGCTGTTTATTGGTTTTTGTGTCTTCTGTTGATTGCCGATGTCTTCTGTTTATGGTTTTTTGTGTCTTCTGTTGATGTCTGATGTCTTCTGTTTATTGGTTTTTGTGTCTTCTGTTGATGTCTGATGTCTTCTGTTTATTGGTTTTTGTATCTTCTGTTGATTGCTGATGTCTTCTGTTTATTGGTTTTTGTATCTTCTGTTGGTTGCTGATGTATTCTGTTTATTGGTTTTTGTATCTTCTGTTGGTTGCTGATGTATTCTGTTTATTGGTTTTTGTATCTTCTGTTGGTTGCTGATGTATTCTGTTTATTGGTTTTTGTATCTTCTGTTGGTTGCCGATGTCTTCTGTTTATTGGTTTTTGTGTCTTCTGTTGGTTGCATATATCTTCTGTTTATTGGTTTTTGTGTTTTCTGTTGGTTGCATATATCTTCTGTTAATTGGCTTTTGTGTCTTCTGTTGGTTGCCGATGTCTTCTGTTTATTGGTTTTTGTATCTTCTGTTGGTTGCTGATGTATTCTGTTTATTGGTTTTTGTATCTTCTGTTGGTGTCTGATGTCTTCTGTTTATTGGTTTTTGTGTCTTCTGTTGATTGCTGATGTCTTCTGTTTATTGGTTTTTGTGTCTTCTGTTGGTTGCTGATGTATTCTGTTTATTGGTTTTTGTATCTTCTGTTGGTGTCCGATGTCTTCTGTTTATTGGTTTTTGTGTCTTCTGTTGGTTGCTGATGTCTTCTGTTTATTGGTTTTTGTATCTTCTGTTGGTGTCTGATGTCTTCTGTTTATTGGTTTTTGTGTCTTCTGTTGGTTGCTGATGTCTTCTGTTTATTGGTTTTTGTGCTGTTTATTGGTTTTTGTGTCTTCTGTTGATTGCCGATGTCTTCTGTTTATGGTTTTTGTGTCTTCTGTTGATGTCTGATGTCTTCTGTTTATTGGTTTTTGTGTCTTCTGTTGATGTCTGATGTCTTCTGTTTATTGGTTTTTGTATCTTCTGTTGATTGCTGATGTCTTCTGTTTATTGGTTTTTGTATCTTCTGTTGGTTGCTGATGTATTCTGTTTATTGGTTTTTGTATCTTCTGTTGGTTGCTGATGTATTCTGTTTATTGGTTTTTGTATCTTCTGTTGGTTGCTGATGTATTCTGTTTATTGGTTTTTGTATCTTCTGTTGGTTGCCGATGTCTTCTGTTTATTGGTTTTTGTGTCTTCTGTTGGTTGCATATATCTTCTGTTTATTGGTTTTTGTGTTTTCTGTTGGTTGCATATATCTTCTGTTAATTGGCTTTTGTGTCTTCTGTTGGTTGCCGATGTCTTCTGTTTATTGGTTTTTGTATCTTCTGTTGATTGCCGATGTCTTCTGTTCATTGGTTTTTGTATCTTCTGTTGATTGCTGATATCTTCTGTGTATTGGTTTTTGTATTTTCTGTTGATTGCTGATATCTTTGTTAATTGTTTTTTTTTAATTTTCTGTTGAGTGCCAATGTCTTCTGTTTATTGGTTTTTGTATCTTCTGTTGATTGCCAATGTCTTCTGTTTATTGGTTTTTGTATCTTCTGTTGAGTGCCAATGTCTTCTGTTTATTGGTTGTTGTTTTTTATCTTCTGTTGATTGCTGATATCTTCTGTGTATTGGTTTTTGTATCTTCTGTTGATTGCTGATATCTTTGTTAATTGTTTTTTGTTTTTTTTCTGAGTGCCGATGTCTTCTGTTTATTGATTTTTGTATCTTCTGTTGATTGCTGACATCTTCTGTGTATTGGTTTTTGTATCTTCTGTTAAGAGTGTACCCAATCATATTCATAAGTAAGGACGAAGATTATAAACAACATAACTATAACAGTTATGTCTTTGGAGTGGATCGTACATAGCTAAGCTTGTACCCAACCACAACGATAAGCAAGGACGAAAACATAAACACCATAACTATCATTGTTGTGTCTCTAACCTGGGTAATACACAGCTAAGCCCGTACCCAACAATATCCACAAGTAAGGACGAAGATATAAACAAAATAACTATAACAGTTATGTCCCTGGAATGGATCAAACACAGCTACGCCTGTACCAGCCATATCCATGAGTAAGGACTAAGATATAAACAACATAACTATAACAATTATGTCTGTAGAGTGGGTCATACACAGCTAAGCGTGTACCCAACCATATCCGTAAGTAAAGACAAAGATATGAACACTATAACTACCACAGTTATGTCTCTAGCATGGGTCATACACAGCTAAGCCTGTACCCAACCGTATCCATAAGTAAGAACGAAGATATAAACACCATAATTATCATTGTTATGTCTCTAACCTGGGTAATACACAGCTAAGTCCGTACCCAACCATATCCATAAGTAAGGACGAAGATATAAACAACATAACTATAACAGTTATGTCTTTGGAGTGGATCGTACATAGCTAAGCCTGTACCCAACAACAATGATAAGCAAGGACGAAAACATAAACACCATAACTATCATCGGTGTGTCTCTAACCTGGGTAATACACAGCTAAGCCCGTACCCAACAATATCCACAAGTAAGGATGAAGATATAAACAATATAACTATAACAGTTATTTCTGTGGAGTGGATCATACACAGCTAAGCATGTACCCAACAACAACGATAAGTAAGGACGAAGACATAAACACCCGTACCTATCACAGTTATGTCTCTAACCTGGGTAGTACACAGCTAAGCCTGTACCTAACCATATCCATAAGTAAGGACGAAAATATACATACATTAGCTATTACTGTTGTGTCTGTGGTCTGGGTCCCCCAAAACCACAGACGCCAAACTTATTGAGAATGGGCGTTGATGTTTGGGGGTGGGGGGTGAGGGCTGGAGTTCCTAATCGAGTGGATATGTGGAGAACCGATTATTGGCTTTCATAGACTTGGAGCAGATAGAGAAGAGGATCCTAGTGACATGATATTGATAATGACTGGCTTACTGATGGCGGTTGGTCGTGGTGACGATAATGTTGGTCAGCTATCTACGGGAGAAAAGGGACAGTGGAAGGGGATAGAGAAGGGTGGGGGTGCGGGTGGGGTAAAAGGAACTCTTGTCCTATGAGGAGTGATAGTTTGGCAGTGGAGTGGGCAGGTTGTTTGGGGCGTTTTGTTTTGTTTTGTTTTGTTTTGTTTTTGTTTCGATGGGCTGGTATTGAACTCGAGACTTGACATTTTCAGTCCATGGCCTCACCAAAAAGACCCAACTAGCCAGAGTCATCATTATCATCATCAGGTGCCTTGCTGAATGGCGTTAGCGATCATGGACTTCCATCTGTCTCTATCTCTTGTTGCCTCAAGCATCTCTTCCACCCTCCTTGTCTTCAGCTACTATGCAAGTCCGTCCAGTATTTTCTCCCTGGATCTACCTGGTGCTCTCTTTCCCTCCAGCTTTCCCGTTGTGACCAGGTGCTCCAAATCCCCCTTCCTCATAAAATGGCCTATAAATGTTGCCTGTCTTTTCCTAATCTTCCTTATCAATGATGTACCTGTGTCTGCTTCCATCAAGACTGTCTAGTTTTTTTCTTTGCTGTCCATGGAACTCTCCTCAACATTCTTCTTAGAAACCACATCTCGGCGGCCTCAATCTTGTTCTGGCTTTGCTTGTTGACTGTCCACGCCAAGAACTAAGAGTAACGCCCTCAAACAACCTGCCCACTCCTCCGGCAAACTATCCCTCTTCATAGGACAAGGTTCTCCTTTACCCCCCCCCCCCCACACCCCTAACCCCCACCTCCACCCCATCCATCCATCCCCGTCCACTGTCCCTTTTCTCCCGTAGATATCTTAACAACATTATCGTCACCACGACCAACCGCCATCACTAAGCCAGTCATTATCAGTATCATGTCACTAGGATCATCTTCTCTATCTGCTGCAAGTCTATGAAAGCTAATAATCGGTTCTCCACATATCCACTCGATTAGGAACTCCTGATCCCACCCCACCACCATTACCCCCACTCCACTTGCTGGACCCTCCTTCTTTCCCATCGCTCCTAGACAAGCTGACCTGCTTGGGGATCTGTCGGCTTGTTGCCTGGTCCTTTAGACACACACACACACACACACCACACACACACCACACACACACACACCCACACACCACACACACACACACACACACACATCACCC
>JAPXFY010000022.1:43720513-43723013 GCA_030674185.1 Monoplex corrugatus
GGGTCCTTGTCTTCCTCCTCTTCCTCATCATCATCATCCCCGTCAACACTCGGAGCCCACCACCCGCGATCCGTCACAGAATCGCCCGAAGCGACGTTACGGCTGGATCTTCGCGACTGTTCGCCAATTCCCGCCTGACAGCGGCTCACAATGCCCCGACTAATCGGGAGGCGGGCTTGCTAGGTGAGTCGAGTGATTTGACCCTTGGGCGGACGTCTGCTGTGAGTTACAGACCCTGACGAACATCTAGCGCCTTAAGAGAGGAGGAGGAAAAACGGGGACGAAGCTGTTGACAGACCAGGTCTGCAGGGAACGGAAGATCATTGAAAAGGACAAGGAGTTGGGTAGAGATGTCTAGGCCCTGACAGTCCAGAAAACAAGTCCTATTGTGCACTTACCTCAGGCGCCTCGATCGCTTTTATCAGGGTGGGGTAGCGTAGAATCCTGACACTGATGCAGAAGACGATAGAACCTATCATGCCCACCCACCACCCACACCCTCAGGACTTAACGGGGTAGATACTCGGTGACATCTTGGTCCAGTCACAACCCCATCCCTCTATCTGTCTAAATCCCGTTAATGAGATCTTAACTGCCACGGAGAGACACTGCTTGGCTCCCGGCCATAGCGGTTGAAAAGATAGCGAGCTTTATACGAGGGGGTAATGTTGATGATTAGGGCAATGGGTTTTAATGTCTGGAGATCCTGTCTTTCAGCTGTTTAAAGCTATACACGGCCCAGGACTTTGGTTAGGGCAGTAGGGCGCCACACCAGTGTTGTTACGGGGATCTGAGTTTAGGAAGACCTTCACCGCGATGATAGCCTAATTCGGATGATAGCCCCTCAGATTATGTGGCTCTTCATGACCCTGCTGTCGTGGTCATCTCAGTTGTTTTTTTTTTAGTCCTTTTCTCTCACTGGACGAAGCAGCAGGGGAATGTTTTTTTAAGTCTTCTTCTCCTGATTTTTGTATTTGTTGTTTGTTCGTTTACGACCTTAAGTTTACGCTTGACGAAGGTTATTTAGCTGAAAATTGCGCTTGTTTTTGTCTGGTTGCATTAAATTCGCGTTCTGATTCTATTTTCGTGTGTGTGTTTTTTTGGGGTTTTTTTTTCGTTTTTTTTGTGTGTGTTTTGTTTGTTTGGTTGGTTGTTTTTTTTTGTTTTTTGTTCCTGTTTGCTTGAACGCGGGCGGTCACACTTGTTTTGGATTTTCACAATGCTACGATGGTTGAGGATTTCAATAAACAAAAAAATATTTTCAAAAATTAATTTTTAAATGATGGCGCTGTTCACGTTCTCAACTCCCCCCGTGGGAATGCCGGGGAATCTTTCAGTATAAACAATCTCCCCACCTTCTGGAAATTCTGTGCTAGAAATTTCCTCTTTTCTGTCACTCTTCTTTGTTTCTTTCTTCTTCCTTTACTTTTTGTCATTTCTTCCAATCATTTTTCTGCCTTCCTGGTCCATTCACCTGTATGTGTTCGATAATGTCTTACGTATTTTCTCTTAGGATTGATAATTGCGTGCGTACATGTATTAAGTGCATTTTTGGCTCTAGGGATATGAGATATGCAGAAGCAATTTAATGTAATTTAGACCCGTTTTTATGTTTTAATATTCAGGTGTGTGTGTTTTTTTTTTAATCCTTTGTGTGATAAATTGGACGGAGTGGTCATCGACAGGGGCACCCCCCTAGATTAAGTGTGCGGATACATTGATATGTGTTACTTAATTTTCTTTTCAATTTTTTTCTGTTGAAGTATGTTGTATGTTTTGAAACGGTTTAGTTTTGAAACGGTGCTAAAACTTAACCCTTTCACTCCCCCACCCTATCCAGCAGCTGCTAAAACTTAACCCTTTACTTTCTCACCTATCCAGCAGCTGCTAAAACTTAACCCTTTCACTCCTCACCCTATCCAGCAGCTGCTAAAACTTAACCTTTCACTCCCTCACCTATCCAGCAGCTGCTAAAACTTAACCCTTTCACTCCCTCACCCTATCCAGCAGCTGCTAAAACTTAACCCTTTCACTCCCTCACCTATCCAGCAGCTGCTAAACTTAACCCTTTCACTCCCTCACCTATCAGCAGCTGCTAAAAGTTAACCCTTTCACTCCCTCACCTATCCAGCAGCTGCTAAAAGTTAACCCTTTCACTCCCTCACCTATCCAGCAGCTGCTAAAAGTTAACTCTTTCACTCCTCACCCTATCCAGCAGCTGCTAAAGTTAACCTTCACTCCCTCACCCTATCCAGCAGCTGCTAAAAGTTAACCTTTCACTCCCCTCACCCTATCCAGCAGCTGCTAAAACATGGCCTTTCACTTTCCACCCTATCCACTATGTGCTGAAGTGTCACCATTTCATTCCATACAGCCTACCTACCAGTGTCCTGAAATGGTTAAGTATGCTTTGTTATCATGCTGTTAATGCAGGAAGCTGGTGGATGGGGTGAGGGCGTGAAAGGGTTGCGTTGTAGTTTCGCTACTACTCCACTTGTTG
>JAPXFY010000022.1:43730513-43735513 GCA_030674185.1 Monoplex corrugatus
GTATACAGTTATGAAAAAAGAAAACATGTACAATACTCATTGCATTTATCATACAAACAAACGAATATTGCATATACATGTAATAACAAGCACAGCCTTAATCCCTCAGATACTCAAACTGCTTGCCGTCGGTATTCACACACTCCTTTAATCGAGAGCGGAATTAAGCATTATAATAATGATGTGATACTTACTGTATACCTACTTTTGCACCCCCTGTATATATAAATATGTATGTATATATATATATATATAGATATATTATATATATATATGTATATATATACATATACGGTATATATATATGTATGTATGTATATATATATAGGTGGTGTGTGTGTGTGTGTGTGTGTATGTGTGTGTGTGTGTATGTGTGTGTGTGTGTGTGTGTGTGTGTGTGTGTCTATTTATTAGGTTATTTGTTTATTTTGTTTTGTTTATTTTATATATTCATTCATTCATTTATTCATTCATTCATTCATTCATTTATTCATTTATTTATTTATTCATTTATTTATTTATTTTTATCTAGTTATCTATCTATTCATATACACCCTTTTCGAAATCATTTCAAACCATGTAGCAAATAGATGATGACACAGATTTCACTTTCTGTTTCAATTATGAAATCCAGCGACATGAAGCAGGGTTTTGTATCAGGAGTTGGAAACAGCAGTACAACTCCTATACACTGTATCTGTTGTGAAATAGGCGTCAGTCATGTGTCTATTTCTGTCATGTTTCAAACAAAACGCGTAGTCAACAGAGTGGAGTCATCGTTTATTTCCAGCACCAAGCTTTTTTTTTTCAAAGCATTCTCTTAACACGAAGGCAGAGACAATAGCTGTCTGTCTTATTGTTATTTTCACTGTTATTGTTATTGTTATTGTTGTTGAAAGCCCATCCGATTGCGTAGAACTACATCAGGGCTATAGCCATTTTCAAAACAAACAAAACTTAACAGGAAGAGAAAAGAATTTTGATTGATTGATTGATTGATCTGGTTCAGTGTTTACGTCGACACCCACCTCAGGTGATATGGCTGACGGGGATAACCATTCCAGCGAAGTGGGGGGAAGGGGGGACTTATCTATTCCTATGCTGACACCACCAGAACAACATTGATGTTAACATGGGACAGCGAGAAAGCCAGTTTTAATAAAGCGCACCCCGGGGATTCGAACCCACAACAATTAGTGTGTGAATCCGACGCTCAAACCAACTAGGCTACTGGGGCTCGCAACAACAACAACAAAATTAAATACACATATCAATGCATTCACGCACATAATCTGAGGACATGCCCGTGGCGTTGTCCACTCCGTCCAATTTATCGCGTTGGGGATTTAAAAAAACACAAATGAATACAAATTTAAGCATACCTAAGGACAACCAAACATACATAATTATGTAAACGGGCATAAAGTACCTAAAATTGCTTCCGCATGTTTCATTTCTTAAGAGCCTAAAATACACTTAATACATGTACCCAGTTATCAATCCTAAGAAAAAAGTACTTTACTGAACACATACAGGTGAATGGACCAGCAAGGCAGAAAATGATAGGAGGAAATGGCAGAAAGCAAAGGCACAAGGCAGAAACAAAGAGAGTGATAGAAGTGAGGACATTTCTAGCACAGAATTTCCAGAAGATGGGGATACTATTCACACTGAAAGAGGCCTCGGCATCCACTCTGGAGGGTGGGGGTGGGGAATGGGAGTTGTCTGTCTTGAGTCCTCGTGGTGCAGTGGTTATCAAGAAAGAGTAACAACTGTGAGGTTGTGGATTCAAATCCTAATCAATTTTGTCCAAATCATTGTGGGATTTTTCGGCCTCCATCTTGCTCCTACTCAGAGTTGATCCCGCGCTATGGGCTCGTTCCGAAGTCACAGGCCACACAGTCAGGTCTCATCCACTTCACAGACGTGTCACTGATTCTGTTACTCAAATTTCTTTACCACACCCGCGGGTGTCTGTATCTCTCGGGCCTGGTTGACCGCCACGATGTATTATGATAGTAAGCGTAGAGTGCAAGCCTTGTCACGCAGTCTCAATCTAGACTAGAAGCCCACAGCATCATGATTATCATCCCCTTTGTCTCTCTGTCTGCCTGTCTGTCCGTCTGTCTGTCTGTCTGTCTGTCTGTCTCTCTCTCTGTATGTGTGTGTGTGTGTTGTGTGTGTCTCTTCTCTCTCTCTCTCTCTCTGTCGATCTCTCTCCCTTTCTCTCTCTTTCTCGTCTCTGTCTCTCTCTCTGTATGCATATTATATCTATCTCTCTCTCTCTCTCTCTCTCTCTCTCTCTCTCTCTTCTTCTCTTTCTGTCTCTCTTCTCTTGTATGTCGCTCTTACTCTCTTTCTGTAGTCGAAAATACGACAACGATCCAAGCTCGTAATGGGACAGTTAAGCAGATAGACAATCAGACAAAAAAAAATTTGATTCGATACAATTATCGTATATTTTGTCACTAAGTCCTGCGACAGCTAGAGCCATACCAAGAGACGGAAAAACAGTTAAAGAAGAAAAAATAAAACAACAACACAACAACAAAAGACATACAAACGATAAGAAGATAAAAAGACAGAAAGAGATAATAGTAACGTAGACAAAAATTATATATCTATGATATATAAATATAACAAAGTTCATACGCAAGAAAGCGAAACAGACAGACAAATCCATAAATACACAAAAGAGAAAGAAGGAGAGAGAGAAAGAGACATACATAGAGAAAGAAGAAGAACAGGAGACAGAGACAACAGAAGAGAGAGATAGAACAAAGAAGAGGGACAGACAGAGAAGAGAGACGAGACAGAGAGACAGACAGAAGAGAAAGAGATGAAACAGAATATCTATAGAGAATAGAGAAAGATAATATATAGACAGAAGAGACAGGACAGACAGACAGAGACAGAGAGGACAGAACAGAGAAAGAGAGGAGGGAGAGAGAAACAGACATATCTATAGAGAAAGAGAGGAAAGGCATAATCATATAGAGAGACAGACACAGAGAGAGACGGAGAGAGAGAGACAAAGACAGAGGGACAGACAGAGAAAGAGAGACAGAGACAGAGAGACAGAAAGAGAAGAAGGGGAGAGAGAAACAGACATATCTATAGAGAAAGAGAGGAAAGCATAATCATATAGAGAGACAGACAGAGAGAGACGGAGAGAGAGACAAAGACAGAGGGACAGACAGAGAAAGAGAGACAGAGACAGAGAGACAGAAAGAGAGAGAAGCGAGAGAGAAACAGACATATCAAGAGAAAGAGAGGAAGGAAATCATATAGAGAGACAGACAACAGAGAGACGAGAGAAGAGAGAGACAAAGACAGAGGACAGACAGAGAAGAGAGACAGACAAGAGACAGAAAGAGAAAGAGGGAGAGAGAAACAGACATCAGAGAAAGAGAGAGAAGACAACAAAAGAGAGACAAGACAAAAGAGAGGAACAGAGAGCAGAGAGAGACAAAGACAGAGGGACAGACAGAGAAAGAGAGACAGAGACAGAGAGACAGACAGACAGAGACACAGACAGAGAAAGAGACACAGAGACAGAGAGACAGAAACAGAAGAGACAGACAGACAGAGGACACAGACAGAGAAAGAGAGACAGAAAACAGAGAGACAGACAGACAGACAAAGACACAGAGAGAGAGAGAATCACTGGGATCAAAGCAAAAGCACTTGTCAAGCAGTCAGCCCCCAGTAGTTTTTGCACTTGTCTCGTTTATCGAAGACAGAAAACTGGCGTGACAACCTGCATCGACGTTATGTTGTGAGGTAGAGAAAGGAGGACTGAGACTGAGAGAGAGAGAGAGACAGAGACAGAGAGACAGACAGACAGACAGAGCCAGAGAGCAGACAGACAGACAGACAAGACAGATTGATAGACAGACACTCAGAGATAGAGATAGACAGAGACAGAAACAGAGAGACAGAGACAGAGAGGCAGAGACAGAGACAGAGAGGCAGAGACAGAGAAAGAGAGAGACAGAGGTAGAGAGACACAGAAACAGAGAGAAGAGACAGATAGGGAGACAAACAGACAGAAACAGAGAAAAAGAGGGAGAGAAAGAAAGGGACAAACAGAGAGAGAGACAGACAGAGACAGAGAGACAGAGACAGACAGGAGTGAGAGAGAGAAAGAGAGAAAGCGAGAAAGAGAGAGAGACAGGGAGAGAGAGAGAAAGAGAGAGAGAGAGAGAGAGACAGGGAGAGAGAGAGAGAGAGAATAAATATATAACTACACAAAAAAGGAAACCCTCTTTTTATTGTGTTCGATCCTAGGTGTGAACGGAATGGTGATGTCTTCTGTGTCATCGATGACCTTTTCAAGAGATTGACAGCAGTTGTGTTGGTAATGCACAGCTCTTTTTTTGTGTTATGACAGCTTGTTGATGACGATGATGATGACGACGACGACGATGATGATGATGATGACGACGACGATGATGATGATAATGATGACGACGACGACGATGATGATGATGATGACGACGACGACGACGATGATATGATGATGATGACGACGACGACGACGACAACAATGATGATGATAACGACGACGACGATGATAACGACGACAACGATGATGATGATGATGATGACGACGACGACGACGACGACAACAATGGTGATTACGACGACGACGACGACGACGACGACGACGATGATGATTATGACGACGACGACAATGATCAGAAAGACGGCGGCGATGCTGGTGGTGATGCTAATGATGATGATGGCGGAGACGACGATGACGAGGAGGAGGACGACGACGAATAAGACGATGGTAGTGATGGTGGTGATGATGACAACGATGATGGTGAAGAGAAGGTGGACGACGACGACGACGATGATGATGGTGATGATGATGATGACGATGACGACGACGATGATGATAATGATGATGATGACGACGACGATGACGACGACGACGATGACGATGACGACGAAACGTCATCGGTGATTTTTTTGTAAGAGAGTGAGATTAGTTG
>JAPXFY010000022.1:43743013-43763013 GCA_030674185.1 Monoplex corrugatus
CAGTGGTGCCCCAACGGTCAACCAGACTACGGGACTGATGATGATGATGATTACAATAAAAGAAAATGAAGAAGATTCAATTTCAGTTACAATTTCAGTTTCTCAAGATGACGTCTCCGCGCTCGGAATGAATTCCATATGTACTAACGTCACAGGTGCCACGGAGAAGATCCACAACGATCACGGCACAAGCCTTAAACCTGCACACAAACCCACGAGCTGGCCAGGTCTTGAGGCCCTACCTAGAGAGTTCCATAACTCTGAGGTCGTAGGGGAGTGAGGTGGCAGATACCTCAACTTTTCCCGGGGCCAGCACCACGAGGGCGGCGCCCATCCTAAAAGAAGAAGAAGATTCAATTTGAGCTTCAGTTTCAGTTTTCAAGATGACGTCTCTGCGCTCCATATGCACTTACGTCACACGTGCGATGTGATGGTAGAATAAGAAAAGAAGAAGAAGAAGAAGAGAAGAGGTGAAGAGACAGATACAGACAGACAGAGAAACAGACACAGAAAGAGAGACAGAGAGCGAGACACGAGAGAGAGAGAGAGAGAGAGAGAGAGAGAGAGAGACAGACAGACAGACAGACAGAGACACAGACACAGAGAGAGAAAGAGAGAGAATGAGAGAGCAAGTGTGTGTGTGTGTGTGTGTGTAGTATATATATATATATATATAAACACACACATATAATATATATATGTGTGTGTGTGTGTGTGTGTGTGTGTGTGTGTGTGTGTGTGTGTGTGTGTGTGTGTGTGTGTGTGTGTGTGTGTGTGTGTGTGTGTGTGCGTGCGTGCACCTGTGTGTGTGTTGCACTTTAAATGTTCAAACTTGGATCAATAAAGATAAATTTTAATAATGATTTATTAATATATAAAGCGCTACGAGCATATCTGTGGTACGGAATGTTTACATATTCAAATAAGATGATGATGATGATGATGATGATGATGATGATGATGATGATGATGATGATGATGATTATCATTATTATTAGTTAGTAGTAGTAGTATTATATTATTATTATTATTGTTTTTGTTATTGCTATTATTTTATCATCATCATTATCTATTATTATTGTTATTATGTTATTAATTTCTATATTGTTATTACTATTATTGTTGTTATTATCATAATCATTATTATCAGTATCATATTATTATCTTATTATTATTGTTATTGTTATTTATGTATTGTTATTATTATTTTATTGTTTTGTTGTTGTTGTCGTTGTTGTTGTTATTGTTGTTGTGTCGTTACTATTATATTTATCATTATTGGCGGCGATGGTGGTGAGGGTAGTGGTGGTGGTAGTAGTAATAGTAAGTAGTATGCAGTAGCAGCAGCAGTAGTAATAGTAGTAGTGTAGCAGCAGCAGCAGCAGCAGCAGTAGTAGTAGTAGTAGCAGCAGCAGCAGCAGCCGCAGTAGCAGCAGGTAGTAGTAGTAGCAGCAGCAGAAGCAGCAGTCGCAGTAGCAGCAGCAGTAGTAGTAGTAGTAGTAATAGTAGTAGTAGTAGTAGCTAGCAGTAGCAGCAGCAGTTATAGTAGTGGTGATAGTAGTAGTCAGAGTAGCAGAGTAGTAGTAGTAGTAGTAGTAGCAGTAGTAGTAGTAGTAGTAGTAGTAGTAGTAGTAGTAGTAGTATAGTAGTAGTAGTAGTAGTAGTAGTAGCAGTAGTAGTGTGTAGTAGTAGCCTAGAACAACAGGCACACAAAGACAGATAAGAACAACATACTCTCCTTTCTTTTTCTTTCTTTCTTTTTTTTTTTTTTTTTTTTTTTTTTCCCCTCCTCTCAACATTTCGACCAACTATCTTCCCCAGGAAACTTTAATAGAGAACGATGGCAAGAGATGAAATCCTATATATACGATGCTGAGGAAAACACAATCGGAAGAAGCAGCTTGAAAACAAACAGGGAAAAAGACAAATCGAAACACAAGTGAAAGAGAGGAAAATGTAACCTTTGTTCAAACAGGTCTAAACATAAAATCGAAAGCTGAGAGCGGCGGTTTTGAGAAAGGGAAGAATTGTCGTTGTTCCTTTCCACCGTTTTGTTTGTTCTGATGTTTGTTTTTTGTTTTGTTTTGTTTTGTTTGTTTTGTTTGTTTGTTTGTTTGTTTGTTTGTTTGCTTCTTGATTTATTTGTTTGTTTCTTTGCTTTGCTTGTTTGCTTTCTTTCTTTGTTTATCTGTTTTGTTTCGTTTGTGTGTTTGTGTGTTTGCTTTGTTTTTGTTTTTGCTTGTTTGTTTGTTTCTTTGCTTTGTTTGTTTGTTTCTTTGCTTTGTTTGTTTGTTTTGCTTTTTGTTTGTTTTGTTGTTGTTTGTTCTTGCTTTGTTTGTTTGTCTTTGCTTGTTTTTTTTCTTTGCTTTGTTTGTTTGTTTCTTTGCTTTGTTTGTTTGTTTCTTTGCTTTGTTTGTTTGTTTTGCTTGCTGTTTGCTTGTGTTTGTTTTGCTTGCTTGTTGTTGTTTGTTTTTGTTTGTTGTTTGTTTGTTTGTTTGTTTTGTTTGTTTGTTGTTTGTTTGTTTTATCTTTAATTTGCTTTCCTCTTGTTTCTGTTTTCTTTCTTTTGGATTTCTTTGTTTGTTTGTATGTTAATTTATTTCGCTAAGAATGATACAGGCCTATTAAAAACAGACCGTTATAAGCATGATGTGCGTAATTTCTACAAATATGAAACGAACGCATTTAAACGTTATCTTCAGAAATGTCCCCATTTCGTATGGATTTTGCACACAAAAAAACTTGAAGAATGGAAAATGCGAAAATGGAAAATGCGAAAACTGTGAAAAATTATCTTTTTTGAACACAGAATGGGTTTTGTTTGGAATTTAACCCTCTGACTCCCGCACCCTGTCCACCAACATTCGCGTTGTCAACCATGCTAGCCAAAGCAAAAACTTAACCCTTTGACTCCCGCACCTGTCCACCGGCTTCCTGCAGGAGAAGTCAAAGGGTTAAGTTTTTGCATGGTGGTGGATAGGGCGTGGGAGTCAAAAGGTTAATATGATTTTTCAAAGTAGTTCTCTTTGTTGATTCAAAATCTGTATTATATGCCTTACAGTCTTTTGATACAGACACAAGACCTGATATAATTACTGAGGCAAATCATCTTATACATCGTTTAAGGATAAAAGGTACAGATCTCAGTTTATGCTGAGTGCCTTCTCACGCTGGTCTTCACGGCAACGAAGTAGTTGACAGAGCAGCTAAGCAAGGTGCACACAACTCTGATAATACTATAGAATTACGTATTAATACTTCCGTAAAAGAAGCTTGCAACTTGCTAGAATCAGCCTCATGGATTCGTTTTCATGAACATTTCCATGAAAAGTTTGTATCACAACAAATGATAAAACTTTCATTTCAAAATGTATGTAAAAAATTGCAGTATTCTTCCATATATCATTTGAGATCGATTATTGCTGTTCATTTTCGTATTCAGCTAAACGCATTGAAAACAAAATACTGTAAAAATGTCAAGTGTATTTGCGGCGAACAATTCACACTGTTTCACTGTCTATTTTGCTGCAAAATGCTACGGTCTTTTTTACCAAAAATGTTTACGCAAGAAAATTATTCTGAAACTCATTTTAAAGAAGTAACTTCCTATCAATTTTTGTCAGTGAAAATTTCAGAATCGTTGGTTCAGTTCCTGTTAATGCATTAATTTAAGTTTATGAAGTTTGTACTTTAGAGTTAAATTTTCCATACACATTGTTGATGTTAATTGTTAGTGTTAAGTTCTTGTTCCATTTTTCTATTTTCCCACCTACTTATGTCTATAACTCTGTCTCCTCTCTACCCCAAATCCAACCCGCCCACCTCTCATCTCTCATCCTCTTTTTTTATTTTTTTGTCTAATATCACTCATAGTGAAAAGACGTTAAATCAAAGAACGAACGAACACACACACACACACCACCACCACCACCACCACAACAACAACAACAACACAACACACGCACAGACAACACAGACATACACACACACACACACACACACACACACACACACACACACACACACACACACACACACACACACACACACACACACACAAAAACCACACACACACACGTATACACACCAATCGTCAGAACATTGTATCAACAGTTTAAAAACACTTACGTAAACATATACTAAAAAAAAAAAAAAAAGGAACGAACACATATCATTTACATGTATAACAAGAACTGGGTGGAACCGATTACGCACACACTTCTCATGCAAACAAAAGAATTTTAGTATACACGCTCTCAAGGTTGCTGCTGACAAAAGCTCATACGCAATAAAATCAAGCTTAACCCTCTCACTATTTTTTTCCTTTTTTTTTTTTCGTTCCATTTTCTACGCCATCTTTAATGGCCACGGAAGCTGGCACAGTTTTTGTTTTTTTGTGTGTGTTTTTTGTTTTTTTGTTTTTTGTTTGTTTGTTTTGTTTTGTTTTGTATGTTTTTAAATGCGACGATGATGATGTTGATGAGGATGATAATCATGATGCTATGGAGTTGAGTTTCATATATATATATAGGATTAGGACTGCGTGACAGGGCTGTACTCTACGCTTACTGTCATAATATATCCTGGCTGGTCAACCAGGCCCGAGAGATACAGACACCTGCGGTGCTGGTCAGAGGATTTGAGCAACACCCTCAATGACACCTCCGTCAAGTAGATGAGACTCGACCGTGTGGTCCCAGTCTTCCCAATAAACCAACAACAGCAGGCCAGGCCCAACTGTGGGTACAAGCGGTTAGAGCGCGAAAAAATCCCACATGATTATACTTTCGAAAGGGACTGATGGGGATTGGAACCCACAACCTTTCAGTCGGTAGTCCGTTGCGTTAACCACTACACCACGGCGACTGCTTCACTTCTGCACCTTATCCTCCAACTGAACAAAAAAAAAAAAAAAAACCTTGATCCTTTCAATCCCTCACCCTATCCACCAGCTTCCTTGCAGGGTGAGGGAATGAAAGACCGAGTCTTTGTTTTTCTGTCATGCTTTGCAATGCGGGATGCTGGAAGATATGGGAAGAGAGTCAAAGAGTTAAATCCCGCCGCCCAACCGCATAGCTGTATACTGTTTCCCTTGAAGGCAAACGTTATACATGATTTATGATAGAGGCAGAAATTGTGCATGCGACTCATGTGTCTACAAACACCCACACACTCTCCGCAACACATCAGCGGGTTTTTCTTTTTTTCTGTTTTCCCCCCTCGGTATCCAAGAAATGTCAGGCACAAGGAAGTGCTTTGAGGAATTAAATCATTGTATATTAGAGAGATTATATTCCTGCCAGGGATGCGTTTCCTTTCATTGCGAGCGCATGTGCGTATGCACTCCTACACACAAGGACGTTCGCTACGCACGCATACACGCGCACACAGGCAAGCACACACACACACACATATACACACGCACGCGCGTGGCGCGCGCACACACACACACACGCACGTACACACACACATACGCCTGCACTCGGACCAACACACACACACACACACACACACACACACACACAACACACACACACACACACACGCATACATACACACACACCACACACACACACACACACGCATACAGACACACACACACTCAGACGTATACACAGACAGACAGACAGACAGATAGATAGATAGATAGAAGATAGATAGATAGACAGACAGACAACAGATAGATAGATAGATAGATAGATAGATAGACAGATAGATAGATAGATAGATAGATGAGGGATAGATAGATAGATGGATGGATAGATAGATAGATAGATATTAGATTAGATTACATTAAATTAAATTATATAGATTAAATTAGATTAGATAGACAGACAGATTGATATGTAGATGGATAAATAGAGAGATAGACAGACAAAAACAGATTAGATAGATAGATATATAGATTATTAGACATACAGACAGACAGATAGATAGATAGATAGACGACAGACAGATAGATAGACAGATAGATAGATAAGATTAGATAGGATTAGATTAGATTAGATTAGATAGACAGACAGAGAGACTGAGAGACAGAGAGATGGATCGATAGAAAGATAGACAGACATCTAAATAACAGATAGATAGATAGATAGATACATAGATGCATAGATACATAGATACATACATACATACATACATACATACATACATACATACATACATACATACATACATACGTACATACATACGTACATACATAGAGAGAAAGAGAACAGACAGATAGACAGATAGATAGATAGATAAATAGATAGATAGATAGATAGATAGATAGATAGATAGATAGATAGATAGATAGATAGGTAGATAGATAGATAGGTAGATAGATAGATAGATAGATAGACAACAGATAGATAGATAGATAGACAGATAGATAGATAGATAGATAGATAGACAGATAGATAGACAGACAGATAGATAGATAGACAGATAGATAGATAGATAGATAGATAGATAGATAGATAGATAGATAGATAGACAGATACATACATACATACATACATACATACATACATACATACATACATATATATATATACGTACATACATATATACGTACATACATAGAGAGAAGAGAGACAGACAGATAGACAGATAGATAGATAATAGATAGATAGATAGATAGATAGACAGACAGACAGATAGATAGATAGATAGATGGATATAGAGATAAATAGATAGATGGATATAGAGATAAATAGATAGATAGAGATAGATAGATAGATAGATAGATAGATAGACAGATAGACAGATAGATAGATAGATAGATAGATAGATAGATAGATAGATAGATAGATAGATAGATAGATAGATAGCAGTTTGGACTTAGATGTTGAATTCTGTTGGCGAGAGATTCGTCACACTTGGACCATTCTATGTGTTCTACCCAAATCTGCCAAACAGTAGACAGCTTCCCTGACGTGGCGTCCAGCAGGAGAACAGGCTCTACATTCTTTCATTAGTTAAATACTCATCTGGTTTTATTTTCGTGTCATTGCTTTTTTTTGCTTTTTTTTTTCGTAACGCTGGTACCAATGATAATGATAATTACATTTATATGGTGCCAGACCTTGATAAAAGAATCGCCGTTATCTTTCAACTTCAGCAGCCGTCTGACAGCCCCCTTGCTAACATAACTGTTGTTCTGATGGTGTCTGTATAGAACTACGTAAGTCCTTCTTCCCCCACTTCTCTGGGATGGGTTATCCCCGTCGGTGAGTGCTGACAAAAAAATGGAACCCAATCAATCAATGCCCCTCTTAATGCTCTTGGAGGTGTCCGTGTTTCACAGTTCCCCCTCCCCCTTCCACCATCCCCCTCCCCCATTTCAAAACCTTGCCAGGGCTTAGGGTTTTCCTCAGGCTTTAAACAGCTTGCCAGAGATTGATTGATTTGGTTCAGTTTTTACGTCGACATCTACCTCAGGTGATACGGCCGACGGGGATAACCATCCCAGGGAAGTGGGGGAAGTGGGACCTATCTAATCCTATACTGACATCACCAGAACAACAGCGATGTTAAGATTAAGATGGGACAGTGAGAAGGCCAGTTTTAATGTAGCGCGCACCCCGGGAGTCGAACCCACAACCATTAGCATGTGAATCCGACGCTCCAACCAACTGTGCTACCGAAGCCCGCAAACTTGCCAGAGAACCGCTGACTGGTATATATGCAATTAACCGTTGCCATGACTCTCATCATCATCATCATCATTATCATCATCGTCATCATCATCATCAAATGCCCTGCCGCATGGCGTTGGCGATCATGGCCCGCCATATGCATCTATTCCTTGTTGCCGCAAGCACATCTTCCACCCTCTCTGTCCTTCGTCCACCCTCAAGCCCGTCTAATATTTTCTCCCTGGGTTTACCCGGTGCTCTCTTTCCCTCCAGCTTTCCTGTTGTGACCAGGTGCTCTAATTCCCCTTTCTTCATATAATGGCCTATAGATGTTGTTTGTCTTTTCCTAATCTTCCTCATCAATGATCTTCTTGTGTCTGCCTCCATCAAGACTGTCTCTCGTTTATTTTCTCCTCAGTAAAAAATCCCAACTCTTAAAACTCCCAACTCTTTTAATATCTTCGTCCTTCCGTTTATTCGTCTGAGTGTGTTGGGTTGGTTGTTTTTTTGTTTGTTTTTTCCTTTCTTCCTTTCGCATGTTTATTCCATCGACTTTTCAGCATCATACCTGCCTTCGTTTTTTGTTTTTTTCGTTTTTTTTTTTTTTTTTTGGCTGTTAGTTCTTTTTTTTTTTTCCTTTTGGTTTGTTCTTTTACTCCGGGTTTGCGGATGTGTGCATTGATCGTATGTCATCATGGAGAAGTAGGTACACTTTAAATTAAAGACTTGCGGCATGCAACATCTCCTCCGCAGCAGTCTGTCGCTCGTCACTGTCTCTGAAGCTGAAACCTATCAATAGACACAAGCCTTGTGTGATGTAGTACACAATTATCGTTTTTTGTTATTGTTTTTTTTTTTTTGCACTGAGAAAGAAGAAGAAGAAAAAGTAAATCTAATAATAAAAACAAAACAAAAAAGGAAAGAAAAAGAAGAAGGAAAAGCTTTGTTTAGCAAAACAGCCAGTCATCTCTGCTGGGGAAGTGCGAGGGCGTGAGTGAGGGTTTCGTGGGTGAGTGAGAGTGAGAGTGAGGGTGAGGGTGAGGGTGAGGGTGATGAGTCCTCGTGGGCGTACGGATTGAAAGATGAGTAACCCTTTCCCTACCTCACGATATACTTTTTTTTTTTTTGCTGGTGGAAGCTGGTGGAGAAGGCGATGGAGTGAAAGGGTTGATAGATTGATAGAACGATTAACTATCTACAAAAGAAAAGAAGACAGGAGACAATGCAAAACGGAACAAAACAAAACAACACCCAAAAAGCCGTGGAGAAGACCAGGACCAGGTCATACTGAACAACACCCACGTCTCCAACGTAGACGGATACTAGCTGGCTCAAGGGCACGTGTTTCTCTTACGTCGTGGGCGGAGGATGCAGGCTGACACATGCGGACGTGCGCCCGTGCATACACACACACACACACACACACACACACACACACACACACACACACACACACACACATATGTGTGTGTGTGTATGTATGTATATTGTCATTATTGTTATTTTCGTTTTAAGTCCAGCCTAATGCGTAGTCATATAAAGAGTAGAACCATTTCAAAACACAATACTTCAACAGGTTAAAAAAAATAAAAGGAAAAGAAAATTAAGTATACAGATCAATGCATTCGCGCACATAATCTAAGAACATGCCCCTGGCGTTGACCACTCCGTCAATTTCTCTCACACAGAGGAATTAAAAAAACGTACCTGAATACAAATTTAAGCATACCTAAGGACACTAAAACATATAAAAACTAGTCTAAATTACCAAAAATTGCTTCTGCTTAGCTCATTTCCCTAGAGCCAAAAAATGTACAGAATACATGTACCCAATTATCAATCCTAAGAGAAAGTAGGTAAGACTTTATCAAACACATACAGGTGAATGGACCAGCAAGGCAGAAAACGATAGGAAGAAATGACAGAAAGCAAAGGAATAAGGAAGAAACAAAGAGAGTGACAGAAAAGAGGACATTTCTAGCGGAGAATTTCCAGAAGGTGGGGATACTGCTTTAACCCTTTTCCTACCAAGAAAATAGGTCACTGTACTAACTATTGACCAAGTAATGTTAGGAGAGAGACTTCAGAAACACTCAAATTACGTCCGTTTTTTTGCCATTTTTGCCGCTTCAAACGTCGTGTAAACGCAGAAAGGATATGACAAGAGTATACACCCTTTGCCGGAAAAGTATTCACGTCAGCAATGCAGTCATTTTCTATTTATATACTCGAAATTGAAACTACTGTTCAGGGCACGAAATCCTCGTGACGCGGTCCACAGGGAGAGAAAGCTGAGTCACGGAATGTGTTAACTGAAATATATATATAGATACACACACACACACACATTCACGCACATACATATATATATATATATATATCATCATCATCAGGTGCGTTGCCGCCCCAAGCATCTCCTCCACCCTCCTCTTCTTCAGCCACTCTGCAAGTCCATCCAGCATTTTCTCCCTGGGTCTACCTGGTGCTCTCTTTCCCTCCAGCTTTCCCATTGTGACCAGGTGCTCCAAATCCCCCTTCCTCAGAAAATGGCCTATAAATGTTGCCTGTCTTTTCCTAATATTCCTTAAGAATGATCTACTTGTGTCTGCCTCCATCAAGACTGTTTCGTTTGTTTTCTTTGCTGTCCATGGAACTCTCAACATTCTTCTGAGAAACCACATCTCGGCTGCCTCAATCTTGTTCTGGCTCTGCTTGTTGGCTGTCCACGCCTCACATCCGTACAACAGTATTGGTTCTATATAACATTAAAGAACTCTCTTCCTGGTGTTAATTGATAGGTATTTGTTGGTAAGAATGCTTGTCATCTTCTTGAATGCTGTTTTGGCTTGGCCGATTCTGCCAGCTATTTTCGATGTGCATCTGCTGTCCGATGAAATGATCGTTCCCAGGTATTTAAACTTATCAACCTGTGTCAAGATTGTGCCATTTGCTGTTATTTTGCATGAGGGGATTTCATGTTTTTTACTGATCACCATGACTTCAGTCTTCCTGCTGTTTAGTTCCAACCCCTTACCTTTGCTTTCTATTTCTAGTATATTGACAAGGTTTTGTAGGTCCCTTTCATTTTCTGCAATTAGCACGTATATATATATATATAATATTATATAATATACATATACGCACACACGCATGCACACACGTATCACTTATAGTGAAAAGACGTTAAATCAAGCAACGAACGAACACACACGTATTTAAAAAGAGCATGAAAGATTCAAATGCACGACAACAGTACGCTAAGGATCAAGCTTTTCATCTGTTAGATCCCAAATATCACTTATACATGTAAAGGTGCCCTGAAAGAAATGAACGGAATTGGTGAGGCTTGTTGTACGTTTGGGGACATCCCATTCTTCTTGCCAGACAATTTCTACATCTCAGGCGTTTTAGATTTCAAGTTTGTGTGAGGAATAAATATTTACGTGGGATAAGTTTTGCCTTTGCTGGCAGTTTTGACCAGTTGATCGGCGATCCCCTTGCCTCGACTGTCAATATGACTAGGAATCCAGGCTGAAATAATGCTGTACCTGTCTTTTCTGAGATTGTTTTCTTATGATCTGGCCAGCTCGTGGGTTTATGTGCAGGCGTAAGTAAGGCTCGTGCAATGATCATTTTGGATCTTCTGCATCACATGGCACCTGTGACGTCTGTGTATATGGAATCTATTCCAAGCGAGGAAATGTTATTTTGAGAAAGTCGTTCGTTTTCATGTTAATTTCTTTTCTCACAGTGGATTTACCATGTGAAACTCTGGCTAGCCTCCCTTTTGCAAGCGCGTCGCCGCAGTGCAGCGCCACCCACTTTTTTTTACCAAGAAAGGCAAGAAGGCTAAGTGGTTTTAAAAGGGAAATGAACCTATCTTTTCAATGTTTTATATCAAGGCCGCCGAGCGAATGCTCTGCTCTTTTTGATTTTCAACTGCTGTGGGATCTTTAGCGTGCACAGGCTAGAAGGCAAATGGGTCGGGACTTGTTTTTTCATTCCCCTTTGGAAAGGGAAACTGAAACTGACACTTAGAATTCTCGTACTGTTCATCAGATTTCCAGAGTCCAGGATGATTGATATTCCAGTCAGTGACAGCTACCAGCGCAGACAGTCAATCTGAGAAAAAAAGGAGCTGTTGTTGTTGTTGTTGTTGTTGTTGTTGTTGTTGTTGTTTTCGCTGTCGTATTCGTCGTTGGTGGTGGTGGTGTCGTTCTTGGTATCGTTGTCGTCGTCGTCGTTGTCGTTGTTGTTGTCACTGCTGCTGCTGTTGTTGTTGAGAATGCTGCTGCTGTCGCTGTTGTTATTGTTATTGCCGTTGTTGCTGTTACCATTGTTGTTGTTGTTGCTGTTGCCGTTGTTGTTGTTGTTATTGTGTTGTTGCTGTTGTTGTTGCTGTTGCTGCTGCGCTGCTGTTATTGTTGTTGTTGCTATCGTTCTTCCTCTTGTTGTTGCAATTGTTGTTGCTGCTGCTGCTGTTATTATTGTTGCTGTCGTTGTTACTGCATTGTCGTTGTTGTTGTTGCTGCTGTTTTTGTTGCTGCTGCTGTCGTTGTTGCTGTAGTAGTAGTTGTTGTTGTTGTTGTTATTGTTGATGTCGTTGTTGCTGTCGTCGTCGTTATTGTTGTCGTTGTTGCTGTTATTGTTGTCGTTGTTGCTGTTGTTGTTGTCGTTGTTGCTGTTGTTGTTGTTGTTGTTATTGTTGATGTCGTTGTTGCTGTCGTCGTCGTTATTGTTGTCGTTGTTGCTGTTGTTGTTGTCGTTGTTGCTGTTGTTGTTGCAATTGTTGTTGTTGTCGTTGTTTCCGTTGTTGTTGTTGTTATTCTTGTTCTTGACAGACTCAGAAACTATGGTACGGGTCAGTCCCTTTCAGCGACACTTAAAAAGAATCGTTCCTCTCTGGTTCAACATTACAAGCAGACCGACAGTGGTCGTTAGGGAGAAAGGACAAGGAGGGGCGTGGGTTTGAACATAATTCTCGCTGCTTTCAGCCCAGCGCTGTTTTACGAGGTGCTTACAGATAGCATTAACGGCACCAACCGGCACAACCGCCGCTGTAGTCTTTCCGAACGTATCTGTGTAGTGTTTAAAACTCTCTGACGTTTTCTTCACTTTGATTATCAGCGTTGTGTTGTTGATACAGCTATGGATATAGGATTTGATAGGATTCACACACACACGTGCACATACACACATCTATCTATCTATCTGTCTATCTGTCTGTCTGTCTGTCTATCTATCTATCTATCTATCTATCTGTCTATCTATCTATCTATCTATCCATCTATCTATCTATCTACATATATATATATATGTGTGTGTGTGTGTGTGTGTGTGTGTGTGTGTGTGTGTGTGTGTGTGTGTGTGTTTGAGACACAGAGAGAGAGAGAACGTGTGTGTGTGTGTGTGTGTGTGTGTGTGTGTGTGTGTGTGTGTGTGTGTGTGTGTGTGTGTGTGTGTGTGTGTGTGTGTGTGTGAGTGAATAAATGAGGGAATGCTCTTTCGTTGCTTGATTTAACGTCTTTTCACTATAAGTGATATTAGACGGGTATGATGGAATGTGTGTGTGTGTGTGTGTCTGTATGTGTGTGGTTGTGTGTGTGGTTGTGTGTGTGTGTGTGTGTGTGTGTGTGTGTGTGTGTGTGTGTGTGTGTGTGTGTGTGTGTGTGTGTGTGTGTGTGTGTGTGTGTGTGTGTGTGTGTGTGTGTGACCTCCCACCACCAATTCAGTCTTAACTCGCAGTCAGTCGAACAGTACAATGAGCTGAAAAGATGACTGAGGGTCTATCTGGGATATTTTGACTTTTTCTCATAATTGATTTCTCTGGACTATAATCTATCCCCCACAATTTTTTTTCTTGAAAACATATCATTAACCAATTTAAAAATGGTATTCTAATGCACTGATCTTAGCAGAAAGAACGCAATTTCTTACCAAAAGTACCTATTTTTGTCTCTTATTGCAAACTGTAAGCTGTACAGAACCCCACATGTAATATACTGACAGAAAGCTCGTTGGTGCACCTTTCAGATAATGACAGCAAACTGGGTCAAAGCCACCACATAAAGAAATTGAAGGAAAATGTGTAGGAGAGTACGTAAAAACTTTAGAGGCCGTTTTCTCATAATGGCCGCCATATAACTTAATGACTTGAAACAAAACTGTTGTACAGATGTCAAGCGCGGACAGCCAACAACCAAAGTCGGAACAAGATTGAGACAGCTGAAATGGGGTTTTTAAGAAGACCGTAAAGAGTTCCATGGACAGCAAAGAAAACAAACGAGACTGTTTTGAAAGAGACAAACACAAAAAAAAATGTTAACGAAAAGGATTAGGAAAAGACAAAACATCGCTTATGAGACAAGAAAAATTTGAGCGCCTAGTCACAACAGGAAAGCTAGATGGGATAAAGAGCACTAGGTAGACCCAGGGAGAAAATATAAGACTGTTTTGCAGAGTGGATGGGGACGAAAAGAGTAGGACATAATTATACTTGCAGCGACGAAAGATGAATGAATGAATGAATCTTTTATTTAATGTCTGTTCACAATAGTGATTTTAGACACACACGCACGCACACACACATACACACACACACACACACATACACACATACACACACACACACACACACACACACACACACACACACACACACACACACACACACACACACACACACACACACAAAAAGGTGGGGTGGAGGATGAGTATGGGGAAGGGTAATAGAAGTTTGAATGTAAGAAGGGGAACAAGTGCAATTAATAATTCAGAACAATGAATTAACAGTGTCAAATAATAACATACAACAATTAATTAACTCTTCATAACAATCTGCCAACAGGGGATCTGAGAATCAGCTGGACTAGCAGGATAATATCATTATTTTTGTTGTAAAGAATATCTCTAGCGTCAGTACATGAAAGATCAAGATTGTTATTTCTATGTCGTAAGTAAAATAGGACATTCAAAGAGCAGACGGTGGACTGATAATGCTTTTGAACAAATACATACATTCTGTGTATATTTCGTTTTCCAAGAATTAACCCTTAGTTTGTATATCAAGGACGCTAGCTGTCTGGGGCAGTAAGGTATCAGGCTGTGGGTATTGGAGAAATTCGTATAAACTGAACGTTCTAGCACAGAACCAAAATCATGAACTGAAAGTCGTATATTATGGCATGTTACGGTATTGGCATTTTTGGATGCTCCGTTTCTTGCTAACTGGTCTGAAACTTCATTCCAATGACGAAAGCTAGATTCGCATGGAGGGCCATGACAGCCAACGCCATACTTCCGGGCACATTCCTTTACCCACCAGGCGGGAGGAGTACCCAGACAGGATCGAACCCCAGACCTTTTGATCGGAAGTTAGACGCCTTACCCACATGACTACTGCACCCGGCGGTGACGGAGAGGAAAGGTTAAAGGGTGCCAGTTATCGAAAGCACATTCAAACCTTTGGGTGCCGAGGTTCCGCTAACCGCTGTCACCGCTGTGGTGTTTAATGAGGTGCTTATGCATTGCTTTATGGCGCTTGACACAACCCATAATCATTTAGACCTTTGGAACAGAGCGCCTGAAATTTATCCGTTTATACCGATTGTGTTTTAAAAGAACTTTCAATTATCATTATCATCATCGGCAGCAGCAGCAACAGCAGCGTGATGATGATGATGATGACGACGACGACGACGACGATGATGATGATGACGATGACCACGACCACGACAACGGTGATGATTATTATTATTGCTGTTGTTGTTGTTGTTAGTAGTAGTAGTAGTAGTACTGTTGTTGTTGTTGATGGTGGAGGTGGTGTTGTTGTTGTTGTTGTTGTTCTTGTTCTTGGCCTTGGTTTTGTTGTTATTGTTCTTGTTCTTGTTGTAATTATTAATGCTATCATGATATTTATTATCATTACCATTACCTTAATCATAATCATTATCATTGTTATAAACATCCTTATTAATCGTATTTTCATTATCACAATTATCACTACCGGTATTATCTTTGTTATTAATATTGTTGTTATGAATGTCTCAAAATGTACACAATACTTCATTGGGGGGGGGGGGGGGGGAACTGGAAAAGAAAATTAAGTACACATATATACCCATTCAAGAAAGATTAGGAAAAGACAAGCAACATTTATAGGCCATTTTATGAGGAAGGGGGATTTGGAGCACCTGGTCACAACGGGAAAGCTGGAGGGAAAGAGAGCACCAGGTAGACCCAGGGAGAGAATGCTGGACGGACTTGCAGAGTGGCTGGGGATGAGGGGGTGGGGGAGATGCTGGGGACAACGAGAGATGGAGATGGTTGGAAGTCCATGGTCGCCAACGCCATGCGGCAGGGCACCTGATGATGATGATGATGATATACCCATTCGCGCAAATAATCTAAGGATTATGCCCCTGTTTACCATTCCGTCTAATTTTGCAAACCGCTGTGGTGTTTAATGAGGTGCTTACACAGTGCTTTAATCTGTGAACAGCTTTCATTCAAAAATAGTTGATGTGTGTGTTCATTCCTGAATAAACAGTCCCCTGAGGAAGGCCACTGGCCGAAGTACTGGGCTCAACATTCTAGTTTGTTGTCTTGTTTCTTTGGTTTATCTACAATACAGATATACATACATACATACATACATACATATATATATATATATATATATATATATATATATATATATATATATATATATATATATATATATATAAATCAGCGGGCCTAAATTACTGAAAATTGCTTCTGCACATTTCTTCAATGCCAGAAATTCACTTAATACATATATAACCAACTATCAATCCTTGAGAGACTCTATGTAAGGCTTTAAATAGAACACACACAAGTGAATGGACCACCGAGGCAAAAGATGACAGAAGAGATGACAGAAAGCAAAAGAGCAAGGCAAACACGACGAGAGAGACAGAAAAGAGGAAATTTGTAGCACAGAATATCCAGGTGAGGGTATTATAATAATTAATAATAATTACAATATTTATATAGGGCAAAATCTTGATAAAATTAAATCTAAGCGCTGAAACAGACACACACGCACGCACGCACAAACACGCACGCACGCACACACACACACACACACACACACACACACACACACACACACACACACACACACACACACACGCATGGCTATAAATGGGGAGAAAGAATAAAAGCAATGGAAAATTATGGAGAGCATATTATTTATAGTGAAAGAGCCCCCACAGGGGTTGTAACTCAAACAGTGGTTGATATGTATGGCTTTTAGCGCTTGACATGCATGGCTTACTGGTAATCATCTGAAAGCCGGCTGGCAAAAAGAGCAAGGGGACATCATTCCAGCGACGGCGCTTACGGAACTTGACGGCGCTGTGTACCACACCCACCTGTCCTGCCACTGACGGCGGGCGTTCTACATGACAAAGACATTATGTCTCTCCAAGGCCTTAGATCCACCGTATCATCATCATCTGCAATAATGAGGGGCGTGATAGCCCGTTGGTTAAGACATTGGTAGTCCAAAGTGAAGGTGTGGGATCGAATCTGCTTTTTTAATAACCCTTTTTTGACTTCCGCACCCTGTCCACCAGCATCCTGCATTTGTCAGTGAAGGAAAAAATTTAATCCTTTGATTCCTCACCCTATCCATCAGCTTCCTGCAAGAGCCTGGTGGATAGGGTGAAGGATTCAAAGGGTTAAGTTTTTTTGTAGTTGGTGGATAGGGTGGGGAGTCAAAGGGTTAAGTGTTTGCAGTTGGTGGATAGGGTGTGGGAATCAAAGGTTAACTTTTTGCAGTTGCGGGAGTCAAAGGATCAAGTTTTTGCAGTTGGTGGATAGGGTGCGGGAATCAAAGGGTTAAGCACTGTTAGGTGTGTAAAGGGTGAAATTTTTTTCCACCTTCCAAATCAATAAAATAAAATTAAAAAAAGGACGGCACTGCACTGCAGCGACGCTCTTTCAAAGGGGAGAGCAGCCCGAGTTTCACACAGTAAGTCCATGTGACAAAAGTTGTGATTATCAACAATATGAATATGTGTGTACACCTGAAAGTGTTTGAAAGATGCTGCTTTGGTGAACGTATATGGCACACGCAGTCTTGATGGAGGCAGACACAAGTAGATCACTCATAAGGAAGATTAGGAAAAGACAAGCAACATTTATAGGCCATTTTATGAGGAAGGGAGATTTGGAGCACCTGGTCACAACGGGAAAGCTGGAGGGAAAGAGAGCACCAGGTAGATCCAGGGAGAGAATGCTGGACGGACTTGCAGAGTGGCTGGGGATGAAGAGGGTGGGGGAGATGCTGGGAGCAACGAGAGATAGAGATGGTTGGAAGTCCATGGTCGCCAACGCCATGCGGCAGGGCACCTGATGCTGATGATGATATGGCACACGACCGACAGAGCTGGACAAATCTGGTAAACAATGCTATAGTGCAGCGCCCCGATGACTCTTAGCGGAGTTACAGGAGAAGGAAAGAAAAGAGATGGCCCGACCAAAAACAGTCCTGCATATCAATGAAAACTGAAAGGAGAAAATTAATAATAATTATGAAAGTCAAAAATAACGGATTGATTGCCGATGGGAATCTCGTTCTTGGCCATGAATTACTGATATTGTTACTATCAATAATTTAACAGTAAAAAAAAAGAAAAAGATTAGTGGAATGTATGCTGCTGGAATACGATTTAAGGGATGTGTGAAGAAAAAATAACACAATAAGTTAAACCCTTTATTTAGAGAAAGAATTCATCATATCACTAAAGTAAATTCCACTGTATGTTTTCCTTATGTCCGAAAATCGTATGTTACATTTCGAAGATGCAGATATCATTTTTTTGTGTGTGGATATTTCTGTTTATTCATTTTGATAAGATAAAGAGATAAACAATATATCAGCAAAACAAAAGAATTTGAGTCACAGATTTAAAGTTCAATACACATGCACGTCATCACACATCTTCTAACAAAGGGTCCACGTGCATGACATACAGTCACTGTCAACAATGTATAAGATAAAAAAAATATATAAACACACATATGGGAGCCAAGTTTCTGTAATAGTGTGTAAGGAGTTAACCCTGAAAAATAACCGATGGAAGGCAAGGGGAAACCACCATCGTAGTTTTCCCCAGGAAAACCATGGACAGGAAGTCCTGGTCGCCAACGCCACGCGGCAGGGCACCTGATATGATGATGATGAGTGTGTAAGATTCATTTCCATTTTGTGCTATATTCTTCTGTCTGGTATTTTGTTTCTTCGTTTGTTTGTTTGTTGTTTTGTTGTTTTTTGGTTTGGTTTGGTTTAGTTGGTTGGATTTTTTGTTTGTTTGTTTGTTGTTGTGTTTGTTTTGTTTTTTTTCAAGGTGTTTTGTAAAACAAATGATAAACCCAGAGGGTCGGACCTAAAAGTCACGTGACAAATCCAAAAGGTGGGACATAGAAGTCACGTGACAACCCAGAGGGGACATAGAAGTCACGTGACAAATCCAGAGGGTGGAATAGAACACTGACAAACCCAGAGGTGGGACATAGAAGTCACGTGACAAATCCAGAGGGTGGGACATAGAAGTCACGTGACAAATCCAGAGGGTGGGACATAGAAGTCACGTGACAAACCCAGAGGGTGGGACCCTGACAAACCCAGAGGGTGGGACATAGAAGTCACGTGACAAACCCAAGGGTGGGACCCTGACAAACCCAGAGGGTGGGACATAGAAGTCACGTGACAAACCCAGAGGGTGGGACATAGAAGTCACGTGACAAATCCAGAGGGTGGGACATAGAAGTCCCCGTGACAAATCCAGAGGGTGGACATAGAAGTCACGTGACAAATCCAGAGGGTGGGACATAGAAGTCACGTGACAAACCCAGAGGGTGGGACCCTGACAAACCCAGAGAGGTTTGACCAAGAAGCCACGTGACAAACTCAGAGGGTGGGTCCCAGAAGTCACGTGACAAACCCAGAGGGTGGGACCCTGACAAACCCAGAGAGGTTTGACCAAGAAGCCACGTGACAAACTCAGAGGTGGGTCCCAGAAGTCACGTGACAAACCCAGAGGGTGGGACCTGGCCTGGAAGTCACGTAACAAACACAAAGGGTGGGACCTAGAAGTCACGTGACAAACCCGGAGGGTGGGACCTAGTTGATGACCAACGCTCCTACCTGGAGTCACAGGACTGAAGTCAGCCATGGCTGTGTGTACCATCTTAATCATGGTGGTGATGTATGGCGCACAATTAAAGCAAAATGTAGAAGGACGCTGTACCTATCATCATTAGTTAAGTCACTGTTGACACTAAGCATGAAATACTAGAGTGACAGTTTTCCTCTCACATCTCGTGCCTCACAACCCCACGGGGAAG
>JAPXFY010000022.1:43768013-43790513 GCA_030674185.1 Monoplex corrugatus
TCGTCTGAATGTCCATCTATCCGTCCGTTCGTCTTTCAATCCATCCATGCATGCCTGTGTGTTTGCTCTCCGCCCCTGCGTGTGTGAATGAAATCTAGAAATCTGTCCTTGAGCAGACACGCACGTGCGACCACGAGCACATAAATAATCCTTCTCCTCTTCACTCCACTACATCATCAGCCAGAGCATCGCCATCATCATCAGCATGCGGCCAGAGACATAAACAGACAAGATTGGCAACTTCATTCTTTTTCTTTCGTTGGTTTGGCAGCTACGTTATGTTCAACGTGGGGATGCCTGTTCTGCTCTGCTCTGTTCTGTTCTGTTCTGTTCTGTTGAGTTTAAAGTCCTACTACTCTCAGAGTATACGAGGACTAGCTATAAGAATGTTGCTCAAAGAAGCCTTACAAAATTCAGTTGCATTGTGAGATAGGCAGAATCGGCCAAGCCAAAACAGCATTCAAGAAGATGACAAGCATTCTTACCAACAAATGCCTATCAATTAACATCAGGATGAGAGGTCTTGAATGTTATATAGAACCAATACTGTTGTACGGATGCGAGGCGTGGACAGTCAACAAACAAAGCCAGAACAAGATTGAGGCAGCCGAGATGTGGTTTCTCAGAAGAATGTTGAGGGTTCCATGGACAGCAAAGAAAACAAACGAGACAGTCTTGATGGAGGCAGACACAAGTAGATCACTCATAAAGAAGATTAGGAAAAGACAAGCAACATTTATAGGCCATTTTATGAGGAAGGGGGATTTGGAGCACCTGGTCACAACGGAAAAGCTGGAGGGAAAGAGAGCAGCGGGTAGACCCAGGGAGAAAATGCTGGACGGACTTGCAGAGTGGCTGGGGACGGGGAGGGTGGGGGAGATGCCAGGGGCAACGAGAGATAGAGGCAGATGGAAGTCCATGATCGCCAACGCTGTGTAGCAGGGCACCTGATGATGATGATGGTGATGATTGTGAGATACCGATGTTTTTGTCGGATTCTCTGATATACGTTATGCGCGTGGGGATGCCGGGAGCTCTTTCAGTATAAACAGTGTCCTCTCTCTACCTTCTAGGAAATCTGTGCTATAGAAATTTCGTCTTTTCTGTTACTCTCTTTGTTTCTGCCTTGCTCCTTTGCTTTCTTTCTGTCATTTCTTCTTTCTTATCATTTTCTGCCTTGCTAGCTGGTCCATTCACCTGCATGTGTTCGATATAAAGTCTTACGTACTTTCTCTGAGGATTGATAATTAGGGTACATGTAGCGAGACCGTGCTTGCTGAGTGAGTTACCGATCTCTTTCAACATGTTTCTGCGCGCGCCGTTGCGTTACGCGCAACACGCATGCGCGCACCAGCATGCACGCATGCGTGACGTCGCGGAGCAATCCAGGCGTCGCCATAACAGCGTGACGATTTAAGGGGCCAGAGGAGAGAAGCCGGCAGGGGCAAAGGGAGACAATCGGATGAGTGTCATTCTCATCAGAAATCATGGACTATCTTTTTTTTGGGGGGTGGGGGGTGGGGGTGGATGGGGATGGGAGGGAGTAAGAGAAGGAGTGGAAATAAAATGCATGGAATCAGAGAAAAAGGGAATGGGAGTGGAGAGTGGGATGGAAAGTAGGGGGGAGTGGGAGGGATGTGTGTGGGGGGGGAGGGAAGGTGTGTGTGTGTGTGTAGGGGGGGTGGGTGGGGTGGCAGCGGGTTTGTGGGCAGTCATGATCATTGCACGACCCATCAAATTACCACAAATGACGAACGATGTTGCCGTCTGGCCAATCCTCTTAATATTTTTGTTCCTTTTTTTTTTTTTTTTTGTTCAGTCACACACACACACACACACACACACACACACACACACGCGCGCGCGCGCACGCACGCACGCACACAGACACATACAGAGACAGACAGACAGAGACAGAGCGAGAGAGAGAAAGAGAGAGAGAGAGAGAGAAGACATACAGACAGACAGACAGAGTTAAAGGGCGTGTGTGCTTGAGAGAGAGAGAGAGAGAGAGAGAGAGAGAGAGAGACAGACAGACAGACAGAGAGATGCAGGCAGGCAGACAGACAGACAGACAGAATGTAACATTAACTTTTGAATACCATTGTCACTAGCCACAAGGAAAAATATCAGGAACGAAACATCATCACCATTAACAACAAAAACGACAGCGACGAAGACAATAATGACAACCACAACAACAATAACAACAGGAACCAGGGAAAAAAACACGAAATAAATAATAAGAACGCGTATTTAATACAACAAGACAAGACAGGCGCAAATTTTCGACCAACTGGCCTTTGTCAAGCGAAAGATCACAAACAAACAAACACCAGATACAAAAATGAGGAGAAAAAGACTGAAATTTCCCTGCTGCTCCCTCCAGTGTGAGAAAAGGAATAAATTATAACAACAACGGCAGCAGCAGCAACATGGAGGAGAATGAGAAAGAGAACGAGACGAAAAGACCCATACAAGCTTAGCTCGACCATCCATTGCAAACTTAGTCCAGGAGTTTACCTCCTCCACCTCCATCATCATCATCATCAGGTGCCCTGCCGCACGGCGTTGGCGACCATGGACTTCCAACCATCTCTATCTCTCGTTGCCCCTAGCATATCCCCCACCCTCCTCGTCCCCAGCCACTCTGCAAGTCCGTCGCAGCATTCTCTCCCTGGGTCTACCTGATGCTCTCTTTCCCTCCAGCTTTCCCGTTGTGACCAGGTGCTCCAAATCCCCCTTCCTCATAAAATGGCCTATAAATGTTGCTTGTCTTTTCCTGATCTTCCTTATGAGTGATCTACTTGTGTCTGCCTCCATCAAGACTGTCTCGTTTGTTTTCTTGCTGTCCATGGAACTCTCAACATTCTTCTGAGAAACCACATCTCGGCTGCCTCAATCTTGCTCTGGCTTTGCTTGCTGACTGTCCACGCCCTCATCCGTACAACAGTATTGGTTCTACATAACATTCAATGACTCTCTTTCTGATGTTCATGAAATGGAAAAAGAAACCTTTTCTGATCAATTGGTTTTTGTCCTAAATCAATTGAAGTTGTTTCTTTGTCGTCTTTTGCATACTTTTGATGAAAATGTACCGCTTAAATACGCGTTCTTATTCTATCTACGTCTGATTTTGGAAACCTTTTTTTCTTTTTTCAATCATCGCACTTATGGGCGATTTCCTTTTGCACTCACACCGTTCCACACACACACACACACACAACACACACACACACACACACACACACACACACACACACACACACTCTCTCTCTCTCTCTCTCTCTCTCTCTCATTTCTACGCCACATTAATGACCACAGAAGCTGGCACAGTTTCTTGTTTTTGTTGTTGTTGTCGTTGTTTTGTTTGTTTGTTTGTTTGTTTGTTTTTGTTTTGTTTTTCAATGCGATATGATGATGACGGTGATAGTCATGATGTTATGGAGTTCCACTTAGGATTGAGACTAACGTGACAGGGCTGTACTCTCTACGCTTAGTATCATAATACTTATATCCTGGCGTCAACCAGGCCCGAGAGACATAGATATCTGCGGTGTTGGCCAGAAGATTTGAAAAACACACTCATTGACATATCCGTGAAGTAGATGAGATTCGACTGTGTGGGCCCAGTCTTCCAATAAGCCCGTACGTAGCACGGCCATCTCCGGGCAGGAGCCAGATGGAACCAATAATTTCACAATGATTTTTGAAGGGACAGATGGGGATTGGAACCCACAATTTTCTAGCCGGTAGTCCGTTGCGCTAACCACTACACCACGACGACTGGTCGATTCTGGCAAACTTATCAACTGGCTGTTTGTATTTGATTCCTGCTTTGTGCAGGAGCAAATTTATCCAACAATAAACGTTGATTTATTTTCATCTTATCCAGTTTTCATGACTAAAACTGATGAGCAGCTGACTATACTAACTAACACCCCTAACCGACCGATTAACTCAGTAACAAACTGAGAGACTGACTGAATGACCAGTGAAATAAAGAAAGAAAAAAGGACAGACAGAAAGAAACATAAATGAACAATGCAAACAAAGGATCGTGTAAATAAACAGTCATCAATAATAAAAAAAAAAATTAAAAAAAGAAAATACTTCCGTTGCACGCACACACGCACACACACACACACACACACACACACACACACACACACACACACACACACACACACACACATACACACACACACAAACATATATTATATATATATATATATATATATATATATAAGACAGATAGATAGATAATAGATAGATAGATAGAAGATAGATAGATAGATAGATAATAGATATATACATATATATAAATGTACATATGTATATACACACATATATATATGCATACATATAGATATACATTCACGCACACATATACATACACACGATTAATTAACTCTTTTAATGAAAATATTGTTTAACAATCTTGTCCATTAATTCCAACCAAGACAAATAGATACCTAGACAGATACATAGATAGACACAAAATGAACAGACAACGATGTACTTAATCTTGAAGAAAACAAGCTTACCGACATAATTATTTCTTCATTACAACAGAAAAAAATTATATATCGTACATAAAATTCCTCATAAAAAAATAAACCCAAACAAGCAAGCAAACAAATAAACTACGGATTCCGTGGCACTGTAAGGGTCACATATCAGAGCTTCCGTGACCCATTTTTGAGGATATACGACAGTCGTAAATAATCACACACACACACGAAAAAAACAACAACAAAAAACTGTCGAATTGAAATATAAAAGCCAAGAAAACAAACATACACAAAACACAACGTGGGTGCCATTCTTATATGATCGCTGCTTAATTAACACGGCACAAAATCTGCTTTAAATTAATGTGTGAACAAAATACATGAAAGTAGTCAGTAAATAAAATGATAATGAACAAATAATTGAATAAGGTTCCGGGATGGAGGGTGTTGGTTTTTTACCAAATATATGAAAACAGTCAGTAAATAAAATTGATAATGAACAAATAGATTGAACAACGTAGGATGGAGGGTGTAATTTTACCATTACACGAAAACAGTAAATAAATAGATAATGAACAAATAATTGAATAAGGTGGGATGGAGGGTGTGGTTTTACCAAACACATGAAAACAGTAAATAAATAGATAATGAACAAATAATTGAATAAGGTGGGATGGAGGGTGTGGTTTTTACCAAACACATAAAAACAGTAAATAAATAGATAATGAACAAATAATTGAATAAGGTGGGATGGAGGGTGTGGTTTTACCAAACACATGAAAACAGTAAATAAATAGATAATCAACAAATAATTCAACATGGTAGAATGAATGGTGTGATTTTACCAAACACATGAAAACAGTAAATAAATAGATAATGAATAAATAATTCAATAAGGTAAGATGAAGGTGTGATTTTACTAAACACATCAAAACATCAGTAAATCAATAATAATGAACAAATAATTGAATAACGTAGAATAGATGGTGTGGATTAAAGTCAGGAAATAAATAGGTAATGAACAATAATTGAACAAGGTAGGATGGAGGATGTGATTTACCAATATAGTGATTTTACCAAATATACACTGTGTCGATAGATAGTGAACAAATAGATAAATAAAGGAAGAAATGGATGACTTTTTTTTCCTTTATATTTTTTTTCTATTGACAACTCTTCAGTCTGTATATCACGCGAAGAATTTCAGTAGTGCTGTAAATAAATAAATGAAAAACAAAAACAAATACAAACAGACAAAAAAAACAACCAATAATCAGATATAAATAGGACATATAAAATTGGTAAACAGAATTACAAGTAATATAAGAGTGTTAATAAATAAACCCAACTAGGTGTAGAGAACACGGACAGTGGAGATCTATACTGAATGAATGCGTAAACAAAATAATTCGTGTACTTGCGTGGACGTTAGAAATTGTTTATGACGGTGTGGTCATTCTGTGTTTGCTGTCCAGGATCCAATGACAGGATGAGAGAAAGAGAGAGACAAAGAGAGAGAGAGAGAGACAGACAGAGACAGGTAGAGAGACAGACAAAAAGAGAGAGAAAGACAGAGAGAAAGAGAGAGACAAAAGAGAGAGAGAGAGAGACAGAGAAAGAGACAGAGACAGATAGAGAGACAGACAAAAAGAGAGAGAAAGACAGAGAGAAAGAGAGAGACAAAGAGAGAGAGAGAGAGAAAGAGAGAGAGAGAGAGAAAGAGAGAGAAAGAGAGAGACAGAGACAGAGACAGATAGAGAGACAGACAAAAAGAGAGAGAAAGACAGAGAGAAAGAGAGAGAAAAAGAGAGGAGAGAGAGAAAGACAGAGAAAGAAAGAGAGAGAAGACAGAGACAGAGACAGGTAGACAGACAGAAAAAAAGAGAGAGAAAGACAGAGAGAAAGAGAGAGACAAAAAGAGAGAGAGAGAGAGGAGAGAGAGAAAGAGAGAGAAAGAAAGAGACAGAGAAACAGACAGAGACAGACAGACAGACACACAGACAGACACACCGACACACAAAGACAGACATACAGACAGAGACACAAAGAGAGACAGACAAACACACAGGGATAGAGACAGACGCAGACAGACAAACACAGAGGAAGGATATAACCAACACAAAACAAAAACGTCAAGCCATCTTAAATCACCTTTTGTACCACCACCACCACAAAAAAAAACAACAACAACATATTACAGAAAATCGATATTTTGTCCTTGCCAAGATCACTGCGACCTTGGTAAAGACGCATCCTTAAAGATGCCACAATGATCTTAAATATGCCCCGTCATGGCAGTCAGTGTCAGGTGGCTGATGGAAACGATAAGAAATAAAAACAAAAATAAAAGCAATATAATTATTATCTTTCACATCCACCAACAATGGAGTATGCAGACTGTGCAGCAACATACGGCATAGTTTGGCCAAAAAAACAACAACTATGAGTACACACACACATCCGAGAAAATCGGAACACTGAAACACAATAATATATATATATATATTTAACGCTCAGCAAATTACAGCGAACCAATCAATTGTGAAAACTGGATGCTGTTCATGTTCATGACAATTGCTGGGGAAACGCCGAGGAGGTCAAGATCATTTGTAACATCAGCCTTCAGAGTCAGGGTTCTGCCTTGTCCACGTCGAAGGTTGACACAATAAGAAAAAGAAGAAGAACAAGAACCAGAAGGAGGAGTAGAACAACAACAACAACAACAACAACACAACAACAAGAATCAGAAGAAGAAGAACATAAAAGAGAAGAAAAAGAAGAACAAGGAGGAGGAGGTGAAGGAAGAAGAGGACGAGGAGGAGGAAAAGAAGAAGAAGAACAACAACAACAACAAGAGGAAGAAGGAGAAGAAAAACAAGGACACAAACAAAAGCCACAAGAACAAGAACAAAGAAAGAAGAAGGAGGAGGAGAAGAAGGAGAAGAAGAGAAGAAAGAACGAAAAAGAAGAAGGAGGAGAAGAAGAAAAGAAGAAGAAGAAGAAGAAGAAGAAGAAGAAGAAGAAGAAGAAGAAGAAGAAGAAGAAGAAGAAGAAGAAGAAGAAGAAGAAGAAGAAGAAGAAGAGAAGAAGAAGAAGAAGAAGAAGAAGAAGAAGAAGACGAAAAAGAAGAAGGAGAAGAGAGGAGAAGAAGGAGGAGAAGAAGAAGAAGAAGAAGAAGAAGAAGAAGAAGAAGAAGAAGAAGAAGAAGAAGAAGAAAGAAGAAGAAGAAAAGAAGAAGAAGAAGAAGAAGAAGAAGAAGAGAAGAAGAAGAAGACGAAAAAGAAGAAGGAGAAGGAGGAGAGAAGAAGGAGAAGAAGGAGAAGAAGAAGAAGACGAAAAGAAGAAGAAAAGAAGAAGACGAAAAAGAAGAAGAGAGAAAGAGAGAAGGTGAAGAAGAAAAAGAAGAAGAAGAAAATGGATGATGATGATGATATGATGATGATGATGATGATGAGATGATGATGATGATGATGATGATGATGATGATGATGAATGATATGAACAACAACATATAATAACGAGTACATTAATAAAACTGAAAAGCAACAACAAACAAACGAAACACAGACAAAACACACACACACACACACACACAACACACCACACACACACACACACACACACACACACACACACACACACACACACACAGTCCTTTCAGTCAATATCAAACAATTTCCCTACGTTTTGTTTTTTTCAAACGGAAATAAAAAAAAATTTAAAAATACAAGAGGCTCCTAAACATACAGGCGGCAGACTAAAAATCACCCCGTCCAAAACCAGCCCCGGGAAAATTGTGATATAACTGGTGGTGAAACATCACCGCAGCGCGTGACAATGAAACGTAAGTTATCTACTGCTGCCGAGAATCCTGTGAATGTCATTAAATAAACACACACGCAAATGGGAGGGGAGGGAGGGAGAGAGAAGGAGAGACAGACAAACATACAGACAGACAGACAGAGAGAGACAGAGACAAAGACACAAGACAGACAGGCAGAGACAAAGAGAGAGACAAATAAAGAGAGACAGACAGAGACAAAGAGAGACAGACAGAGACAAAGAGAGAGAGAGAGATACAGACAGACAGACAGAGACAAAGAGAGACAGACAGAGACAAAGAGAGAGAGAGAGATACAGACAGACAGACAGACAGAGAAAAAGAGACAGAGAGAGAGAGAGAGGGGTAAAAAAAAAATTCGAAGTTTTCTGTTTTTTACATCTCATTTTAAAAAAAAAGATAAAGGAGAGGGAAGATGGATTGTTCCATATCGACCGAAGGCGTGTGTGTGTATGTGTGTGTGTGTGTGTGTGTGCGCGCGCGCGTTTGTGTATGTGTGTGTGTGCGTTTGTGTATGCGTGTGTGTGTGTGTGAGTTTGTGTGCGTTTGTGTATGTGTGTGTGTATGTGCGTTTGTGTATGTGTGTGTGTGCGTTTGTGTATGTGTGTGTCTGTTTGTGTGTGTGTGTCTGTGCGTGTGTGTGTGTGTGTTTGTGTGTTTGTGTGTGTGTGTGTGTGTATGTGTTTGTGTGTGTGTGTGTGTGTGTGTGTGTGTCTATGTGTGTCTATGTTTGTGTATCTGTGTGTGTGTGAGTCGGTCTGTGAGAAAAATGTGGGAATAAGATTTTCTCATCTCTTCACTTAAGGATCTTCATCAAATTTTGATCAAACGTGGGGACAGTTGATGACTAGTGAAAACGTGAGTTTGGAAGGTTAAGGCACCGACGTCAAGATCACACAAGCAAAAAGGAAACACTTAACCCTTTGACTCCCGCACCCTATCCAACAACTACCAAAAAAAATTAACCCTTTAACTCCCTCACCTATCCACCAGCTTTCTGCATGAAGCTGGTGGATAGGGTGAGAGAGTCAAAGGGTTAAGTTTTTGTTTTGCTAGCATGGTTGACAATGCAGGGTGCTGGTGGACAGTGTGCGGGAGTCAAAGAGTTAAGTTTTTGTTTTGCTAGCATGGTTGACAATGCAGGATGCTGATGGACAGGGTGCGGGAGTCAAAGGTTAAGTTTTTGCTTTGCTAGCATTGTGGATAATGCAAAATGCTGGTGGACAGGGTGCGGGAGTCAAAGGGTTAAGTTTCTGTTTTGCTAGCATGGTTGACAATGCAGGATGCTGATGGACAGGGTGCGGGAGTCAAAGGGTTAAGTTTTTGTTTTGCTAGCATGATTGACAATGCAGGATGCTGATGGACAGGGTGCGGGAGTCAAAGGGTTAAGTTTCTGTTTTGCTAGCATGGTTGACAATGCAGGATGCTGATGGACAGGGTGCGGGAGTCAAAGGGTTAAGTTTTTGTTTGCTAGCATGGTTGACAATGCAGGATGCTGATGGACAGGGTGAGGGAGTCAAAGGGTTAAGTTTTTGCTTTGCTAGCATTGTGGACAATGCAGGATGCTGGTGGACAGGGTGCGGGAGTCAAAGGGTTAAGTTTTTACTGTGCTAGCATGGTTGACAATGCAGGATGCTGGTGGACAGGGTGCGGGAGTTAAAGGGTACTTCGTTAGCATCGTTGACGATGTACCCTGTCCACCAGCATCCTGCATTGTAAACGATGCCAGCAAAACAAAAACGTAACCCTATGATTCTCTCACCTTATCTACCAGCTTCCTGCAGGAATTTGGTGGACAGGGCGAGGGAGATTAAGGGTTTAAGTTTTTGCAGCTAGTGGGTGGGGTACGCGAGTCAAAGGGTTGAACTCTGAACTTTTTAAGGAAGGTTTGTGAACAAAACTCTTTAACTTAAGGAACTTGTGTCACAATATTTATATTCTGTTTTCATTGCTCCGTCGGCCTACTATCATTGTCCTCGACGCTGGCCAAGTTTTTTTTTTTTAAACTGAACCTTATACCCGATCAATATGTCCGTAAGAAGCACAAGATCTGAATTTTCAGTGATACGAATTTATTGTTATTGTTATTGTTATTGTTGTTTAAAGCCCAGCCGACTGCATAGAGCCATATCAGGGCTATAACCTCTTTCAAAACTTCAACAGAAAAAAAAAAAGAACACATGTCAATGCATTCGTGCATAATTATAATCTAAGGACATGCCCCCGGCGTTGACCACTCCATCCAGTTTATCGCACAGGGGATTTTAAAAAAAAAACACACACCTGAATACAAATATAAGGACACCAAAACATATATTAAAAACGGGCATAAAGTACCTAAAATTGCTTCCGCATATCTCACCTCCCTAGAGCCAAAAAATGCACTTGCTACATGTACCCCCCAATTATCAATCCTAAGAAAAAGTACTTAAGACTTTATCGAACACACGCAGGTGAATGGACCAGCAAGGCAAAATATCCAGCACAGAATTTTCAGAAGGTGAGGATATTATTTATACTGAAAGAGCCCCCGGCATCCCCACGGGGGGGGGGGGGGAGGGGGAGGGGGGGGAGTAATACGAATAACTTTCATATGAAAGGGCAAATTATTTGAGATGGCGTTACTATCTTGGCATGTGTTGTTTTTTGTTGTTGTTGTTTCTTTTTTTTTTTTGGGGGGGGGGGGTGTTTTATTGTTGGAACGTCTTGGGGTTTTTCTGTTTTTGTTTGTTTGTTGGTTTGTTTAATTTTATTTTGTTTTGTTTTGTTTCTTGATATTAGTTTATTTTGTTTCGTTTTGACTTGTCTTTGAAAAGTTTTTGTTTTTTTTTGTTTTCGTTTGGTTGTGTTTTGTTTTTGTTTTTTGGTTGTTGTTGTTATTTTTGTTGTTGTTTTTTTGTGTGTGTTTTTTTTTGTTTTTTGTCGTCGTTGTTGTTCTGGTTGTATTGTTTGTTTTGTTTGTTTGTTTGTTTGTTTGTTTGTTTGTTTGTTTGTTAGCTTGTTTCTTTGTTCTTCTTCACCTCCAACTTTATACACAAATTCTGTTTTCATTCCCTAAATGGAGTTGATTACGAGCTCCCTTCTTGTCTGTCTGTCTGTCTGCTCTCTTGTTTGTCTGTCCTCTGCTTCAGTATTTTGGTCATCTGATCATGCCGCCTGCATACTGACCCATGTACCAGAATGTCCCCACTCGCCAACATAAAGTTTGGCTTCTTCTTCGCTGCCCATCTCAATGCTCTAATCATCCTGGTGGTGCCAATGTTACAACAAACATATTTATTTATACGTTGGAGTAATCTCTTTGCTGTTACATAGGTCTCCGCCTCCTTCCTACCCTGTCCCCCCCCCCCCCCCCCCCTCGAATGAAATCCGAATCAAAATGACGGCCAACGTTCATGCAAACAGAAACCAGAAACGCAGGGCAATAGAATGAGGAAATGTTTTTGATTCTTAAAACAAGACATACGCAAGGCTTCTTGTTGTTGTTGTTGTTGTTGTTGTTATTATTGTTTTGTTTTGTTTTGTTTTTTTGCCAACTATCCTTTGTCGAGCGTACACAAAAGACAACACTGAACAAACACAAAAATTGAGGGGAAAAAACAACAACAAGCCCACACATTCCTGATATTTCGTTGTGCATGGGGAAAATTGAGTTATTCTACACAGTTCGACTTCACAAATGGGCGAAGGGCATGGATACAATGCACGAGGCTCAGAAGTTTAGAGCAAAAAGAACATCATCTATAGGTATTATTCCATGAAATACAATGCTCAAGGCTCAGAAGTTTAGAGCAAAAAGAACATCATCTATAGGTATTATTCCATGAAATACAATGCTCAAGGCTCAGAAGTTTAGAGCAAAAAGAACATCACCTATAGGTATTATTCCATGAAATACAATGTTCAAGGTTGGGAAGTTTAGAGCAAAACGAACATCAAATATTATTCCATACAATACAATGTTCAAGGTTCAGAAGTTTAGAGCAAAAAGAACATTAAGTATTATTCCATACAATACAATGTTCAAGGTTGGGAAGTTTAGAGCAAAACGAACATCAAATATTATTCCATACAATACAATGTTCAAGGTTCAGAAGTTTAGAGCAAAAAGAACATTAGGTATTATTCCATGTAATACAATGTTCAAGGTTCAGAAGTTTAGAGCAAAAAGAACATTAGGTATTATTCCATGTAATACAATGTTCAAGGTTCAGAAGTTTAGAGCAAAAAGAACATTAGGTATTATTCCATGTAATACAATGTTCAAGGTTCAGAAGTTTAGAGCAAAAAGAACATTAGGTATTATTCCATGTAATACAATGTTCAAGGTTCAGAAGTTTAGAGCAAAAAGAACATGAAGTATTATTCCATGCAATACAATGTTAAAGGTTGGGAAGTTTAGAGCAAAAAGAACATTAAGTATTATTCCATGCAATACAATGTTCAAGGTTGGGAAGTTTAGAGCAAAACGAACATCAAATATTATTCCCTTTGGTATAGAGCTCGGGATTTCATCCTACTTTCCCGTTCTTGTGGCCGAGGAAAACATACCTGTATTTACTCTGCTTAATAAAGCAGAACCCCGTGGTCGTTTTCTTTAGCGTAACACTACGACTTTAGAGTTTGGAGTTTGTTGAAGAGGCACTCATCACACTCAGACAACTCCATATGCGCTCTACTCAAATCTGCCGGCAATTATCTGCCAGACTCCCTGAGCCTGCGCTGGGAAGATCTTAAAACGGAGAGAGGGAGGGAGGAGAGCAGTCTATGAGGAACTAGGCTGACACCGCCAGAATGATGAAAAAAATACATTAACCCTTTGACTCCTGCACCCTATCCACCCAACTGCAAAAAAAACTTAACCCTTTGACTCTCATACTATACACCAATTTCCTGCTGAATAGGGTCAGGGGAGTCAAAGGGTTATGTTTTTGCTTTGCTAGCTTGTTTGGCAATGGAGGATGCTGATAGACAGGGTGCGGGAATCAAAGAGTAAATTAAATTAAGACAGGCACTAACGTTGGTGGCTAAAATTAGATTCGAAATAGCAGATCTTAAATCCAGTGCTGTATCAACATAATTAAATAAGTGAATAAATAAATAAATGAATAAATAAATAAATAAATAAAATACAACCCGAGTAAAAAAAAAAACTAAAAAGAAAAAAAGAAAAACCCCTGAGACCAAAATGCCAAATTCCTGTATCTTCTTCTGATCACTTAACTCATGGTGTTTAACCCCTTGACTCCTGCATCCTGTCCACCAGCATCCTGCATTGCCAGCCATGTCAGCAAAGCAAAAAAATTAACCCTTTGACTCTCTCACTCTAAACACCAGCTTCCTGCACAGGAAGCTGGTGGTTAGGGTGAAAGAGTCAAAGGGTTAAGTTTTTGCAGTTGGTGGATAGGCTGCAGGAGTTGAAGGGTTAAACCTCGTTCTATGACAATCAACTCAAGAGACAAGGCACCCCAAAAATCCTTACGTCAACACTGACCATTGTGGTCATTATCCACCCAGATACGTCCACCCCTGACAGAGGCTCTGTGACACTCGTGGGATACTGTGGGGGGAAAATGCTCAGTAACCCGGACAATCGCCACTGACACCGGTGGTTGTGTTACAACAGAACGATAATTTGACTGATATTGTTCCATCTTTCTGATCATCGTTCCAGTATTGTTCTTGTCAGAGAGCGATAATTCACCTGATATAGTTCCATCTCTCGTAATTCTGGATTTCGTATAATTGGGAGATAATTTTGTGGGATGCTGTCCCCTCTTTAAGATTATCATTGTCACCGATATGATAATTTGTGGGATATTTTCCCCTCTTTAGGATAATCATTGACACTGATACTTTGTGGATCCCTTGCGATGGAGTGATAATCGAGGGATGATGTTCTATCTCTATAATTGTGTTCTGTCATTGATGCTAACTGTTTAGCCCTGATATGGCTCTAGTAGTCGGCTGGGCTATAAGCAATATGAACCTGATCCTAACTGGGGCATCTTATACGATGGTGTTATGCCCCTGGCATAAAACATTGGAGAGACAGGCTGATTTCCCAGGTCCCTTCCCTTAAAAGTCAATTAGCCTTCTTGCCTTTCTGAAGTCTTGGTAAAAAAAAAAATTGGGTGGCGCTGCACTGCGGCGACGCGCTCTCAAAGGGGAGAGCAGCCCGGGTTTCACATGGCAAATCCACAGTGACAAAGGAAATGAATATGAATATGAACATTGTGAACATAAATATGAACATGAACGCGAACATGAATATGAACGTGAACATGAATATGAAAATAAATATGAACGTGAACATGAATATGAACGTGAACATGAATATGAACGTGAACATGAATATGAACGTAACATGAACATGAATATGAACATGAACACAATATAACATGAACATGAACATACATATGAACATGAACATAAATATGAACGTGAACATGAACGTATGAACGTGAACATGAACGTGAACATGAACACAGACACAGCCCCACGCGGGCACGCACATGCGCAAAGAAACAGACAGAAACAGACACACAGACACAGACAGAAAGACCTCCATCCGATCAGCGCGTTTCATTTTTTTTTTTTTTTTTTATAAATTAAAACAGAAATGGACGACCCATTGATCAGCAAATCTTCTGGCTAACTGACATGTGGAGACAGGCAGCAGCCGTCATCATTTCACGTTGACCTGATGGGTTTTTTGAAAACGTCCTGCACAAAGAGATGAGCAGGACTCCCAAAGGCCGACAACTCCTTGTCTGATTGGAAAACACTGACGTTGTCAATGCTTGTTCTGAAGGGGAAAATGGTTAGGAACCAAACAGTGATAGTGTGGGGGGGGGGGGGTGCATGCGTTTGTGTGTGTGTGTGTGTGTGTGTGTGTGTGTGTGTGTGTGTTTTGTGTGTGTGTGTGTGTTGTGGTGGTTTTGAGTGTTCGGGGGTGTGTGGAGGTGTGTGTTTGTGTGTTTGTGTGTGCTTGTGTGTGTGTGTGAGGATGGGAGGGTGTCTGTGTGTCTATGTGTCTGTGTGTGTTGGAGTGGTGGTGGAAAGGGGGTTATATACACGTTGTGTGTGTGCGTACGAGAGAGAGAGACAGACAGAGAGAGAGACAGTGAGAGACAGACAGACAGACAGATAGACAGACAGACGTAGAAAAAAGAGAGAGACAAAGAGAAAGGGAGACAGAGAGAGAGAGAGAAAGAGACAGACAGATAGAGACAGAGAGAGAGAGAAAAAGAGAGAGAGAGAGAGAAAGGGAGAGAGAGAGAAAGAGAGAGAGAGGGGGGGTACGGATTTGTGTGTGAAAGAATTTGTTTGGTGCGTGTGGATCTGCACATATTCGTTTTGTCTTTGGTTAAACGTGTTTTGACTTAAAACAATATTGACACAAATGTGTGTGTACGTGTGCATGTGCGTGTAAGACCAACATACACACACGCACACACACACACACACAACACACACACGCACGCACACACATACACACACGCACGCACACACACACGCACATACACGCACACAAACACTCAAACACACACATGTGCACACACACACACACCATCATCATAAGAAATGTGTTATCAGATTGACATAAACGTTGTATTCATACACACACACACACACACACACACACACACACACACACCCCACTCACACACACACACACACACACACACACACACACACACACCACGCACGCACGCACACACGTGCATGCATGCACCCACACAAAAATATCAAACTCACGCGAAAAACATACACACGCAAACACAAAAACAAATGCTCTTGCATACACACACACACCACCCACCCCACACACACCACACATGTGCATGCACCCAGACAAAAATACCAAACTCCCACATACACATGCAAAAACACACAAACAAATGCTCACGTGCGTACACGCACACACACACACAACACAACACACACACACGCTCATGCACACAAAAACACCCCTTCCTCATCACACACACACATGCAAATCCCCTCACCCTACCCCTCCCCCCGTACACACACACACACAACACACCACCTCAACACACCCACACACACCACACACACACCACACACACACAACACACACACACACACATGTAACAACAACTCATCAGCACAATGACTTAATCTCAGAGATGGCACGTGATAGTCGTAGAAAGAGGACAAAAACAACAAAAAAATCGTCGACATCAACAACAATGAGTTTAAGCCGGTGGTATGGCGTAAATCCCCTACTACTCCAATTTGCCCCATTCCCGTCTCATTCCCTGTCCCCTGGACCGAGTCTCAAGTGGCAGCTTTCCTGCCTCGACACCGGCTGCCTGACAAGAGAAAATTACCTGCATCCTTTTAATGAAGCCAATCGGAGACAACAGCGGCGCATGTCCGCCAGGTAAAACGCCTCCCAAGTCTTTGTCCACCCCCCCGGGACAAAAAAAGGAAAGAGAGAAAACAGAATCAAAACACTGCTGTCTTTCTCGGCTTTGATCAGATCGGAGATGATTAAAATTTTTAAAAAAACAAAAAAAAACCAGACACATGGTCAAGACATGCTGATAATCTTCACTGTATCCCGCATCAACCCCCCCCACCCCACCCCCACATCCCGTGGGAATGCCGGGAGCTCTTTCAGTATAAACAGTATCCCCGACTTTTGGAATTTCTGTGCTAGAAATTTCCTCCGTTGTCACTGACTTTGTTTCTGACTTGTTTCTATGCTTTTTTTCATCTCTTCCTGTCGTTTTCTATCTGACTGGTTGGTCCATTCACCTTTATGTTTTCCATAAAACCATACATGCTTTCGGTTCACTAGGATTGATAATTGGGTACATGTACTAAATGTAATTTTAGCTCTGGGAATATGTGTGGTGGCAATTTAAGTACTATAGATCAGTTTTATGTATGTTCTTGTCCACTTGTTATATTTATGCTTTTGTCTTCTTGTTTAATTCCTTCTGATGATGTACTGGACAAAGTGGCCAATGCCAGGGGCATTTCCTTAGATTATTTGTGTGAATGCAGTGATAAGTGTACTTTAATTTTCATTTTCCAAATTTTCTTTATCCCAGGGTCATCGATGTGTTTAGATGTGTATGTTTCGTATGAGATGGTTGTAGCTCTGATATGGCTCTGAGAGGTCAGCTGGGCTTTAAACACTAACACTTAGTACTAACACTAATACTAATGATAATAATGATGATGATGACGATCACGCTAATGATAATCCCACGTCAAATCGAGTGTCTCTGTTTCTCTGTCCGTCTGTGTGTCTGTGTATCTGTCTGCCTGTCTGTCTGTTTCTCTGTTTGTATGTATGTCTGTCCTGTCCTAGTGCTGTCTGCCTGTTCGTCTGTGTGCATAATGCTATTCGATCGAATGTACTGTCTGTCTGTCAGTCTTGTATGTCTGTCTGCCTGTCCATTCATCTGTATTCAGTCCTGGGAACCGGTCGCCGTGGTGTAGTGTTTAGCGCAAAGGATTACCGACTGGAAGGTTGAGGGTTCGAATCTCCATCAGTCTCTTAAAAACATGATCGTGGGATTTTTTCAGATCCAACCGGCTCCTACCCAGAGCTGAGTGTGCTATGGGCTCATTGGGAAGATTGTAGCCACACAATCGAGTCTCGTCTACTTTACGGATGTGTCATTGACGGTGTTGCTGAAATCTTCTGATCAACACCGCAGGTGTCTGCATCTTTCGGGTATTGTTGATGCCAGGATATATTATGACGTAAGTTTAGAGTACAATCCCGTCACGCGGTCTCAATCCTTGATGGAACTCCATAGCATCATGATTATCATTCCTCATCGTCCTCATCATCATGGCTTTGTAAAAAATGTGCCATTCTGTGGCCATTAAGCCGTTAAGGTGACGTGAAAAATGGGACAAAAAAGGAAAAGGTGAATATAAAGGAAAATATCCAAAAGTGAGATAACTCAAATAAATAAGTAAATAGATAAATAAATAAATAAATAAAAAATATTCAGTCCTGGACTGGATTGAGGGGTCATCACCAAAATATCTATTTCAGGAATGTACTGTCAGTACAACAGGAAAGCTGGAGGGAAAGAGAACACCGGGTAGACCAAGGGAGAATTATATTGGACGGACTTGCAGTGTGTCTGAGGTTAGAAAGAGTGGTAGATATGCTTACAGCGACAAAGGATAGATTCGTATGGAGGGCCATGATCGCCAACGCCATGCGGCACGGCACTGTCGGCTTAACATTAACCGCATTTAGAAAAGATCCATACCTACACTACGTTATATTCAAACAAAATAAACATTCGTGCCTAAGATCAGAAAGATTTAAAACTGTTATTGTGTTCAGTTGAAAAAAAAATCAGCAGAAATTACCAAATGATTTTTTGACGTTCAGTAAAGCAGTGCTGGGCCCAGCTTGCTGTAACACACCCCATTCCAAATTTACTTGTTAAAATGGCTTGAACTGATCTAAAACTTGTACCAGTGTCATGAATGATCTCTTCACACATTATTCACATGGCAAGGCATTGGGGGTCCTATTTTAGCGTGTGGGTGTTATGTCTATACTTGTTATCAATCTGTCACTGAAATAGTTTGAATTACAGTGTAGTGCAAAGTATGTCTTCGTCTTCCATGTTTTCAACAAACACACACATACATACATGCATCACACACACACACACACACACACACACACACACACACACACACACACACACACGCATGTACACACACACACACACACACACACATACACACACAAACACACACACACACACACAAACGTACTCTCACACACACGCATGTGTACATACACACACACAAAACACACACACGCGCGCGAGCGCGCACGTACGCACACACACACACAACCAACAACGACAACAAAGAAAATAAAAGGGCCAGTTCGGCACTGTATGGCGCCCCATAGATTCTACAGAATGGAAAACCGTACATTATCGTTGTTACAACAACTGTTGCATTAAATTCAAAGATTAATCAAAACCGATCAACTTGCAACAGAAGAAATGACAAAACTGTTGAATAGAACAACCAATCTTTCTGGGATCCGATACAACTGCATCATATTCTTCAACTTCATGCCTGTATTTCAACTCCTTTTCATTTTTATGCATGTGTTTCCACTCTTTTTCAACTGCATGCTTGTGTTTCAACTCTATTTCAACTTCGTGCCTGTGTTTCAACTCTTTTTCAACTTTATGCCTGTGTTTCGACTCTTTTTCAACTTTATGCCTGTATTTCAACTTTTTTTCTAAAATTTCGATACACCTGGTAAAGTATTATACATACATCTAAACTTTTAGTTCTCTGATAAACTTGCTATTCCATTCACGTGGGGGTGGTATTGTTGTGGAAATCAGAAGATAGCAATAAAAAGGAAGTGAACATGTGGAGAAAAAGAAACAACAGATAAATTTATAAAAGTAAACAAAATAAACTTAACAAAACACTGTATATAGTTTAAAGAAAAAAACAATTATGGTAAAACAGCCTAAAACCCGCTTTGCAAATAGTAAGAGCAAGAAAAAAAAATCTTCTCGAAATCTCCCTAACTCTTTAGCTATCTCATCTCTCATTTACTTAATGTGTGTTCGCATTTAGGGGATTTTCAGACGAGTAAATGGCAGGCCTGTATCTAATCTTATTTTATCTTACTTTGTTCTTCCAAGAAAGTGTAAGTCTTTCGCCCTCCGCGTAGACCTGTCTCTGCTACCATTTCGTGAAGAGAGTCAATAGGAGAGGACAAGATTTATATTTCCAATTAGTTTATTGCACTACGCTTTCTCTTCTTTTTTTCACTTTTCACCCAGCCACAGACAGACAAACGAACAGACAGACAGGCGAACGGACGCGGATTGAGAGGATGATTCAGGCACTATGAAGATGAACAAGTTGGAAAGACGAGACAGAGACTAACAAACACTGGGAAAGATTTTGTTATTATTATTGTTGTTATCATTATCATTATTATTATCATTATTATCATTATTACCGTTATGTATTTGTTGTTACATGTATTATTATTATTATTATTATTATTATTATTATTATTATTATTATCTCATCATCATCATTATTCCATGCAGACTTATAACCGGTAGATGGGGCTCATCAGTCTGGGAAGACAGCTCATCTAAGAGAAGGAAAACTCTTATTTCAAACCTCCGCTGCCTTTCGGCCATACCCACTCATAGGAAAGGCTTCGAGAGTCAACCCTGAGGAAAAATCCGGAGCCGGAGTCCCCAAGGCAGTCCGAGGCTGTATACAGCAACGTTCTGGCAACTCCTGCGACGGCACTGGAACCATGTGTATCGGCGCTTGCCTTTCCAATGGACCATTCCAGCAACGTGGAGAGGGGGGGTCTGCTGCATGGGTAACAGCTTGCCCTCCATACTTACTTACCCAGGCCTTGCGCTCTGGAGAGGTCATTCCAGCTTCGCTTTGCAGCGTCGACAAAACACGGGAAGTATCAGTCTACCGGTTATAAGTCTGCATACTCAATTGGATCAGCATCAATGACCATGAACTAGATGTCGTCCATGACTTCGTTTATCTGGGCTCAACTATCTCAGACACCCTCTCACTTGACACAGAGCTCAACAGGCGCATCGGCAAGGCAGCTTCCACCATGACCAGACTGACAAAGAAAGCATGGAACAACAGCAAGCTGACTGAGCACACAAAGATCCAGATCTACAGAGCCTGCGTCGTGAGCACCCTCCTGTATGGCAGCGAGTCCTGGACTTTGCGTGCCCAACAAGAGCAAAAGCTCAATGCTTTTCACATGCGTAGCCTCCGACGCATTCTAAACGTCACCTGGCAGGACAAGGTCCCAAACAACACTGTCCTGGAAAGAGCTGGATGCACCAGCATGTACATGCTGCTGAAACAGAGACGTATGCGCTGGCTCGGCCATGCCGTGGGCATGGACGACGGACGGATCCCTAAAGACCTCCTCTACGGAGAACTGGTGTAGGGAAAACGTCCCACAGGCAGACCACAGCTGCGATTCAAAGAGGTGTGCAAGAGGGACCTAAAAGCCTTGAACATCGACCAGAACAACTGGGAAGCAACAGCCCTCGAACGGTCAGCCTGGAGACAGACTGTGCAGAAAGGTCTCTCCAAGTTCGAAGAGACACTCGCTCAGCAGCACGAGGAAAAGAGAATGAGAAGAAAGGCTGCAGCCCAGGCAGACAGACCAGCGTCAGACTTCATCTGTGCCCTCTGCCACAGGGACTGTCATTCCCGCGTCGGACTGGCAGCCACACCCGACGCTGCACCAGAATAAACACCAAGAGCGCAACTCCATAGTCTTCCGAGACTGAAGGATGCCTATGCTATGCATCATTATTATCATCATCATCATCGTCATTATTATTATTGGTATATTTACTACTGGTATATTCGTTATTTGCTATCATTATTACCGTTATTATTGTTGTTACATTTATTATTATTATTATTATTCATTATTATTATTATTATTATTATCATCATTATTATCATTATCATCATCGTCATTATTATTACTGGTATATTTGCTACTGGTATATTCGTTATTTGCTATCATTATATTCATTGTTATTATCATTAATACTATCATTTCATTACTATTATTATTGTTGTTATTATTATTATATAATTATTGTCATGATTATTGTTATCATTATTACTATTATTATTATTATTATGATGATGATGATGACGACGACGACGACGATGATGATGATGATGATGATGAGATGATGATGATGATGATGATGATGATGATGATGATGATGATGATGATGATATTTGATGTATTGCAGATCCATAGTCATTCTGCGTTTGTGAAACTGCTATAATCCCCGTTGGCCTTATACAATAAATTTCGTGTTCGTGTGTGTGCGTGTTCTCTCTCTCTCTCTCTCTCTCTCTCTCTCCTCTCTCTCTCTCTCTCTCTCTCTCTCTCTCTCTCTCTCTCTCTCTCTCTCTCTCTCTCTCTCTTCTTCGTCTTATTTTTATTATTATCACTATCAATATTATCTTTCTTTCTTTTTCTTTTACTTACTTATTCATTAATTTATCTACCTACTATATGTCTATCTATCTATCTATACTATCTACCTCCTCTCTCTCTCT
>JAPXFY010000022.1:43798013-43800513 GCA_030674185.1 Monoplex corrugatus
CACTGTGTGTTGGGTTTTGTGCAGGGCTGACTTTGTCTTCCAGTGTAGTCACTGCCAGAATCATATCTGGATAAAACTGAGTAGCAAGATCATTAATAAAGAAGATTAGGAAAAGACAAGCAACACTTATAGGACATATTATAAAGAAAGGGGAATTAGAGCACCTGGTCACAACTGAGTAGCAAGATCATTAATAAAGAAGATTAGGAAAAGTCAAGCAACATTTGTAGGACATATTATAAACAAAGGGGAATTAGAGCACCTGGCCACAACTGAGTAGCAAGATCATTAATAAAGAAGAATAGGAAAAGACAAGCAACACTTATAGGACATATTATAAAGAAAGGGGAATTAGAGCACCTGGTCACAACAGGAGAGCTGGAGAGAAAGAGAACACCAGGTAGACCCAGGGAGAAAATATTGGACGGGCTCGCAGGGTGGCTGAGGACAGAGAAGGTGGGAGATGTACTTGCAGCGACAGGGGTAGATTCGTATGGAGGGTAATGATCGCTGACGCCATGCGGCAAGGTACATGATGATGATGAGATAGCAAGAAACTCTAGGGACAGCTGGACAGCAGAAGGTCTTTAGAGGAGAGCCCCCACCACCATCACCACCCCCACCACCACCACCATCACCATCACCACCACCATCACCATCACCACCACCATCACCATCACCACCACCATCACCAACCGTCAAGGAATTGTTTCCATCCTTAACTCCTGACATTCTAATCTAAGGGATCCGGGCCGCATCCAGGTCATGACTCTCGAACGATTCTCTGCTGTCGCTCGCCAATTTTTCAACAACAACAACAAAGCATATTTGCATGGGGCACATGATGATGAGGACGATGATGATGATGATGATGATGATGATGGTGATGGTGATGATGATGGTGATGATGATGATGATGATGATGATGATGACATGTAAAGACTTCTGTCCTTAAAGAAGAAAGAAAACAGATGCTATCTATATAAAAAAAGAAAAATGAATAAGCAACAAATTCTGGATAAACAAATCATGATAACAGTCACTGCTTGCAATCACCATCATAGATAAACAGAGGCAGTCATGGAGGAAACCTCTACGGTTCAGACAATACTTTCAGTTTCAGTTTCTCAAGATAACGACCTCATCCTCGGAATAAATCCTGTATATGCACTAACGCCACTGATGCCCATGTAATGGAGAAGATCCAAAATGACTATAGTATAAACCTTAACCCATTGAATCCCAAACCCGTTCCACCAACTGCAAAAACTTAATCTAGTGACTTCTTCATCTTCCTGTGGGAAGCTGGTGGATAGGGTGAGGGAATCAAAGTGTTAAGCTATTGCTTTGCTAACATGGTTGGCGGTGCAGAATGCTGGTGGACAGGGTGAGGGAATCAAAGGGTTAAGTTTTTGCTTTTACTAACATGGTTGACAATGCAGGAAACTGGTGGACAGGGTGAGGGAGTCAAATGGTTAAGTTTTTGCTGTGTTAGTATGGTTGGCGGTGCAGGATGCTGGTGGACAGGGTGCGGGAATCAAAGGGTTAAGTTTTTGCTGTGCTAGCATGGTTGGCGGTGCAGGATGCTGGTGGACAGGGTACGGGAATCAAAGTATTAAATGGCGCCTCGAGGTATTTACAAATTCCTGTTTGGATAGTTATAGCCCCGGCTATAAGTGAAACCTTGGCGGAAAAAGTATCAAATGGTCGTTTCAACTTGTTCCACTCAACCAGTTAGATGAAATTTTTAACAGCGCCCTGATGATGCTCCTCTTCTCACTGTAGCTGACGCAAACCTAACAACAGCGTCAGCTACAGTGAGAAGAGGAGCATCATCAGGGCGCTTTCCATGCCGAGACGACACAGGGATGACTACCACCTGTTGTCTAGAGAGCAGCAAGTTGCCCTGGTGAGGTTGCGCACTGGTCACAATAGGCTGAACAGCCACATGTACTGCAAACTGAAACTGGCGCCCTCCCCAACCTGTCCCTGCGGTCAAGAAGACCAAACCACGGAGCATACACTCCAAAGATGTCCCCTTCACCAGGTGGCAAGACAGGACGTGTGGCCGACAGACACTCCGCTGACAACCAAACTCCATGGCTGCAGACAGGAGCTGGAAAAGACGGCTGCATTCATCGCCCGGACTCAGATGATGTGTAGCAGCGTACGCCAAGAAGAAGAAGAAGAACAGCATCGTATGACATGAGATGGGCAGCCAACAGGCCAGTTGTTCATGTTTGCCGGCTGGGATTGAACTCCAGATGTCAGATCTTTGAGTCCACGGCTCCATCAAACGAACCGACCATTCAACCTACGACCCGTACACAACTCTGGTTAAAAAAGGAAAATGTTTCAATCTGAAAACTGTACACACACACACGCACGCACGCACGCACGCACGCACAAACACACACACACTTACACACAGACACACACACACATAAACACACACACACCACACACACACACACACACACACACACACACACACACACAC
>JAPXFY010000022.1:43810513-43813013 GCA_030674185.1 Monoplex corrugatus
GAGAGAACAGAGAGACGGAGGCAGAGAAACAGACAGACAGAGACAGAGGGACAGACAGACAAACAGATAGAGACAGAGAGAGAGAGAGACAGACAGACAGACAGACAAACAGAAATTGAAAGAGAGAGAGAGATATATATATATACAGATAGACAGACAGACACACAGAGACAGAAAGACAGAGAGACAGACAGAGGATGACACTATGAGACAGAAACAGAGAAATAGCGCGCAAGACAAACAGAAACAAATAAAAATAGAGACAGAGAGACAGCGACAACAAAAAACAGCGACAGAGACAGAGACATTGAGACAGTAAATGAGCTGACTTCCATCACCCACCCACCCACCCACCCACCCCACCCCCCACCAGAACCGAACCGAACAGACGACAAACGAAAACGGCAATGGATGACATCACTGCCATTGCGACATTCACGGTGAACGTTTTAGCGTACGTACTATATAGACAAGTGAGAGGGAGGGAAGGGGAGGGGAGGGGAGGGGAAAAAAATCTATGGGATTCAAATCAGACGAGCACGATGTTCACATTCACATTCACCTCAGGGCTCCCCTCATCGTGAGAAAAGCCTCGATCGATGGTAACAACCCCCCACCCCCATCCCACATCAGCACCATCACCCCCACGCCCACCCTCACTCTCACCCCCCACACTCACCCTCACTCTCATCCCCACACTCACCCTCACTCTCATCCTCACCCTCACTCCCACCCTCACCCTCACCCCCACACTCACCCTCACTCTCATCCCCACCCTCACCCCCACCCTCACCCTCACCCCCTCTCCTACCCTCACTCTTATCCCCACCCTCACCCTCATCTCCCACCCTCAACCCACCTCACCCTCAGCCCCACCCTCACCCCCATCCCCACCCTTACCCCACCCTCACCCCCACCTTACCCCACCCTCACCCCACCCCCACCCTCACCCCCACACTCATCCTCACCCTCACCCCACCTCACCCCCATCCCCACCCTTATCCTCACCCTCATCCCCACCTTCACCCCTAAAAAAACGCGCATTCTTTACGGTGGAATGTCAGTCAACCCGCGCTGGGTTTCCTCCTACCCCCCCCCACCCCGTCCTTCCTCCCTCCTCCTCGTGTAAGAGTTGACTCCCCTTGTCTTCTTCTCTTCTCCCTCCTCCCCCCCCCCACACCCGAAACCACCTCCCACCCATGTTCAGTTGTTTTTTTTACGTGGAAACAGTACAAATGGTAAGTGGGATAATGTGTCAGATCGACCTGGTGGTGTTGGGGGATCTGATTGTGTGGGATGTAGGAGAGCAGTGCGTGTGTGTGGGGGGGGGGGGGGTTTAGGGTTCAGAGAGTGCATGTGGGGTTGTCAGTTGGGTTTGGGGGTTTTTTTTTGGTATTTTTTTTAAAATTCTGTTCGGGGTTGAGGAAGCTAAAGCACACAGGAGCATTCGGTGCTGCTTCTCATGATTCTGGTCCCGAGAAAAGCTGACATTTCTATTCCTTTATTGCCTGAAAGTCATGACAGCAACCTTTATCGTTGAGCCTTTTTCTTTTTCTTTTTTTTTTTATCTTTTTTTTTTTTTTTTTTATTTATTTATTTACTTTTTTTTTAGTTTCAGTTTCAGTTTCTCGACATGACGTCTCCGCGCTCGGAACGAATTCCATAATTATGCACTAGCGTCACAGGTGTGGTGATCATGGCACAAGCCTTAAGCTTGCACATAAACCCATGAGCTGGCCAGGTCCTGAGGCCTTACCTAGATTATGTTTTACCTAGTCTATATGTTATGCTGGTATTTTATCAGCCTACCACTGGAATAATCTTGGTTACACATAAATGACATGTGTATGTCTGTATCTTACCTTCAAAAAAAGGAACATGTATGTAAAGTAAATAAATAAATAATTAAAGGTCTGATACACAACCCAACTAGCTATTCTGTATAAACTCGTCTCATATGAGAGAACCCATCCCCCAACCCCACCCCCCACCCCCTAGTCAATGCCCAAATGCTCAGCCGTCTATCAACTAGGTGAAGCCAATATTTTCTTAATCATAGACAGGTAAGTAAGTAAGTAAGCAAGCAAGCAAGTATGTAAGTAAGCAAGCAAGTAATTAAGCAAATAACTAAGCAAGCAAGTAAGTAAGCAAGCAAGTAAGTAAGTAAGCAAACAAGCAAGTAAGTAAGCAAGTAACTAAGCAAGCAAGCAAGGAAGTAATTAAGTAAGCAAGTAAGCAAGCAAGCAAGTAAGCAAGTAAGTAAGTAAGTAAACAAGCAAGTAAGTAAGCAAGCAAGTAAGTAAGTAAGCAAGCAAATAAGCAAGCGAGTAAGCAAGCAAGCAAGCAAGCAAGTAAGTAAGTAAGTAAGTAAGCAAGTAAGCAAGCAAGTAAGTAAGCAAGCAAGTAAGCAAGTACGTAAGTAAGTAAGCAAGTAAGTAAGCAAGTAAGCAAGTTAGTAAGCGAGCAAGTAAGCAAGCAAGCAAGCAAGCAAGCAAGTAAG
>JAPXFY010000022.1:43820513-43828013 GCA_030674185.1 Monoplex corrugatus
CACAGAGAATGCCACAACGCACACAACTCAATTCTAGATAAATTACCCACACATTGCCCAACAACTGTTAGGTATATATCATGAAAAGTAAAACAAAATTTAATAAAATAAAAATCCATCTTTCTCTAAAATACACACTGTGGAATAAAAAGAACCAAAGACAGCGCGAAACCCACCTGCGGTAACCATAGATATAAATAATAGCGCAGATTGGCAACGTCGTACGAGCGACTGAATTAGTTGCCAATCTCCCCCTATCCATGTCTATGATCATATCACAGAGTGCGACAGAGCCAGTTGCCTGTCTCTCTATGTGTATCTATGATCACTTCACAAGAGCACGGCAAAAGAACTTCCGACCCCATATCCATGTCTATGATCACATCATAACATCGTGTTGCCTATCTTCCTATTCATGTCTATGATCGCATCACAACAGATCGTGTCGCTTGTCTCCGTACCCATGTCTATGATCACATCATAACAGCGTGTTGCCTATCTTCTTATCCATGTCTATGCTCACATTCACAACAGATCGTGTCGCTTGTCTCCCTAGCCATCTCTATGATCACATCACAAATAGAATGTGTTTCCTATATCCCTATCCATGTCTATGATCACATCACAAAAGAACGGCAGAGCTGATTGCCTGTCTCCCTACCTATCCGTATCCACGATCACATCACAACATAGAATATTGCCTGTCTCCCTATCCACGTCTATGAATCACATCACATCAAGTACGACAGAGCTGATTGCTTGTCTCCCTACCTATCGATGTCTATGGCGGGTAACTTAACACGATGTAAATCATAAACGCTATCCGCACAATCTCACGTCGCCTTACACTTTGGCAGGGGAGGTAAACGTGAAAAGGTCAGCGCTAAGGTGAGACAACTTTGATGGATTGATCACTTGATCTGAATGCTTCAGATTGGCGGAACAAGTGAGGGTCGTGGTTTCTGTTTCATCTTTAAGCTTTATGCTGAAGTTTGCGATTTCTTTTTTCTCTTTATCTTTTGTTGTTTTTTAACGATAGCTATACGCAGCGCCAATTTCGCAAGGTATGAGGAATGCAGACCAAAAATTAAAAAACAAAGCAAAACAAAGGTGATAGGCGCGGTGGTGGAGTGGTTATGACGTACTACTTCCAATCGGAAGATCAGGAGTTCGATCCTCCTCGGGTACCTTCTGCTTGGTGGGTAAAGGGTGGAGATTTTTTTCCCCATCTCTCGGGTCAACGTGTGTGCAGACCTCTTAATGCTTAACCCTTTGGCTCTCACACCCTGTTTACCGGCTTCCTGCATTTGTCAACCATGCTGGCAAAGCAAAAAAACTTAACCCTATGACTCCGTCACCCTATCTACCAGCTTGCTGCAACAGGAAGCTTGCGGATAGGTTGCGGGAGTCAAAGGTTAAGTTTTTTTGCAGTTGGTGGATAGGGTATGGGAGTCAAGGGGTTAACATTTTTTGCAGTTGGTGGATAGGGTATGGGAGTCAAAGGGTTAACTGTTTTGCAGTTGGTGGATAGGGTGTGGGAGTCAAGGGTTAACTTTTTTGCAGTTGGTGGATAGGGTGTGGGAGTCAAAGGGTTAACTGTTTGCAGTTGGTGGATAGGGTGTGGGAGTCAAGGGGTTAACTTTTTTGCAGTTGGTGGATAGGGTGTGGGAGTCAAAGGGTTAAGTTTTTGCAGTTGGTGGATAGGGTATGGGAATCAAAGGGTTAACTGAACTGTTTTGCAGTTGGTGGATAGGGTGTGGGAGTCAAAGGGTTAACTGTTTTGCAGTTGGTGGATAGGATGTGGGAGTCTAAGGGTTAAACAAACACCCTCATGTGTATACGCTTGTAAGGTTTTTCGTTACTCATTGACTGTTACAAACAACGCTTTTACTTCGATAAGATTATCCTCTTCTTCCCCCCCCCCTCTACCCCACTGATTATCCTCTTCTTCCCCCTTCTACCCCACTGATTATCCTCTTCTCCCCCCCCCTTCTACCCCACTGATTATCCTTTTCTCCCCCTTCTACCCCACTGATTATCCTCTTCTTCCCCCTTCTACCCCACTGATTATCCTCTTCTTCCCCCTTCTACCCCACTGATTATCCTCTTCTCCCCCACTGATTATCCTCTTCTCCCCCTCTACCCCACTGATTATCCTCTTCTTCCCCCTTCTACCCCACTGATTATCCTCTTCTCCCCCTCTACCCCCACTGATTATCCTCTTCTTTCCCCCCTTCTACCCCACTGATTATCCTCTTCTTCCCCCTTCTACCCCACTGATTATCCTCTTCTCCCCCCCCTTCTACCCCACTGATTATCCTCTTCTTCCCCCTTCTACCCCACTGATTATCCTCTTCTCCCCCTTCTACCCCACTGATTATCCTCTTCTCCCCCTTCTACCCCACTGATTATCCTCTTCTCCCCCTCTACCCCACTGATTATCCTCTTCATCCCCCCCTTCTACCCCACTGATTATCCTCTTCTCCCCCCCTTCTACCCCACTGATTATCCTCTTCTCCCCCCCTTCTACCCCACTGATTATCCTCTTCTTCCCCTTCTACCCCACTGATTATCCTCTTCTCCCCCTCTACCCCACTGATTATCCTCTTCTCTCCCCCCCCTTCTACCCCCCTGATTATCCTTTTCTCCCCCTTCTACCCCACTGATTATCCTCTTCTTCCCCCTTCTAACCCCACTGATTATCCTCTATTCTTCCCCCTTCTACCCCACTGATTATCCCTTTCTCCTCCTCTACCCCCCCCCTCACCCCCCTGTATTATCCCTTCTCTCCCCCCCCTTCTACCCCACTGATTATCCTCTTCTCCCCCCCTTCTACCCCACTGATTATCCTCTTCCCCCCCTTCTACCCCACTGATTATCCTCTTCTCTCCCCCCTTCTACCCCACTGATTATCCTCTTCCCCCCTTTACCACTGATTATCCTTCTTCATTCTTTCCCTTTCCTTCTACCCCATGATTTACTCTTCTCCCCCTTCTACCCCACTGATATCCTCTCTCCCCCCTTCTACCCCACTGATATCCTTCTCCCATCCCTTCTACCCCACTGATTATCTCTTCTCCCCCCCGTCTACTCCCGCTGATGATTTCTTCTCCCCCACCCTTACTTCCCTTCCCACTGATTATCTCTTTCTCCCCCTTTGCTACCCCTGATTATCCTCTTCCTCCTTTCACCCCACATTACCTCTCCCCTACCCCACTGATTACCTCTTCTCCCCCCCTTCTACCCGCTGATTATCCTCTTCTCCCCCCCCCTTCTATCCTCACTGTATACCTCTTCTCCCCCTTTACCCGCTGATTATCCTCTTCTCCCCCCCCCTTCTACCCACTGATTATCCTCTTCTTCTCCCCCTTGTACCCTGATTATCCTTCTCTCCCCCCCCCCTTCTACCCCACTGATTATCCTCTTCTCCCCCCCCTTCTACCCCACTGATTATCCTCTTCTCCCCCCCTTCTACCCCGCTGATTATCCTCTTCTCCCCCCTTCTACCCCGCTGATTATCCTTCTCCCCCCCCTTTACCCCACTGATTATCCTCTTTCTCCCCCCCCTTCTACCCGCTGATTATCCTCTCTCCCCCCCCCTTCTACCCCACTGATTATCCTCTTCTCCCCCCTTCTACCCACTGATATACCTCTTCTCCCCCCTTCTACCCCACTGATTATCCTCTCTCCCCCTTCTACCCCACTGATTATCCTCTTCTCCCCCCTTCTACCCCACTGATTATCCTCTTCTCCCCCCCTTCTACCCCACTGATTATCCTCTTCTCCCCCCCCTTCTACCCCACTGATTATCCTCTTCTCCCCCCCTTCTACCCACTGATTATCCTCTTCTCCCCCCCTCTACCCCACTGATTATCCTCTTCTCCCCCCCTCCTTCTACCCCACTGATTATCCTCTTCTCCCCCCCCCTTCTACCCCACTGATTATCCTCTTCTCCCCCCTTCTACCCCACTGATTATCCTCTTCTCCCCCCTTCTACCCCACTGATTATCCTCTTCTCCCCCCCCTTCTACCCCACTGATTATCCTCTTCTCTCCCCCCCCTTCTACCCCACTGATTATCCTCTTCTCCCCCCCCCCTTCTACCCCACTGATTATCCTCTTCTCCCCCCCCTTCTACCCCACTGATTATCCTCTTCTCCCCCCCCCTTCTACCCCACTGATTATCCTCTTCTCCCCCCCCCTTCTACCCCACTGATTATCCTCTTCTCCCCCCCCTTCTACCCCACTGATTATCCTCTTCTCCCCCCCCCTTCTACCCCACAGATAATAACAGTTCACTGTCATACGCCACACAGACCTCAATGCTCGCGCACGCTCTCACCTCTTCCACACACACACACACACACACACTCACACACATACATCATACATACACACACACAAACACACACTCACACACACACACACACACATACATACTACATCACACCACAAACACACACACACACACACACACACACATACATACATACCACACACACAAACACACTCACACACACACACACACACACATACATACTACACACACACAAACACACACACACACACACACTACAACCACACCACACACACACCCACGCACACACAACACACACACTACATACATACACACACACAACACACACACACATCACACACACACACACACACACCCACACACATACACACACACACACAACCCTGAGCAAACTAATGAAGCCTGATCGTTCTAATGTTCTCATCGCTCCCTCTTGTTCGTTTAAATTGTTTGAAGGTACCTACCTTATATGATACAATGCCTTATGATTTTCATAGATTCTTCCACCTCATAGACACCTCTTTGTCATCATCTCATCTCATCTCATCTCAACTCAACACAACTCAACTCAACTCAATTCAACTCAACTCAACTCAACTCAACTCAACTCAATTCAACTCAACTCAACTCAACTCAACTCAACTCAACTCAACTCAACTCAACTCAACTCATCTTATCTTATCTTATCTTATCTCATCTATCTCATCTTATCTTATCTTATGTATTCATTCATTTGTTCATTTACTTACTAAATTATTTGTCCTTTTTTTTTTTTTTTTTGTCTAAAAGCACATATGTGAATAGACGTTAAAAGAACTAACGAACGAAGGAAAGAACGCATGCAGGAAGAATATCAAATATGCAAAATAAGAGATCCAAAACAAGTGCGACTGCCCGCGCCCAAGCAAACAGGAACCAGAAGAACAAGCAAACCAAAGCAAGCGCGTATTCAACACAACAAGACAAGACAAGACAAACAGCGCAAATTTTCGGCCAACCGGCCTTTGTCAAGCGCGAATGCACGGTCACAAACAGACCACAAACAACACCAAACAACGGATAATAAAAAGAGGACTAAAAAAAACTTCCCTGCGGCCTCGTCCAGTGGATAAAAAGGGACCAAAAAAAAACAACAACTGTATGTCATGTCAGTGGCTTATGGAGACATGAACACACCCAGCATGCACACCCACCGAAGACGGAGTATGCAGACTGTGCAGCAACATACCGCCCGCACAATGTGGACAAAACAACGTGCACATACTTATCAAAAACTTTGAAACATTGAAAATTAACAAATAAAATAGAATAATTAGAATGAAATTTTCATTTAATATAACTGAAGGAAAAAAAAAACAAACACAAAACAAGAAAAAACAAAGGGAGTTCTGTGTTTATAAGCATCAGCAACTGATTTTCAATTCAAAGTTGTTTATGAAGGTTTTTCTTTTGTTTGTCTGTTTGTTTTTCGTTTTGCTGTTGTTGTTGTTGTTGTTGTTGTTGTTGTTGTTGTTGTTGTTGTTGTTGTTGCTGTGCTGCTGCTTGTGTTGCTTGCTGCTGCTGTGCTGCTGCTGCTGCTGCTTTTTAAAATTTATTCTCTATTTACTCATTATTTATTGTTAATTTATTTATTTATTTATTTTGTAACAATAATTTCAATTATTCCTCTTTCTAATGTGAAATACGTTACTGTCCTGATGATGATGATGATGATGATGATGATGATGATGAGATGATGATGATGATGATGATGATGATGATGATGATGACAATAGTATTAAAATAATAATATAATGATAATGATGATAACAATAATAATAATAATGATAATAATAACAACAGTAACAACACTAATGATGATGATGATGATGATGATGATGATGATGATGATGATGATGATGATGATGATGATGATGTGATTGATGTGATGATGCTACTACTTCTGCTACTACCATTAATAATAATAATAATAATAATAATAATAAAAACAACAACAACAATAGTAATAATAACAATAATGTCGTGGTTTAGAGATCCCTCCAACACCTGAGTGTCCTTGAGGACTGTGCACATTGTTGATATACTAGAAGATATGACATGAAAACACGGACAAACATTGTGTCGCGCATACACACACGCACACACACACATGACACACACACACACACACACACACACACTCACTCACTCACACACATACACATGCACACACCACACACACACACACGCACCATGCACACACACACACACCACAACCACAAGCAACACACACACCAATATATACAACACACGCACAACACAAACGCACACATACACATACACACAACATGCACACACACCACACACACACACACACGCACACACGCACGCACGCCACGCACACATGAACATACACCACTACTACCACCAACACCGATTACTAACAACAACAACATACATGTAACAACAACAACAACACAGTCTAGACCATATACGTCCAAACTTAAAGAACACAGTCACAGTTTCTCTCCCGAGGACAACCCTGTCACACAATCTCAATCAAAAATAAGATTTCCCTAACATATACCACAATCGGCCAAGCTAAAGCAGCATTCAAGAAGATGACAAGCATTCTTACCAACAAATGCCTATCAATTACATCAGAAAGAGAGTCCTTGAATGTTATATAGAACCAATACGTTGACGATGCGAGGCGTGGACAGTCAGCAAGCAAAGCCAGAGCAAGATTGAGGCAGCCGAGATGTGGTTTCTAAGAAGAACGTTGAAGAGTCTCATGACAGCAAAGAAAACAAACGAGACAGTCTTGATGGAGGCAGACACAAGTAGATCACTCATAAGGAAGATTAGGAAAAGACAGGCAACATTTATAGGCCATTTTATGAGGAAGGGGGATTTTGGAGCACCTGGTCACAACGGGAAAGCTGGAATGGAAAGAGAGAGCACCGGGTAGACCCAGGGAGAGAATGCTGGACGGACTTTGCAGAGTGGCTAGGGATGAGGAGGGTGGGGGAGATGCTAGGGGCAACGAGAGATAGAGATGGTTGGAAGTCCATGGTCGCCAACGCCATGCGGCAGGGCACCTTGATGGATGATGATGATGATGATGATGATGATGATGATGATGATGATGATGATGATGATGATGATGATGATACCACATTCATCCCCATTCTAATCAACATC
>JAPXFY010000022.1:43833013-43835513 GCA_030674185.1 Monoplex corrugatus
TTAAGCCTAACCAGGTTCTGCCCAGAGTTGCATGTGCTGTGAGTTATTACATATATTGGGTTATATAGGTTAGGGTTCATTACACGGGGAAGATCAGACAGTAGTGTACCAACCATTTCACGGATGCGTCTTTGAGGATGTTGCTGACATCTCCTGAGCAACACCGCAGGTATCTGTATCTGTCAAACCCGGTTGACGCCAGGATATATTCGGAAAGTAAGTCAGGCAGTGTCAATCCAGAATGGAATTCCTTAATGTCATGATTTTTGTCCTCATCGTCACCATCATCACAGCGCTGTAAAAAAACTATCCCATATTCTGTGGCCATTCATGTGAGGGACAGCAAAAGAAAGTAATCAGCTTTGGTGTTTCATTCACCTAGTTCAATTCAGTTTTTTTAAACAATTTTTTTTAATTCTTTGTTTGTTGTTTTGTTTTGTTTTGCTTTCTTTTGTTTTGTTTTGTTTTGTTTTGTTTTGTTTTGTTTTACAACAAACGGACATCAAACATACAATATAGTATCGAAAATGATGATAACATTATATACATATGAAAAGATACTGCTGATATATGAACTCCATATAGCAAACTGTCAACATAACTTTTCAAATCATATTTTTGCTGTACGATAATTAAAGCATCAACGAACAGTGTGGAACAGAAATGATATCAACTTATACATGTAAGACAAGTATTGTTCACATACAAACAATCCATGACATACAAAACATATATAACAATATTCTACTAAACAGTGAAGGTTATATTGTGTACATCAAGATTTAAGAACACAATAGGACAAAAAAAAGATTCTAAACAATGAAGGTTATAGTGTGTACATCAATATTTTAAGAACATGCATTATCTAAACTTACACACTTTTGGATGTTATTGCCGGATCCATCAGATCATTTTATCCAACAATTCAATTTAGTTTTGAGGCAAATATTTTATCCAGAATCTTTCTGATTTGTAGCCTGTTGCTGTGTCCATTTTTAAGGATGGTGGACAGGTCTGTGACTGTGAGTGAATTTCTCTCGTGAAGCACCTTGATCCATAGTCAAGGCGCTATTTAATAAAAGTCATCAGCAGCAGCAGCAGCATGCAGCAGCAGCAGCAGTAGTAGTAGCAAAGTAGTAGTAGTTGTAGTAGTAGTGGTAGTATCATTATCATCATCATCATCATCATCATTATTTATTATTATTATTATTATTATTATTATTATTACTATTATTATTATTATTGTTGTTGTTGTTGTTGTTATCATTATTATCATCATTATTGTTGTTGTTATTCTTCTTCTTCTCCTTCGTCTTCGTCTTCTTTTTCTTTCTATTATTATTATTATCATTATTACCATCATCATTATTATTATTATTATTATTATTATTATATTATCATTATTATTATTATTATTATTATCATCATTACTATTATTATTATTATTATCATTATTTCGAGGTGTAAAGGAAAGACGTTAGGCTACTGCGACAAAACGAGAAGGACTTGATTCTCAGACTATCGAAAATAAAATGTATTCAGATGAAGCCACAGTCTCTATTATTCTGTGTGTGTATGTAAGAAGTGTGTGTGTGTGTGTGTATGTGTGTGTGTGTGTGTGTGTGTGTGTGTGTGGTGTGTGTGTGTGTGTGTGTGTGTGTGTGTGTGTGTGTGTGTGTGTGTGTGAAGTTTTCCAGCTTTTGTTGAATGCGTATGTAGTCTACTTGCTGCTTTTTTGTTTGTTTGTTTTTGTTTTTGTTTCTGGGTTGGGGGGGGGGGGGGGCTTTTTGGTTTTATTACTATTTATATTGTGGCTACCAATCTGTTTTACTTTTTATTTTCTGTTCACCAATCTATCTCTCTACTGAAGTTCTGGTCACCAATCTGTTTTATTATTTGTGTTCTGACTATCAATCTATCTTACTATTTATGCTCTGTTTACCAATCCTATTATTTGTATTCTGATTACCAAGCTATCGTACCATTTATATTATGGATACCAATCTATGTTACCATTTATATTCTGGTCACCAATCTATCTTACTCTTTATATTATGTTCACCATATTCTGGTTTCCAATCCATTTTACTGCTTATATTATGGTCACCATACTCTGGTTACCAATCTATCTTACTGTTTATATTATGGTCTCCAATTTCTATAATCAACCATGTTTCCATTAATATTCTGGTTACCAATCTATCTACTGTTTATTTATGGTCGCCAATTTCTATAACCAACCTATGTTACCATTAATGTTCTGGTTACCAATCTATCTTACTGTTTATATTATCGTCACCAGTTTCTGTAACCAACCCATATTACCATTAATATTCGGTTACCAAACCTATCTTACTATTCATATTCAGGTTACCAATCTATCTTACATTTGTATTCAGGTTTCCAATCTATCTTATATTCATATTGTGGTCACCAATCTATCATACTATTTGTACTCAGGTTTCCAATCTATCATACTATTTGTATTCAGGTTCCAATC
>JAPXFY010000022.1:43840513-43845513 GCA_030674185.1 Monoplex corrugatus
CGGATCGCACATTACATACACACACACAACAAACAAACTAAAACGTGAGACAATGTGTGCCTATTTTTAAACTGACGATAAATGTGTGGCTATTTGTAATCTGACGTGATAAATGTGTGGCCTATTGTAAACTGACGATAAATGTTGGCCTATTGTAATCTGACGTGATAAATTGTGGCTATTTGTAACTGACGATAAATGTTGGCAACAATCATTTGTAATTGACGTGATAAATGTTGGCTATTTGTAACTGACTGATAAATGTTGGCCTATTTGTAAACTGACGTGATAAATGTGGGCCTATTTGTAATGACTGATAATGTCGGCCTATTTGTAAGCTGACTTGATAAATGTTGGCCTATTTGTAACTGACTGATAAATCTGGCCTATTTGTAAGCTGACTTGATAAATGTCTGGCCTATTTGTAAACTGACTTGATAAATGTGTGGCCTATTTGTAAGCTGACTTGATAAATGTGTGGCCTATTTGTAAGCTGACTTGATAAATGTTGGCCTATTTGTAACTGACTTGATAAATGTGTGGCCTATTTGTAAGCTGACTTGTATAATGTGTGGCCTATTTGTAACTGACTTGATAAATGTTGGCCTATTTGTAACTGACTTGATAAATGTGTGGCCTATTTGTAACTGACTTGATAAATGTGTGGCCTATTTGTAAACTGACGTGATAAATGTTGGCCTATTTGTAAACTGACTTGATAAATGTGGCCTATTTGTAAACTGACTTGATAAATGTGTGGCCTATTTGTAAACTGACTTGATAATGTGTGGCCTATTTGTAAACTGACGTGATAAATGTGTGGCCTATTTGTAATCTGACTGATAAATGTGTGGCCTATTTGTAATCTGACTTGATAATGTGTGGCCTATTTGTAAACTGACGTGATAAATGTGTGGCCTATTTGTAATCTGACGTGATAAATGTGTGGCTATTTGTAATCTGACGTGATAAATGTGTGGCCTATTTGTAAATGACTTGATAAATGTGTGGCCTATTTGTAAACTGACGTGATAAATGTCTGGCCTATTTGTAAGCTGACTGATAAATGTGTGGCCTATTTGTAAACTGACGTGATAAATGTGTGGCCTATTTGTAAACTGACGTGATAAATGTCTGGCCTATTTGTAAACTGACTTGATAAATGTGTGGCCTATTTGTAAACTGACTTGATAAATGTGTGGCTATTTGTAAACTGACGTGATAAATGTGTGGCCTATTTGTAAACTGACTTGATAAATGTGTGGCCTATTTGTAAACTGAGTGATAAATGTGTGGCCTATTTGTAAATTGACTTGATAAATGTGTGGCTATTTGTATCTGACTGATAAATGTGTGGCTATTTGTAATCTGACGTGATAAATTGTGGCCTATTTGTATCTGACTGATAAATGTGTGGCTATTTGTAAACTGACTTGATAAATTGTGGCCTATTGTAATTGACTTGATAAATGTGTGGCCTATTTGTAAACTGACTTGATAAATGTGTGGCCTATTTGTAAGTTGACTTATAAATGTGTGGCCTATTTGTAAACTGACTTGATAATATGTGGCCTATTTTAGTCGACTTGATAAATGTGTGGCCTATTGTAAACTGACTTGATAAATATGTGGCTCTATTACTAGTTCGACTTAATAAATGTGTGGCCCTATCTGTAATACTGACTTGATAAATATGTGGCCTATTACTATTGATAAAAATGCGTGGCCTATTGTAAACTGACTTGTGGCCTATTTGTTCCTGTAATAAATCGTGTGGACCTATTGTGTAAACTGACTTGTGGGCCTATTTGTATCCTGATTTGATAAAAATGCGTGGCCTATTTGTAAACTGACTTGTGGCCTATCTGTATCCTGATTTGATATAAATGCGTGGTGTGACCTATTTGTAACGCTGACTGATAAAAAAAAAAAAAAAAAAAGAAGATGCCTGGCCTATTTGTTCAAATTTGTATAAACTGCTATATCATCATTGCCGTCATCAGAGGTTTATTGTTACCATGTATGACTAGCCATTCCAGAGCGCAACGACAACAATTAAGCCCCTGCTGCTCTTCTGTTTGCGGCGAGTTTCTACTCCCTTTCCGCTCGTCGTCTTCTTCTTTTATGGCTCGTCGCGCTCACGGCCGCAAACTCACTCACTCACACACACACACACACACACACACACACAACACAGAGAGAGAGAAACAGAGGGAGAGAGAGAGAGAGAGAAACAGAGGGAGAGAAAGAAACAGAGGGAGCGAGGGACAGAGAAACAGGGGGAGGGGGGTGAGAAAGAGAGACAGATAGACAGAGAGAGAGAGAGAGAGAGAGAGCAATACATACACACAGATTCCACACATACACACACACATATACACCCCACACACAATGCGCTTGCATGCACTGTAGCACATACACACACAGCGTGCGAGCACACGCACGCGACACACACACACACACACACACACACACTTATATATGTATACACACACAGATGCCAACACACACACACACACACACACACACACACACACACACAACACACACACACACACACACACAGATAACCACACAAAACACACACACACATACACACACATACAGATGACAACATAAACACACGCGCGCGCACACACAAAAAACACACACACACACACACACGCACACAACACAGAACACACACACACACACACAAACACACACCACACACACACACACACACACCCCACAACACACACACACAAAGAGCGACCTAAATCAAAAACCACGGTATTCTATACAGTTTAACGGTACAACCCGAGTATGGTCGTGACCTTTGAAAATAATGACATCTATCTCGTAAGATGCTCGTTTTTTCCCCAAGGACAAAAAAAAATTCCAGCAATTTTTTTTTTTCTTCCAGTTGGTTCTGCATCATGTCATTGCAGCTTGAAGAAGCGAAGAAGAAAACTACACACCACAAAAATGAATCGAAAAAGATTAACCCTTTGACTCCCTGCGGAATGTCCCCCAGCATCCTGCATTGTCAACCATGCTAGCAAAGCAAAAAAACTTAACTCTTTGACTCCCTCACCCTATCCACCAGCTTCCTGCAGGAAGCTGGTGGATAGGGTGAGGGAGTCAAAGAGTTAAGTTTTTTTTTTTTTGCAGTTGGTGGATAGGGTGCGGGAGTCAAAGGGTTAACAAAAGAACAAAAGGAAGAAGTAAGAAAACGGTAACGATTTGCGTTAAAACTATTTTCAGGATAGCCTCAAAAGAGATTTATAGATAAGAGATCGCAGTCTCAGGTACCTGGACAGTATATATATACTTTTGACAGACAGACAGGCAGAGAAGAAGAAGAAGAAGAAGAAGAAGAAGAAGATGATGATGATGGCGAAGATGATGATGATGATGATGATGATGATGATGATGATGATGATGATGATGATGATGATGATGATGATGATGAGATGATGATGGTGATGATGTTGATGATGGTGATGATGGAGATGATGATGAAGGAGGAGAAGGAGAACAAGAAGAAGATGATGATGAAAGAGGAGAAGAAGAAGAAGAAGAAGAAGGAGAAGGAGAAGAAGAAGAAGAAGAAGATAATTATTATGAAGAGTTATAAGAGACAATAAATCAAAAATGGGTAACAAAAAACATCAGTCACACTAACTACATGGATATACAGCAATGAAATTTTATATCCAGGGATATAGATATCACCACAAAGGTTATCTCACATATCTGCTGTTATTTACCTGTTCGCCTTAAAACAACAGAAAACGCGATAGTGCACAAAAATATAGTTAATCAAAGTAGACAAAAAGTTAAGTCAAGATGACAGATAGATAGATAGATAGATAGATAGATAGATAGATAGATAGATAGATAGATAGATAGATAGACGCACAACAGACAGACAGATAGATAGACAGATAGATAGATAGATAGATAGACAGATAGACAGATAGACAGACAGATAGACAAATAGATAGATAGATAGATAGATAGATAGATAGATAGACAGACAGACAGATAGATAGATAGATAGATAGATAGATAGATAGAAGATAGATAGATAGATAGATAGATAGATAGAGATAGATAGATAGATAGACAGATAGACAGACAGACAGACAGATAGATAGATATATAGACAGATAGATAGATAGATAGATAGATAGATAGATAGATAGATAGATAGATAGACAGACAGACAGACAGAGAGATAGATAGATACATAGACAGACAGATAGATAGATAAATAGATAGATAGATAGATAGATAGATAGACAGACAGAGAGATAGATAGATACATAGACAGACAGATAGATAGATAGATAGATAGATAGATAGAGAAACAGCTAAATAGATAGAGAGACAGCTAAACAGATAGACAGACAGACAGACAGACGCACAGAGACAGACAGGCACAAACACAGACAGAGATACAGAGAGACATACACACAGAGACAGACAGACAGACAGTTTGGAATTTGGAGTTTGTTCATGAGGGATTCATCGCACTCAGACAATCCCACATGCGCTCCATCCAAATCTGTCACCAATTATCCGGCAGACTCCTTAAGCCTGCGCAAAACCTTACGCACTGGCAAAGTCCTGAAATAGGAAAGGAGTGGGGGGAGGGGAGGGAAGGAGAAGGGACCTATAAAACAATAAACTGACACCACCAGAATGATAGAAACATTGATAGAAACATTGAGTAAGACGGGCAGCGAACAGGCCAGTTTTTCACTATCAGCATCACTGCAGACTAGGAATGAACGCCGGGTATCATGATAGACAGAAAAGATAGACGGATCGATCAGATAAAAAACAGGCGTACGTACATGTACTTTAACAATGAGTGTAGGATAATTGGTGGTAAGAACGAAACATTCTCCCGTCGCTCGGAGCATGACGTTTCTGTTTTGATAAATATTGATTTCAGCATGCAGCGAGCAAAGGAAAAAAAACAAACATGTTTGCTCTTAATGACAGCTTCA
>JAPXFY010000022.1:43848013-43890513 GCA_030674185.1 Monoplex corrugatus
AAATATTGTTATTATTATTATTGTTATTATTATTATTATTATTATTGTTATAATTACTAAAATTATTATCCTTTTTTTTTCTCGTTTTTGTTATTGTTCTTGTTGCTGGTTTTCTCCTTCTTCTTCTTGTTCTGCTTCTCCTCCTTGTTTTTGCTATTGCTGTTGTTGTTCTCATTATCATTATTATTAATTCACTATCATTGTTGTTATTATCATATTTGTAGTAGTATCATCAAGGCTGGTTTTGATCATGTATATTGTAGGAGCATGAGTACATTAAAGTGACATAAAGATATAACAAAAAAGTAACAGGATTTATCAAGTGTTGCTGTTATGGTATTATGATTATGATTATGATTATTATTGTTGTTGTTGTTATTACTATTTTTATTATTATTATTATCATTATTATTATTTATTATTATTATTATTACTATATTATTATTATTATTATTATTATTATTATTATTATTATTATTATTATTATTATTATTATTGTTGTTGTTGTTGTTGTCGTTGTTGTTGTTGTCATTATCATTATTACTATTGTTGTTGTTGTTGTTGTTATCATCATCATCTTTGTTATTATTACCATTGTCCTTATCATAGCTATACTGTCATAATCATCATCATCATTGTTGTTAATGAGACTAATGAATATTCATATTTCTTGTTGTTTTTGTTGTTGTTGTTGTTCTTCTTCTTCTTCTACTTCTTTTTCCTCTTCATTCTTATCATCATCATCGTCACCACCATCACCATCATCGTCATTATTTCTTTTTATTATTATCATTATCATTGTTATTATTATTATTATTATTATTATTATCGTTATTATTATTATTGTTATTATTATTATTATTATCATTATTATTATTATTATCATTATTATTATCATTATTATTATTTTCTGTCGTCGTCGTTATCACTACTATCATTATTATCATCATCAACGTCAACATCGTCATCATCATCATTGTTATTATTATTTTGTTGTTGCTATTGTTATTCTTGTTGTTGTTGTTTTCAATTATTATCATCATTACTTCTGCTGTCATTACATCATTTTCTATGTTGGTGATGAGGAGGAGAAGATTACCCTCATAATCATCATCATTATCATCATCATCATAATCATCATCATGATCACTATTATCATTGTTATTATATTATCATTATTATTATCCTCATCATCATTATCGTTATCATTATTAGTGTTGTTGTTGCTGCTGTTGTGTTTATATCATTTTCTATAACAAGGAGGAGGAGGAGAAGGTTTAGGATTTTCATTGTTAGCAGTATTATTGTTTTTGTGTATTGAAATGAGTATGTTATGCATACCGTCATATTTTCCGTGTATGTTTCTTTGATGCGTGTGCAAACGTATTTGTGCGTGTGTGCGTATGTAAAAAAGAGAAAGAGAGAGAGGGGGGGGGTAGGGAGACAGAGAGAGACACATAGAGAGATGCATTCATTGCTTTTGTAGCTTTTGTTCTTTCTCTCTCTCTCTCTCTCTCTCTCTCTCTCTATCTCTCTCTCTCTCTCTCTCTCTCTCTCTCTTTCTTTCTTTCTTTCTTTTTCTTTTTTTTCTTTTTTTTCTTCTTTTCTTTCTTTTTTTTCATTGTGTGTGTGTGTGTGTGTGTGTGTGTGTGTGTGTGTGTGTGTGGGGTGTGTGTGTGTGTGTGTGTGTGTGTGTGTGTGTGTGTGTGTGTGTCTATGTGTCTGTGTCTGTCGTTGCGCGACCGACACGTGCAAAGAGATATTTCATCACCATTGCTTCTTTAATATTGCATGGTCTTGTAGCTCGTCTGTTTCCATCACAGGGGTAGGGGTCGACATGTATAATTTGTTATATATCACCATTGAGCACTTCTTTAATATTGCATGTCTTACAGCTCGTCTGTTTCCGTCACAGCAGAGGGGTTGACAGGTATAATTTGTTATATATCACCATTGAGCACTTCTTTAATATTGCATGTCTTACAGCTCGTCTGTTTCCGTCACAGCAGAGGGGTTGACAGGTATAATTTGTTATATATCACCATTGAGCACTTCTTTAATATTGCATGTCTTACAGCTCGTCTGTTTCCGTCACAGCAGAGGGGTTGACAGGTATAATTTGTTATATATCACCATTGAGCACTTCTTTAATATTGCATGTCTTACAGCTCGTCTGTTTCCGTCACAGCGGAGGGGTTGACATGTATAATTTGTTATATATCACCATTGAGCTCTTCTTTAATACTGCATGTCTTACAGCTCGTCTCTTTCCATCACAGGGGTAGGGGTCGACATGTATAATTTGTTATATATCACCATTGAGCACTTCTTTAATATTGCATGTCTTACAGCTCGTCTGTTTCCGTCACAGCGGAGGGGTCGACATGTATAATTTTGTTATATATCACCATTGAGCACTTTAATATTGCATGGTCTTGTAGCTCGTCTGTTTCCATCACAGGGGTAGGGGTCGACAGGTATAATTTGCTTTACGTGTGTGTCTGCCTGTCACTCGGGCTTTGCCAAGCGGCTTGGGGTTCTTGTGAGCGGGCGACCGATGTCGTTGCTCTCTGATTTCCTTGTCTAAATTTATTGATTTTATTATGTCTTTGATTACTGGTTTATTGGTTATCTCTCCGATTTCCTTGTCTTAATTTATTGATTTTATTGTGTCTTTGATTACTGGTTTATTGATTATTTCTTTGATTTCCTTGTCTAAATTTATTGACTTTATTATGTCTTTGATTACTGGTTTATTGATTATCTCTTTGATTTCCTTGTCTTAATTTATTGATTTTATTATGTCTTTGATTACTGGTTTATTGATTATCTCTTTGATTTCCTTGTCTAAATTTATTGATTTTATTATGTCTTTGATTACTGGTTTATTGATTATTTCTTTGATTTCCTTGTCTAAATTTATTGACTTTATTATGTCTTTGATTACTGGTTTATTGATTATCTCTTTGATTTCCTTGTCTTAATTTATTGATTTTATTGTCTTTGATTACTGGTTTATTGATTATCTCTCTGATTTCCTTGTCTTAATTTATTGATTTTATTGTGTCTTTGATTACTGGTTTATTGATTATCTCTCTGATTTCCTTGTCTTAATTTATTGATTTTATTGTGTCTTTGATTACTGGTTTATTGATTATCTCTTTGATTTCCTTGTCTTAATTTATTGATTTTATTAGATCTGTCTTTGATTACTGGTTTATTGATTATCTCTTTGATTTCCTTGTCTTAATTTATTGATTTTATTGTGTCTTTGATTACTGGTTTATTGATTATCTCTCTGATTTCCTTGTCTTAATTTATTGATTTTATTGTGTCTTTGATTACTGGTTTATTGATTATCTCTCTGATTTCCTTGTCTTAATTTATTGATTTTATTGTGTCTTTGATTACTGGTTTATTGATTATCTCTTTGATTTCCTTGTCTTAATTTATTGATTTTATTAGATCTGTCTTTGATTACTGGTTTATTGATTATCTCTCTGATTTCCTTGTCTTAATTTATTGACTTTATTATGTCATTGATTATTGGTTTATTGATTATCTCTCTGATTTCCTTGTCTTAATTTATTGATTTTATCGTGTCTTTGATTACTGGTTTATTGATTATTTTTTTTTCTGTGTTTTTGGCTCGAAGTAAATGTGTAGATTCGATCAGCGACGGCAAGTTTAGAAAGGAAAACTCGACCGTTGAAATATTAAGTGTCGTATGATAGTCTGATGAGATGAGCCATAGCAGGCACAGTTATTATTGTTTTTGTTGTTGTTGTTGTTGTCGTTGTTGTTGTTGTTGTTATCATCATCATCATCATCATCATTATTATTATTATTATTACTGTTGTTGTTATTATTATTATTGTTATTAATATCATTATTATTATTATTATTGTTATTATTGTTATCATTATTACTATTGTTGTTGTTGTTGTTACCAGAATTATTATTATTGAAATCATTATTATTATTATTATCATTATATCATCATCATCATCTTATTATTGCTATTATTATTATTGTTATTATTATTATTATTATTATCATTTATTACTATTATCATTAGTGTTGTTGTTGTTGTTGCTGCTGCTGTTAGTGTTAGTATTTGTTATTAATCATTATCAATTGTAGTTACTGTTGTTATTGTTATTATCATCATTAATGCTATCATTATCATCATTATAATTGTGGAATAATATTTCAATTTTCATTATTATTCTCATTTTTAGTAGTGGTATGGTCATATCAACATCATGGTGATGATGTTGATGGTGATTACTGTTATTATTATTGTTGTTATTATTATTACTATTCTTCTTATTATTATTATTAGATCTTTTTTTAATTTTTTTTATAATTACAGTTATTATTATCATCATCATCATCATCTTCTTCTTCTTCTTCTTGGGTTTTTTTTTTTATCATCATCATTCTTCTTTTTCTTCTTCTTACCATTATTATTAATATTACTATTATCATTATCATTATCATTATTATGATTATTATTATTATTATCATCATCATCATTATTATTATTATCATCGTCGTCATCATCATCATCATCATCATCATCATCATTATTATTATTATTATTATCATTATCATCATCATCACCAACATTGTCATATTCATCGGGCGCTAAATGTTGTCAGTAAATCAAATCAAAGGCGCTCTGGCATCGTTCACTCAACTATTCTCGCACTCCTCACCCCTCACCCCCATCATCCACCCACCATCCACCCCCCACCCCCCCACCCACCCCCCCGTGGGGTTGCCGGGGACTCTTTCAGTATAAATAGTATCCCCCAACTTCTGGACATTCTGTGCTAGAATTTTCCTCTTTTCTGTCACTCTCTGTGTTTCTGCCTTGTTCCTTTGCTTTCTGTCAGTTCTTCCTGTCATTTTCTGCTTTGCTGGTCCATTCACCTGTATCTGTTCAATAAAATCTTGCGTATTTTCTCTTAGGTTTGATAATTGGGTACGTTTTGGGTACATAATTGGGCATTTTTGGCTCTTTGGAAATGTGATATGCGGAAGCAATTTTAGGTAATTCAGGCCCGTTTTTATTTATGTTTTCGTATCCTTAGTTACGTTTGAAATTGTATTCAGGTTTGTTTTTTTGAATCCCCTGTGTGATAAATTAGGTGGAGGGGTTAACGCCAGGGGCATCTCCTTATATTACGTGCGCGAATGCATTGATAGGTGTAGTAATTTTATTTTAATTTTTTTTTTCCTGTTGAAATATTGTGTATGTTTTGAAACGGTTATAGGCCTGATGTGGTTCTACGCAGTCGGCTGGGCTTTGAACATAATAACATTAACAATAACACTCACCCACAACGACAAAAACATAATACATCGCACATGCCTGAGTGAGGAGGAAGACAGATGTGGAGAGGGATGACGCGTGATGGAGGGGGGGTGGGGTGGGGGAAGAGGGAAATTGCTGCTAGACGAAAAGATTATTATTATTATTATTATTATTATTGCTGTTGTTGTTGTTGTTGTTGTTATTGCTGTTGTTTTACTATTGTTATTATCATTAAATCTTTATTATTATTATTGTTATTATTATTATTATTATCATGATTATTATTTGTCGTTTGTTGTTATTATAATTGCTATATCATTTTTATTATTATTTTCTAATCATTATCATCATTATCAATATCATAAATATATTACTATTACTATCATTAGTATTAGTATTATTATATCAAAATTATTATCATCAATTAGAATCGTAATGTATGTACAAATTACGTGGTAAGTCTGTTATCATCAGAATTCCGATATGAAACACAGCGTGATAGAACCGATCCGAAGTGAAAATGAATGAATGAATGAATGAATGAATGAATGAATGAATGAATGAATGAATGAATGAAACTTTATTTTTGTAACGGTACAGATATTGGCACATTGTCCAACTTGCATAGATCTACCTGCCAATGCTAATCTATCTATATATATATAATTTTTTTTAATACGAAACTGCAAAATAATTGGAAGAGGAGAGGAGGAGGAGGAGAGAAGGAGGAGGAGGAGAACAAGAGAGGAAGAACAAAAGAAGAACAAAAAGAAGAACAAGAGGAAGAAGAAGAACAAGAAGAACAAGAGGAAGAAGAAGAACATGGACAAGGAAGAAGAAGAAGAAGAAAAACAACAACAACAACAACAACAAAAAACAACAACACATTTTCAACCAGGCTGAAGGAGAAAAACGTGGGTTTGCGTGCTGCGTGTGCGTGTGCGTTTGTTTATGTGTATTCTTAAAAGTTATAGATTTAGTAGCATCTAAAGTTGTTGGGACTATTTTTTTAAATTAAGAGGACATATACAAATGTATATATATGTACTATAAAGTTATATTTCAACATCGCCAACATCATCATCATCGCTCTTGAAAATTTGGGCGTGATTCTACGCCAGGGTGAGAGAGAGAGAGAAGAGAGAGAGACAGACAGACAGACAGACAGACAAACAACAACAAACAGACACAGACAGACAGACAGAGAAAGAAAGGGCCATGCAGGGAGGGACGGAAAACCCAATGTGTGTGCGTGTGAACGTGATGTGTGTGTGTGTATGTATATGTGTGTGCGTGCGTGCGTGCGTGCGTGCGTGCGTGCGTGCATGCGTGTGTGTGCATGCGTGTGTGGCGCGCATAAGAGCATGTGCATGCATGTGTGCATATGATAAATTGGTAATTATATATTTTCGATTAATTAATGATCATGTGCGCACACATGTGTGTATATGGTAAAATGGTAATTATGTATTTTCGAATAATGATCATGTAATCACACTCTTAATGATTAAATATTTTCATGTCATAATTGTTACCATGAATTTTATCAATCAATTTTGTTTTCTTTCGATGTGTGTGTGAATGATGATCGCTAGGTAATTACTCAGTGCAGAGAAAATCAAGTTGACTTCAGTGATTTGAACATAATCACACACACACACACACACACCACCACCACCACCACCACCACCACCACACCCCACACACACCACACCACACCACACACACATACACATGCACGCATACACACGCATACATACACAAGCACGCCGGCGCGCGAGCACACACATACACGCACGCACGCACGCACGCACACACACACACACGCCCCGGCAATCAAGAACAACGACACACACACACCACACACACACACTACACACACACAGGTTCAGGAGATACAAATAACCTTATAGATCTATTCCAGAGCAGCGGTTCAAAAAAAAAAAAAAAAAAAAAAAAAAAAAGACAGAACAGGAAGAAAACAGCAAAAACAGAACACACACACACACACACACACACACACACACACACACACACACACACACACACACACACACAAACAATACAAAAAAAAAAAACACCTGAAAACTCAAGAAACCAGAAAGGAAGGAAACAGAACAGAAACGTAAAAAAAAAATAAATATAAAAAATAGAAGGAAAAAGAAAGAAAGAGGGAAAACACACACACACACACACACACACACACACACACACACACACACACACACACACACACACACACACACACACACACACAAGAGCAGCGGGACTACAACGAGCAGAAATAAAACTTTTTTCGTTTGATCTCTGGTAGGGTTTATTGTGTAGTCTGCTTGCTTGGTTTGATAGTTGCTTTGGGCTTGAGGTTGGTCGGTTATACTTTTCAATGGTTGCTTGCTTGCTGCTTGCTTCTTGCTTGCTTGCTTGCTTCTTGCTTGCTTCCTTGCTTGGTTACTGGTTTGTTGTTCGGTCGCTTCCTTGTTTTCTGTGGCTCTCTCTCTCTCTCTCTCTCTCTCTCTCTCTCTCTCTCTCTCTCTCTCTCTTCTCTCTCTTCTCTCCTCTCTCTCTCTCTCTCTCTCTCTTCTCTCTCTCTCTCTCTCTCTCTCTCTCTCTCTTCTTCTCTCTTCTCCTCTCTCTTTCTCTCTCTCTCTCTCCCTATCTTGATTGTTTGGTGTTTCATTTTGTTGTTTTAGTGAATCGTCTTGTTTTGTGTGTTTGTTTGTTACTTGTTGGTTGGTTGGTTGGTCGATCGGTTGGTTGGTGAGCTGAGTGGTGGCTGTTTGGTCGGGTGCTTGCTTGGTTGACTGATTCGTTGGTTGACTTTTGGAGTTGGCTGGTGGACTATCTGCGTAGACAGATGATTTTTTTTCCCTCCTAACTAAATTAAGGTTTTCGTGCTAGGTTAATCGGCTGCTTTTTAATTTTTTTTTTAATTATTATTATTATTTCATCTTTTTTAGTTCCCGAAAAGTGGGATCCGCTGACAGAATGAAAATCTGATGGCTGACTGACTGACTGACTGACTGATGACTGAATGAATGAATGAACGAGTGAATGAATGACAGACAGAATGAATGAATGACAGACAGAAGATGAGACAGAATGAATGAATGACAGACATGAGACAGAATGAATGAATGACAACAGACTGAATGAATGAATGAATGACAGACTGAATGAATGAATGATATATGATATGAATGAATGATAATGAATGAATGAATGAATGAATGAATGAATGAATGAATGAATGAATGAATGAAGGCGGAAAAGAATAAACGAAAGAACAAAGAAAGTACTTAATCCACAAACGAAAAACCAACCAACCAACTAGCCAACCAGCCAACCAACCAAACAAACAAACAATCAAACAGACAAACAAACAGACAAACAAACAGACAGGCGAACTGACCTGCCAGACTTGGTGATGACCATCTCAGACTGAAGTTTGTGGAACTTCTGCCACAGGTCCTTGGCCTCCAGCTCCACCTGGGGGTCGTCGTCCACCTCGGGTTCGTTCACGTCGCCCATCCCCTGACCCCCCAACGGCCGACCCATCCCGTGCGGGGGGCTCAGGAAGTCCCCGGGGGTCAGGCCAACTCGGCCCATGACGCTCTGAAGTTTGGGGAGAAGGGGGGAGGCCAGCCCGTGGGGGTGGGGCAGGGGAAGTCCCGGGAGGTAGGGGTGGGGGGCGAGGAGGGAGCCCACTGCCCCGTAGTCCGAGGGTCGGGGAATGAAAAAGGGCGTGAAAGCCATGGTGTGTGTGAGGTTTCTAAGTTCAAATCTGGTGATCTTGGGAGTTCAAAATCTGAGGGGTTGGTTTTTTTTTGTTTGTTTGTTTGTTTTGGGGGGGGGGGTTGTTGTTGTTTTGTTGTTGTTTTGGTTTGGGTTTTGTGGATTTTTTAATTTTGTTTGTTGTTTTGTTGTTGTTGTTTCTGTTTTTGTTTTGGTTTTTTTCCCTTAAGGAAATTTGTTTTTACGTTGAGTTTTATAAGTTCAGCCGTATTGTTTTGTCGAAATGAAATCTCAGTATTTTGATTGATTTTGTTTTGTCCTCTGTGGGAGAGTTTTCTTCTTGGTCAATTAACTTTGGAGCAGCTGTGGTGGTCTAACTCTCTCTCTCTCTCTCTCTCTCACTGAAGCCAATTGTGTCAATAGTCATGAACTTATATCTGGGGGGGGGGGGGGAATATTTGACACAGGTGTTTACAGAATGCTTGTGTTTTGTGCTTATTTTCTATGGCCTGTTTTCGCCCCACTTCTTCTTAAACATGACACGAATTATATCCAACACAAAGAACATGTTTGTAGATCTGATAACAAAATTGTTGGAGATTAGATAACAATGTTGCTGTATTTTTTTTCACCCTTTTCTTGACGGTGCTTTATATATAACCACAAATTTTCTTGCAAAGTTTGTGGAAGGGATTTTTCTTTTTTCCTCACACATGTTCTAAGTAAGTTTGCAACACACTTTTATCAAACTGTCCCTGTAAAATTGTAATAATCCATGAACTGGATTTAATTTTCAATTGAAAAATCCGTGTGATCACACAATCCGTGTAAAAATGTTTAAAAGTCCATCATTTCTGTTTAATATGTTCATGTGCTCAGTCAAAATTCTGAACACACATTGAAAAGTGATAATGGCATGTTTATGTTGTTATCCTTGAGGTTTATGTTGTTATCATTGTGTAATAAACTTTGCCCCCATCATGGCAAACTGATCCACTACCCGGGCCGATGTCTACATCTTTGAAACGAGTTGGGTAAAATAATATATCACCTGAGCTTTTTCTTTTTGTTTGTTTGTTTGTTTGTTTTTTAACTTTAGTCAATTGCTTTCACAACCGACAGACGAGCAGTTTATCAGATGGCAGACGAAATTTAGCCGTTTGGCCCCACACGCTCTGCTTGACATTAACAAGCCTACTACCTCCCCTGCCGAGCGATAAAAGATACGAACTCTTGCTCTCCTTTTTCGACGCCCACCCCTCTCTTACCCGCCTCCACCCGGATCATGAAGATTTCAGCAGACGACGTATTAAATATCGCTCTCCCACAGAACGCCCGGCTGGCTCTCCTTCCTCCTATATTTGAATCAATGGCCGTACTAAAGTTGACAGACGTGACAAATCCCGGTAAGGGCCGAGACGACACCGAACTAAGAATCAGATCTACCACCACTAATACTAACTAGCTGGCCGTATCCTCTTTCACAACAAAACGCCGCTCCTGGAACTGAAGCCACGATTCTCAGTTTCACAGTTTCTAAAAGGAAAAGCCGCCAGAACAGCAAGAACACACACAGACACACACAGACACACACACTCGGGCGATATACGCTTGTGTCGGTCGGCTTGCTGACAGTCAAGTTCAGAAGCTGAAGGGAGAGAACCGCGGGAGCAAAAGAAGTTGCAGCAGACGACACACAACAAGCAGAGAAGCAGACACGATGAAGAGAATCAGTGAGTGGTGCGGTGAGTGAAACGCTGGCACAGGCGGGGAGGGGAGGGGAGGGCAGGGGAGGAGGGAGAGAGGGCGGGGTGGAGAACGGAGGGGTGTGGGGGTCATTAGGAGAAAAGCAACGCTATTGGCTGTTTGTGTCTTGCCGCTCCGCAATAGAATACTGAAGAGTTCGCGTTTGCTCGAATCTGCACCATGATTTTGCATTCAGTCCCTTTCCCTTGTGGCCTCTAGTTTGGCTTTCACGCCAGCTAATTCTCCATCTGTTAAGAATTTAATTAATCAGTAAACTGTTTCTTTATTAATTTAATTATGGAAGTCCAGATTTCACGATGACGAATCTAACGTGCAACTGATTGACAAAGTCAGTAATGAAAGCTGTCGTGTGTGCAGATCTAAGAGACGAATGGAGACGGGGAAAGTTTCTCTGACATTTTAGATAACCGTTCTGCCTGCAGTGCATCTACTCGATCGAATTTCGCGGTGACACAAACTGAGTCAGTTTACTTGTAAATTTTACTGTCACACAGATAGATCTAGTGCACTCTCTTTCCAATCTGCCTGCACCATTTTGCAGGGTTCCGACTCACAGCCGTGGAACTTTACACATGCGCGCGGCCTCTACCCGGCTGTGAATGGGTACCTGACCTTCTTCAAAGTTAGGAAAAGATAAAACAGTGAGGGAGACGAGATGGTCACCACATCTTTTAATTTGGTCCCACGAAAAATTCAGATCTCTGCAACCTCATTCCCCTGCGACTTCAGGATTATGCAACTACCTTTTTAACCTGTTAGTGTGTTAGGAAATGCTTCATCGGAACTGTCGATTTCTTACAATAATAACTCAGTGTCAGAGATCTGTACTCGTTATTTCGAAGACCAACATGGTAATGAATGGGCAAAAACGGGTATAAATTGACATTATCATTGTTGTTGCCACTGGATCATAATGAAAAAGAAACGTTAACAACTAACAAAAAACACTCGAGGGTGCTGGATGGGATACAGAGCAACAATACCTCACCACTGACGGGACAACTACCTCCTGTCGGTGGTGAGGTGTTGTTGCTCTGGGTCCATCCGGCACCCTCAGGTGTCACTAGAATGGAAAAGAAATGTGCAGTATCCAACTTAACAGCTCTCACAACAATAATACATGTAACAGATACTTACCAGTCTCGACTTTTGAGTCTTTTAACAGATCCAGAACAATACACAGATATATTTACAAGCCAGACATAGCACTTAGAAATAACTGGCTTTGTTCAGTAACCATTGAACAAGCTATCGTTCCATGACAAAGCCTTCTTCAAAAATAAATTTTCTGTGGATTGATTGTTGAAAATGGTCGGTGGCTAAATTGGACATAGTATACACAAACAAATCAGTGTGAGAATTGTAAAAATGAATGCATAATAATCCATTCAATGGGCATAGAAAAATAGGCCTACACGTTTCTGTGAGTTGACTGTCAGTGTGCGTGTGTCGAGAGAGACAGACAGACAGACCAGACGAAGAGACAAGAGAGAGCTCTGTTTTCTCACAGTGGTTTATTATCTGGAATAAAATCCGAGGATGGCACTATTCATCGAATATGGGAGAAATGATACATTCTATCTTCTCAATTTCGTTTTCGTTAATACATTCAAACTGTAATATATCTTGTTCATTATAATAGAGCAATGTGATGCTGTAACACTGTACTATATCGTTCGAAAGTAACAGTTTGATATACAGCAGCAAGAACTAGCTTACTCTTCTTCTTATTTTTCTTCATTATTATCTCACATCATATGAAAAACACAACAATTATGTGTAAAAAGACCTCGTCAGTTCATCGTTGCGCTTAATCAAAAAAAAAAAAAAAAAAAATTCGAACACGAAAATGTGTTTAACCTAGAAGAAAAACAAAGGAGAGTGTTGCACATGTTTTGACCATATTTTTATTATTTTAATTAAGGTTTTTAAAAAAATTGCTCTTCCGCAAAACTGCGGAATGGGAAGCAAAGCAATCACGACAGAAGCTATTGAAGCTTCAAGATGAACCTCTTGTAACAATGTCTTCAAAACATCATTCCCCATTTTGACTTGGCTCATTTCCACCCACCCCCCCAATTTTCCTTTCCTTCCTTCAGTTTTTAACACACACACACACACCACACACACACACACACACACACACACACACACACACACCACACACTTTCCTGGTTTTTTCTTTCCTCTCTCTCTCTCTCTCTCTCTCTCTCTCTTCCTCTCTCTCTTCTACTTCTTCTTCTTTTCCTTCGTCAGCTTTTACTCCCCCCCCCCCCCTCGCCTGCTGATTTTCCTCTCTGTCTCTTTCTGTCTCTGTTTCTCTCTGTCTCTCTATCTCTCTGTCTCTCTCTGTCTCTGTCTCTCTTCTCTTCTCTTCTCTTCCCCTCCTCACCCATCACCAATTTTCTCCCTCTTCTTCAGCTTTTACTCCACCCCCACCCCCCTCTGCTGATTTCTCTCTCTCTCTCTCTCTCTCTCTTCTCTCTTTGTCTCCTCTGTCTTCTCCCCTCCCCTCTCGTTGATCACCACCCCTCCCTCTTCCAAGTTTTTTTGTGAAGCTTGCTTGCACTGTGCGCGCGGGGCACCGAGAGCCGAGCGCCGCCGAGTTGTGTGAAAGGCATGGAGAGCTAGCTGGCCCAAGTTTCTCAGGAGTTTCGCCCTCTCTCGGCTCGAAGCGTGACAAGTGTCTCCTTTTGTGTGGCCACCTCCCAGCGCTCTCTCTCTCTCTCTCTCTCTCTCTCCGCAGACAAGTTGCTGGCTGTTGGGTGGCGAACCTGTCTCTCCGCCGACCGACCGACCAGACCACAAGTTCTTGTGCTTTTGCCCTGTGTGTCCTTAAGCCCCGCCCCCTTTTCACGAGCTTCTGCCACCGTCTTGCTTGTTCTGTTTCCCCTCCGAGTGTCAGAGTGGCATTGCTTTGGGGTTAGGCTCCTCCCACTTTTTTTCTTCTCACTGTACACTTGAGGGGCGAGGGGAGGGGTAACCTTGGTGGTGAAAGAGTTTAGGGTGTGTGTGTGTGTGTCTGTGTATGTGTGTGTCTGTGTGAGTGTGTGTGTGTGTGTGGGTGGGTCTGTGTGTGTGTGTGGTGTGTGTCGTGTGTGTGTGTGTGTGGGGTGTGTGGTGTGTGTGTGTGTGTGTGTGTGTGTGTGCTCCGCGTTTTGATTTGCAGGGAGGGAAACGGACAATTTAGCTAACTTAGTTTCTAGCCGTTTTTCCTTAACCAAGTTAAGATTTTTGTTTTGAACAATTTTAAAGAACTTTTTTTTCCCTTATCTTCTGTCGACCACACACCACCACCACCACCACCCCACCCCAAAAAAAATCACCAGAGATCGAGAGAGCTTACCTCCTTTGACAAACAGACTCAAACTCTTTTAGTGGAAATTAAAAACTTCCGAACGTTGCAGAACGCTTCAAAACGACACACAAGCCAGCCTCGTGACTGACTTGAATAATTCTGTTAATGATTGTCTGAGGGTGCTTTGGGGACACTTCAGAGGAGAGAGCTCATAGCAGCGGAAATACGCCTCTTATGATAACGGGAGGGTGGCTCGGATGATGGCACCTTGTCAAAGGAAAAAATGTCATGGAGGGTACGGTGATGGGGGTGGAGGGTAACCCAGGAGAAGCCCAGGTCCTGCCGTCTGATGAACTTTTTAGTCTCTCCGCTCTGATTGAACTTAATACTCTTCAACGCAACACAGCGTGTTGTCCTTCTAGGAACTGTTTCAAGTTAAGCAATAGGTCCTTTTCTATGTGACTGTTTCTGTTCCACTCTTCTTTCTCTGTGTCTTCTCTTTCTTCTCTCTCTTTTCTTCTTCTCTCTCTCTCTCTCTCTCTCTCTTGTCTCTCTCTCTGTCTCTCTCTGTCTTCTGTCTCTCTCTCCTCTCTTCTCTGCCTTTCTCCTCTTGTCTCTATCTCATGTCTCTCTCTCTGTCTCTCTCTCTGTCTCTCTCTCTGTCTCTGTCTCTCTCTCTCTCTCTCTCTCTCTCTCTCTCTCTATCTATCTGTCTGTCCATCTTTCTCTCTCTGTCTCTCGCTCACTCGCTCTGTCTGTCTCTCTCTCTCTGTCTCTCTGTCTGTCTGTCTGACTCTCTCTCTCTCTCTTTCTCTCTCTCTCTCTTTCTCTCTCTCTCTCTCTTGCTGTCTCCATCTCTGTCTGTGTCTGTCTGTCTGTCTTCTGTCTGTCTGTCTGTCTGTCTGTCTGTCTCTCTCTCTCTCTCTCTCTCTCTCTCTCTCTCTCTCTCTCTCTCTCTCTCTCTATGATCGTCGTTTCAGCGAAAATGGAATGTTAACGAAATATGGGGATCAAAAACAGCGACTACTTTCACCCCATAGTGACAATTTTCAAACTTCAATCTTCCAAACTACAGAGCAGATTGGTTTGGGTTTTGGGTGTGTTTTTTTGTGTGTGTGTGTGTTTTTTTTTGGGTTTTTTTTTTTTTTTTTTTTTTTTGGGGGGGGGGGGGGTCTTTCGCTACTTGACTGGAAGCGTTCTTCCTACTGCGTTTCCTGTCTGTGTGTGTGTCTGTCTGTCTCTCCTTCTTTCTCTCTGTCTATCTCTCTCTCTCCTTCTCCTTCTCTCTCTCTCTCTCTCTCTCTCTCTCCTCTCTCTCTCCTTCTCCTTCTCTCTCTCTCTCTCTTTCTCTCTCTCTCTCTCTCTTTCTCTCTCTCTTTCTCTCTCTCTCTCTCTCTCTCTCTCTCTCTCTCTCTCTCTCTCTCTCTCTCTCTCTCTCTCTCTCCCCTCTGTCTCTGTCTGAGAGAGGAGACACAGACATCTCCCGTAGTTTGTTGGTAAACAGAGTGGATGTAGAGCTTAACGAGTTTGTCCACGAAGGATTCATCATCTTCATCATCGTCGTCGTCCTCGTCATCATCATCGTCGTCGTCGTCATCATCATCACCATCATCATCATCGTCATTATCATTGTCGTCGTCGTCATCTTAAAGATCTAGGCCTGAGTAGTGCAACATCTCCCCAAGCGAGCTTCTAAGCACTTTGCGCTTGGCATACGAATGCTTCACACAAAGATTTAAATCAACAATAAATCAGAGATATTCAGTGTGATTTGAAATAGAACAAGAAAAGAAAATGACAGCTTTGTAAGGGTATGATACGAAAACACTTCCATATGAATGTATATTTATACACCAACACAGAGATATACACAGGAACGTACACAGAAATATGCGGATGTACACGTATTCATATTCAGAAGAAACGTTTGTGTATGTGTACGCACGTAAATAGACAAGCACATCCATAGGGATTCATGCACATTCACAATGCAAATATCCATAAAGACATACATACAACATTACCTCACACAATTAATCGTATGAGCACAATATAGACAGTATGGTGGAAAGGAGAAATAAATGAGACCAATGCTAGTATTCACTTTTTTTTTTTTAAAGAGGTAAGCTTAAGTTTTCAGTGCTCTCCTAAAAGAGGACAAAAATTGCAAATGTCGAATATCGGAGGGTAAGCGCATTCCATTGTTGTGTTGTACAGAAGAAGAAAAAATGAACATTGGTTCGAAAGCTTTAGTTTTTAAACCTTACTCTGACGATTTTATGGGTGCTACACTTTGGCAGAGTCCTTGAGCCTGCACAAAACTCTGTGTGTGCTGACAAGGTCTTGATTTCTAATTCCTACCTTTCAAAAAAAAAAAAATGGAGAAGCACCGTGACGTAGACCATGTGACGAGCCGCTGAGCATCGGACACCTTATTTTTGAATGCGTGGATTTCCATGATGTGAGACGGAAGTGGATTTCCATGATGTGAGACGGAAGTGGATTTCCATGATGTGAGACGGAAGTGGATTTCCATGATGTGAGACGGAAGTGGATTTCCATGATGTGAGACGGAAGTGGATTTCCATGATGTGAGACGGAAGTGGATTTCCATGATGTGAGACGGAATCACTCACTATACGGCGGACTCCTTAAAGACCTTTTCAGAGATGATCCTCCAGATGCAGTTTTCAAGTTTGCTGGTGAGCAGGATGCGGGAGTCAAAAGGTTAAGATGAGCGCTACAACAGACCAGACTTGACCTCACAGACTGGGATTGAAGCTTCAAGACATCAGCATCTGAGTCCACGAGTCTGTCTACAGAGCCAGCCAGCCTGCTTGTTAACCTGTGGCCCAAATGAGAATCGAACTCACGACCCCTGCACGGCGCCCTGACTTAAAGCCACTGAGCCAACAGGGGCCTATCTCAGTTGGTTACCTTTGACTCCCGTACCCTGTCCCAGCAGCATCCTGCATTGCCAACCATGTTAACAAAAGCAAAAACTTAAATCTTCGATTCACGCACCCTATCCACCAGCTTCCTGCAGGATTGAGTTTTAACCAGCTGGGGATAGGGTGCGGGGGTCAGACGGTTCACAAGATGAAATGAAAAGAAAAAGTGTGAAGCCAACTGGTTATACACACACACACACACACACACACACACACACACACACACACACACACACACACACACACACACACACACACAAATATATATATATATATATTATATATATCTGAGTACAGATTTATCAGTTCGGCTCAATCTTTGCTTATAATCATTATCATCATCATCATCATCATCATTATCATCCATGACTGTTAATTTTTCTCATTATTATTTATTTTTTATTATTATTATTAGTATTATTGTTATTGTTGTTGTTGTTGTTGTTGTTGTTGGTTATGATGATGATGATTATTATTATTACTATTATTGTTGTAGTTGTTGTTGTTGTTGTTTGAAGCCCAATCGACTGCATAGTCATATCATGGCTATAACCATATTAAAACGTACAAATCTCAGTTGACAAAAAAAAAAAAAAAAAAAAAAAAAACCGACCTGGATAAAATGTCAAGTACACATATCAATGCATTCGTACACATGATCTAAAAATATGCCCCTGGCGTTGACCATTCCACTCAATTTATCACAATGGGAATTTTTTTTAAATCATACAAATATAAACACAACTAAGGACTCTATATAAATTGCGTACAAAAATTGGCCTAAATTGCCTAAAACTGCCTCTACACATCACATTTCCTTTGAGTCAAAAATTCAGTCCGGTAGTATCAATTTATCACAATGGGTTTTTAAAAAAAAAACAACTTCATACATACAGGGGGGTGCAAAAGTAGGTATACAGTTATGAAAAAAAGAAAACACGTACAATACTCATTGCATTTATTATTCAAACAAATGAATATTGCATATACATGTAATAACAAGCACACCTTAATCCCTCAGATACTCAAACTGCTTGCCGTCGGTATTCACGCACTCCTCTAATCGAGAGCGGAATTAAGCATTATAATAATGATGTGATACTTACTGTATACCTACTTTTGCACCCCCTTGTATATCAACATAACTTAGGACTCTATAAAGTGCATGCAAAAATTGGCCTAAATTGCCTAAAACTGCTTCTATACATCATATTTCTTTAGAGCCAAAAATTCAGTCCGCTAGTATCAATTTCAAACTTCATATAAACATAAACATAACTGAGGACTCTATAACATTCATGAAAAAAAATGGCCTAAATTGCCTAAAACTACTTCTACATAACAAATTTCCTTAAAGCCGAAAATTCAGTCCGCTAGTTATCAATTTATCACAATAAGATTTAAAAAAATTATACAAATATAAACATAACTAAAGACTCTTTAAAATGCGTACAAAAATTGGCGTAAATTATCCAAAACTGCTTTAAACATAACTAAGGACTCCATTAAATGCATACAAAAATTGGCGTAAATTATCCAAAACTGCTTTAAATATAGCTAAGGACTAGTCATATAAAATGCATGCGAAACTCGCCTAAATTGCCTAAAACTGCTTCTATACATCACATTTCTTTAGAGCCAAAAATTCAGTCCGCGAGTATGTCAGTGTAAAGCACAAAGTGTTTTGGTCAGAATATGTTTGGTCCAATTTCCCGTGGGAATAACAAGATGACAGATTGGTATATCTTGTGTCACATTGTGTGGCGGGGAGAGAAACATGCCTCAAATGATGTGAGTGGATTTGTTCGTCGACGATGTCGGGTCTTTAGTTAGGTTGTGTCTCGCGACTGGCATTTTGTTGTTAATGTGTTGTTGTTGTTGTTGTTTTGGGTGGGTTGGTCTGAGTTGTGTTGGGGGTGGGGGTGGGGTGGGGTGTATATGTGTGTATGTATGTGTGTGTGTATGTGTGTGTGTGTGTGTGTGTATGTGTGTGTGTATGGTGTGTGTGTGGGGGGTGGTGGTGTATGTGTGTGTATGTGTGTGTGTGTATGTGTTTAATATGTGTGGTGTGTGTATGTGTGTATATGTGCGTGTATGTGTGTATGTGGGGGGTGTATGTGTGTGTATGCGTGTGTGAATGTGTGAGTGTGTGCATGTGTGTGTGTGTGTGAGTGTGTGTGTGTGTGCGTGTGTGGTTGGTGTGTGTTGTGCGTGTTGTGTGTGTGTGGTGCGTGCGGGTGTGTGTGTGTTATGTGGTGTGTGTGTGCGCGCGCGCGCTGGTGTGTGTGAGTGTGTGTGTGTGCGCGGGTGTGTGGGGTGGTGAGTGTTGTTGTGTGTTATTTCTTTGTTTTGTTTTGTTGTGAATCGTATGAGATAAGTATTAAGCCTATAGCCTATGTATAGAGAAGTTTTAATCAAAATTATTTAAAGACATTACGTTGTTTAATCTTTTCTTTTTTTTTTTTCTTTTTTTTTGAAGTTGTGTAACAGTATGTAACCATTTTAATTTCTTAACGTAACTGTATCAATTCTGCATTAATTTTTGGTCGGCCTGCAAAGTTGCACTGCTGTGTGTGGTCTTTTCTCCTCGTGTCTGTGTTTTCGGCGCCAGTTAGTGACTTCCAAAATATTAACCCTTTGACTCCCGCACCCTGTCCACCAGCATTCTACATTGTCAACCATGCTAGCAAAGCAAAAACTTAACCCTTTGACTTCCTCTATTATATCCACCAGGAGGAGTGAAAGTGTTAAGTTTGCAGGAAGCTGGTGGATAGGGTGAAGAGTCAAAGGGTAAGTTTGCAGGAAGCTGGTGGATAGGGTGAGGGAGTCAAAGGGTTAAGTTTGCAGGAAGCTGGTGGATAGGGTGAGGGAGTCAAAGGGTTAAATTCGCGGGAAGCTGGTGGATAGGGTGAGGGAGTCAAAGGGTTAAGTTCGCTGGAAGGTGGTGGATAGGGTGAGGGAGTCAAAGGGTTAAGTGTTTGCAGTGGTGGATAGAGTGCGGAAGTCAAAGGGTTAATAACAATTCCATCGATCAGTTTTACTGTGGTCGATGGTTCGACGTCACTGTTACAGTATTAGCCTGTGTGCGAGAGGCTGAGCGTGTTGTGCGTGCGCTTCTGTGTGAGAGTGCATTATTTTGTGCGTGTCTGTGTGCGGTTTGGTGTGTGGGTGATGGTAGGTGGGGGTAGGAGAGTAGAGTTCGATCATCTATGATTTTATGACGTGATGTGAAACATTTTGTGTTGTATGTATACACATACGTGTGTGTGTGTGTGTGTGTGTGTGTGTGTGTGTGTGTGTGTGTGTGTGTGTGTGTGTGTGTGTGTGTGTGTTGTGTGTGTGTTGTGTGTGGTGTGTGTGTTGTTGTGTGTGTGTGTTGTAGTGTGTGTGTATGTGTGTGTGTGTGTGTGTTGTGTGTAGTGTGTGTGTGTGTGTAGTGTGTGTGTGTGTTGAGAGTGTGTGTGGTGTGTGTGTGAGTGTTTGTGTGTGTGTGTGTGTGTCTGTGTCTGGTGTGTGTGTGTTTGTATGTGTGTGTGTGTGTGTGTGTGTGTGTGTGTGTGTTGTGTGTGTGTGTGTGTGTGTGTCTGTGTCGTGTGTGTGTCTGTTTCTGTCTGTGTCTGTGTGTACATTATGCGTGTGAATGTGTGCGGTGTGTGTGTGTGTGCTGTGTGTGTGTGTGTGTGTACGTGTGTGTGTGTGTGTGTGTGTGTGTGTGTGTGTGTGTGTGTGTGTGTGTGTGTGTGTGTGTGTGTGTGTGGGCCGCGCGCGCGATGTGTAAAAGAAGTACAGAAAGAAATGTATCGTAGCTTTTGTACTTCTCGTTGTTGTTGTTGTTGTTGTTGTTGTTGTTGTTGTTGTTGTTGTTGTTTGTTGTTGTTGTTGTTGTTGTTGTTTTGTTGTTTGTGTTGTTGTTGTTTTGTTGTACAGACGATTCCTTTTGAGCAGATATCATATGATTAATTTTCCTGAGTTCTTTCTTATAGCATTGCATACGGTATAATTCCTGTGTTTTCATTACAACAGTGGGGTTTGACAGTGTGTCGTTGTACATGTATGTATACATGTATATGCCTGTCGTCTGTCATGCTTTTGTAAATCGCTTGGGGCTAGTGTGACATTAGGATTTCTTAAAGTAGCCAGTGTTGCTTGGTTTGCTGGTGTTCATTCTTGTTTTGTTTTCTTTTGTTTGGTTGGTTTGTTGGTGTTCATTCTTGTTTGTTTTCTTGTTTGTTGTGTTTCATTTTGTTTTGTTCTTGGTTTGTTGGTGTTCATTCTTGTTTTGTTTTCTTGTTGTGTGTTCATTCTTGTTTGTTATTCTGGTTGTTGGTGTTCATTCTTGTTTTGTTTTCTTGTTTGTGGTGTTCATTCTTGTTTTGTTTTCTTGTGTTTGTTGGTGTTCATTCTTGTTGGTGTTCATTCTTGTTTTGTTTTCTGTTTGTTGGTGTTCATTCTTGTTTTGTTTTCTTGGTTTGTTGGTGTTCATTCTTGTTGGTGTTCATTCTTGTTTTGTTTTCTTGGTTTGTTGGTGTTCATTCTTGTTGGTGTTCATTCTTGTTTTGTTTTCTTGGTTTGTTGGTGTTCATTCTTGTTTTGTTTTCTTGGTTTGTTGGTGTTCATTCTTGTTTTGTTTTCTTGGTTTGTTGGTGTTCATTCTTGTTTTGTTTTCTTGGTTTGTTGGTGTTCATTCTTGTTGGTGTTCATTCTTGTTGGTGTTCATTCTTGTTGGTGTTCATTCTTGTTTTGTTTTCTTGGTTTGTTGGTGTTCATTCTTGTTTTGTTTTCTTGGTTTGTTGGTGTTCATTCTTGTTTTGTTTTCTTGGTTTGTTGGTGTTCATTCTTGTTGGTGTTCATTCTTGTTTTGTTTTCTTAGTTTGTTGGTGTTCATTCTTGTTGGTGTTCATTCTTGTTTTGTTTTCTTGGTTTGTTGGTGTTCATTCTTGTTTGTTTTCTTGGTTTGTTGGTGTTCATTCTTGTTGGTGTTCATTCTTGTTTTGTTTTCTTGGTTTGTTGGTGTTCATTCTTGTTTTGTTTTCTTGGTTTGTTGGTGTTCATTCTTGTTGGTGTTCATTCTTGTTTTGTTTTCTTGGTTTGTTGGTGTTCATTCTTGTTTTGTTTTCTTGGTTTGTTGGTGTTCATTCTTGTTTTGTTTTCTTTTGTTTTCTTGTTTGTTGGTGTTCATTCTTGTTTTGTTTTCTTGGTTTGTTGGTGTTCATTCTTGTTTTGTTTTCTTGGTTTGTTGGTGTTCATTCTTGTTGGTGTTCATTCTTGTTTTGTTTTCTTGGTTTGTTGGTGTTCATTCTTGTTTTGTTTTCTTGGTTTGTTGGTGTTCATTCTTGTTTTGTTTTCTTTTGTTTTCTTGGTTTGTTGGTGTTCATTCTTGTTTTGTTTTCTTGTTTTGTTGGTGTTCATTCTTGTTGGTGTTCATTCTTGTTTTGTTTTCTTGTTTTGTTGGTGTTCATTCTTGTTTTGTTTTCTTGTTTTGTTGGTGTTCATTCTTGTTGGTGTTCATTCTTGTTTTGTTTTCTTGGTTTGTTGGTGTTCATTCTTGTTTTGTTTTCTTGGTTTGTTGGTGTTCATTCTTGTTGGTGTTCATTCTTGTTTTGTTTTCTTGGTTTGTTGGTGTTCATTCTTGTTTTGTTTTCTTTTGTTTTCTTGGTTTGTTGGTGTTCATTCTTGTTGGTGTTCATTGTTGTTGGTGTTCATTCTTGTTGGTGTTCATTCTTGTTGGTGTTCATTCTTGTTGGTGTTCATTCTTGTTTTGTTTTCTTGGTTTGTTGGTGTTCATTCTTGTTTTGTTTTCTTTTGTTTGCTTGGTTTGTTGGTGTTCATTCTTGTTGGTGTTCATTCTTGTTGGTGTTCATTCTTGTTTTGTTTTCTTGGTTTGTTGGTGTTCATTCTTGTTTTGTTTTCTTGGTTTGTTGGTGTTCATTCTTGTTTTGTTTTCTTTTGTTTTCTTGGTTTGTTGGTGTTCATTCTTGTTGGTGTTCATTCTTGTTGGTGTTCATTCTTGTTGGTGTTCATTCTTGTTGGTGTTCATTCTTGTTTTGTTTTCTTTTGTTTGCTTGGTTTGTTGGTGTTCATTCTTCTTTTGTTTTCTTTTGTTTTCTTGTGTTTGTTTTGTTTTGCTTTATTTTGTTTGTTTTGCTCTGTTCTGTTCTGTTCTGTTCTGTTCTGTTCTGTTATGTTATGTTATGTTATGTTATGTTATGTTATGTTATGTTATGTTCTGTTTTGTTCTTTTCTTTTCTTTTCTTTTCTTTTCTTTTCTTTCTCTTCTTTTCTTTTCTTTTTTTCTTTTCTTTTCTCTTTCTTTTCTTTCGTTTCGGTTTTTGGTACCCGACACTGCAAAAAGTAAACTAAACTAAATGATACCCGAAGAGATTAAGCCTTTGACTCCCACACCCTGTCCACTAACTGCAAAAACTTAAACTTGATTCCCTCACCCTATCCACCAGCTTCCTGCAAGGAGTCAAATGGTTAATTTTTTTATTTGCTAGTATGGCTGACAATGCAACTGCAATGGTTGGATTTTGATGATAGTCAAAAGCAGGATAAAATCATGTTGTGATTGGAACACATTTACCGTATAAAATAATTGATATAATGCTACCAATTTTGAAGAACAAGGTCTCCCAACAGTGTAAAAATCGCTACTCACAGTTCCGTAGCTTTCGATGGCGTTCTCGCCATCTTCGTCAGCGCTCTAATGCTGTCTGCGTGAATCTCTACTCAGATCTCGCGAACATGGGATGAATAATTGATGTTTTAAAAAATGCATTTAACAAGGTAATGTGTTTATACAGTTTTATAAACTCGTCTCTTGCTTTTGTGTGTTTGCTCAAACATAAACATAGACATGAATCAATAAATGAATATGTAAGATAAAATAAAAGTATCATCATCATCATTATCATCATGTGCCCTGCTGCGTAGCGTTGGCGATCATGGCCCTCCATACAAATCTATCCCTTGTCGCTGCAAGTACTTCTTTCACCCTCTGTGTCCTCAGCCACCCTGCAAGTCCGTCCAATATTTTCTCCCTGGGTCTACCTGGTGCTCTCTTTTCCTCCAGCTTTCCTGTTGTGAGTAAGTGTTCTTATTTCTCTTTCCTCATAAAAATGTCTTATAAATGTTGCTTGTCTTTTCCTAATCTTCTTTATTAATTAATGATCTTCTTGTGTCTGTCTCCTTCAAGACTGTCTCGTTTGTTTTCTTTGCTGTCCATGGAAATCTCAACATTTTTTCTTAGAAACTACATTTCAGTTGCCTCAGTGTTTTTCAGTGTTGTTTGCGTGTTGACAAAAAAAAAAAAAAAAGAAAAAAAAAAGATTATGAATAATTTTTCATAGCGTCATTCTCCAAACTCAATTCAGCTCATTGCGGATTACGCATACTCATACTTTTTTTTTTTTTTTTTTTTTTTTGTGGGGCTCGGAAAACTTTAGCTGTTATGCAACTTGACCACATTTCACTATATTGTTTGCATAGTCTGCATCTTTGATAGGTGTGCATAATGGTTATTTTCATGTTTTCATAAGCCATCCACTGACATGACTAAAACGATGTTTAGCATAACATTATACATTTGATATTCAGCATGCGTATCAGTTATGGGTTTGGAGTTTGTTCAAGAGCGATTCATCGAATTCGGACAACTCCAGACGCGCTTCGCCCGAATCTGTCAGCAGTTATCTGGCAGATTCCGTGAGCCTGCGCAAAATCATATGCGCTGGGAAAGTCTTGAACTGAAGAGCGGAAAGGGTGAAGGAGGGTAAAGACCTCTGAAACACTAAGCTGATGACATCAGGAGCAATGATGAAAACATTCAGATGGGTAGCAAACAAGTCAACGTTTTAACCCTTTGACTCCCGCACCCTATCCACCAACTGCAAAAACTTAACCCTTTGACTCCCTCACCCTATCCACCAGCTTCCTGCAGGAAGTTGGTGGACAGGGTGAAGGAGTCAAAGGGTTAAGTTTTTGCTTTGCTTTGCTTTGCTAGCATGGTTGGCAATGCAGGATGCTGATGGACAGGGTGAGGGAGTCAAAGGGTTAAGTTTTTACTTTGCTTTGCTAGCATGGTTGGCAACGCAGGATGCTGGTGGACAGGGTGAGGGAGTCGAAGGGGTTAATGTTGCAGGCAGGGACCGAACTCAAGATATCAGATTCTCAGTCCACACGACTCAGTCCAAAGAACCAACTAACCCGCATGCATATCATGTACACATCAAAAGGGTATAGGAGAAAGGACGATTTGTCAACAAAGACGACAAAAATGGGGGAATGGTGGTACTTAACAGCTTGGCCGTGCTTGATGGAGACAAAAGGTGAAAAGGGACCAAGGAACAGCTGACTAATACCGAAAGGCACCAGACAGTTTCAGTTTCAGTTTCTCAAGGTGATGTCTCTGCGCTCGGAATGAATTCCATATGCACTAACGTTATAGGTGCCATGTGTATGGTGATCATGGCACATGTCTTAAGCCTGTACATGTACATAAACCCATGAGCTGGCCAGGTCCTGAGGCCCTACCTAGACTATGTTTTACCTAGTTTATATTTTAAACTGGTATTTTATCAGCCTACGCCTGGAATAATCTTGGTTTCATGTAAATGACATGTGTATGTGTGTATCTTACCTTCAAAAAAGGAACATATATATATAATATAATATAAAGCAAATAAATACATAATTAAAAAGGTCTGACTCACAACACTATTTATTGAAATCATGTATTTAAAGTAAAGAGGTTTTAGATTTTAAAGTGACAGTATGTTTATACACACTAGCAGACACACACATAGATCTATATGAATCTGCTCTCAGATAGATACATATATATGGGCGACCAAATCTGGTTTCCTCCCAGCAGATAACCAAGTTGCCAACAGCAACCGGTGTTTCCATCCAAGTACTAACAGGGCCCGACGTTGCTTAAACCCTTTGACTCCCACACCCTGTCCACCACCATCCTGCATTGTCAACCGTGCCAGGAAAGCAAAAACTTAACCCTTTGACTCCATCACCCTATCCACCAGCTTCCTACAGGAAACTGGTGGATAGGATGAGGGAGTCAAGGGGTTAAGTTTTTGCAGTCTGTGCATAGGCTTTGGGAGTCAAAGGGTTAACTTCGGTGATTGGACGAGAACCGGTGTTTTCAACGTGATGTGGCCGTTGGCTAAAGCAGTGATCAGGAAGAAGGGGTGACCCAGAATCAGGATTTTGAGCCTTCAACCCACTTCAGCATGCCATGCCATGATCTGTCAAAATTGATGATTTTGTGTATTTGTTTGGGGGAGTGGTTTTTTGTTTGTTTTGTTTTTGTTTGTCTGTTGTTGTTTCTTTGTTTGTTTGATAGTCTTTAACACTTATGTTTGTTGTGTTTTGTCTCCTTGTTTGTGTTGATTTTTTTTATATATTACCACCATCACATCATATGGTATTAATTCATGTACATTTCCAGCTGGCTATTTGATTACGCTTTAACACAATAGAAAATTGAAAGCAGCTGAGACCAAAAATGCACTCAATACATGTACCCAATTACCAATCCTAAGAAAAAGTACGTAAGACTTTATCGAACACATACAGGTGAATGGACCAACAAGACAGAAAACGATAAGAAGAAATGACAGAAAGCAAAGGAGGATGAAAGAAACAAAGAGAGGGGACAGAAAAGAGGACATTTCTAGCACAGAATTTCCAGAAGGTGGGGATACTATTTTATACTGAAAGAGCCCCCGGCATCCCCACGGGTGGTCTGTATTGACTTTAGCCTCTCCCTGGGCTCCAGTGTTTCGCGGAAAGGGGAAGTCTGCTGTATTGTATGGACAATAGCAGATTCTCTGTATCACTTTGCCCCGTTTTGTTGTTGTTGTTATTGTTGTTGTCGTTGTTGTTGTTGTTGTATTGTTGTTGTTATTGTTGTTGTTGTTGTTATTGTTGTTGTTGTTGTTGTTGTTGTTGTTGTTGTTGTTTGTTGTTATTGTTGTTGTTATTATTGTTGTTGCTATTGTTGTTGTTGTTGTTGTTGTTGTTGTTGTTATTGTTGTTGTTATTGTTGTTATTGTTGTTGTTATTGTTGTTGTTGTTGTTTGTTGTTGTTGTTGTTGTTTGTTGTTTGTTGTTGTTATTGTTGTGTTATTGTTGTTGTTTGTTGTTGTTGTTGTTGTTGTTGTTGTGTTGTTGTTGTTATTGTTGTTGTTTGTTGTTGTTGTTGTTGTTATTGTTGTTGTTGTTGTTATTGTTGTTTTGTTTGTTGTTGTTGTTGTTGTTGTTGTTGTTTTAAACGCAGGCTGGTTGGTTCTCTTGTTACAGCCGTGGACTCAAGATCTGGCATCTCAAATTCAATCCCAGCCCGCAACATTAAAAACTAATTTGTTTGCTGCCCACCTTAATGTTTCCATCATTCTGGTAATGTTAATTAAGCGTTTCGTAGGTTTCCCCTACCCATAAACCATTTCAAGACCTTGCAAAGGCACAGGGTTTTGCGCAGGCTCAAGGAGTCTGCCAGATAATTGCTGACAGATTTGAATGAGTGAGTATGGAATTGTCCGAGTGCAATGAATTCCTTTTGAACAAACTCCAGACTCCAAACTCTCATCATCATCATCAGGTGCCCTGCCGCATGGACAATAGCAGATTATCCGTATCACTTTGCCCCGTTTTGTTGTTGTTGTTGTGGTTGTTGTTGTTGTTGTTGTTGTTTTTAATGTGAACTGGTTGGTTCTTTTGTTACAGCCGTGGACTCAAGATCTGGCATCTCAAGTTCAATCCCAGCCCGCAACATTAAAAACTAATTTGTTTGCTGCTCACCTTAATGTTTCCATCATTCTGGTAATGTTGTCAAAACTCTACAAATATTTAACCAGCAGACTTGCATTTTTTTCTCTGCTTGTTCAACCCTTTGACTCCTGTACCCTATCAATCAACTACAAAAACTTAACCCTTTGACTAAGCTCGCTAATGGATAGGGGAAAAGGAGTCAAAGGGTTAAGGACAAATGCAAGATGCTGGTGGACAGGGTGCTGGAGTCAAAGGGTTAAGTTTTTGCTTTGCTAGCATGGTTGACAATGCAGGATGCTGGTGGACAGGGCGCAAGAGTCAAAGGGTTAAGTTTTTTGCTTTGCTAGCATGGTTGACAATGCAAGATGCTGGTGGACAAGGTGCGCGAGTCAAAGGGTTAAGTTTTTGCTTTGCTAGCATGGTTGACAATGCAAGATGCTGGTGGACAAGGTGCGCGAGTCAAAGGGTTATAGATCTCACACAATCGCTGGGGGTGAGGGCGAGGCAATTCCTGTTCATGCAGGAATCCAACCCCGAATCTCTCGCTTCTCTCGAATACCAAACTGGCGTTTTAACCACTGGGCCTAGTGCTGCATAAGCGTTAACACTTAACAGTCGCCAGTGTACCTAGACACATCACGAACACTCTCATTCCTGTCAACCATCCGAGCCAGGCACTCAGCACGAACCATTGACAACATCAATCAAGTCTTCAGCCATTGGCAAACACGCTCTCTTCTCATAGCCAGTCAGGGTTCCACTGTCACAACCAATCAAAATATCTCCAGTGCCATGCGCACGTGACTGTCTTCAACTACCAATCATCAAACGCTATCGCGGGGTTCCGCCCGTCACAACCAATTAAATGTTTACCAGGGCTGGCACGTGACGGTTTTCAACCAACAGTCATTAGATGTAAGCAGAGACGTTAAGGTTGCAGGTCATTCACAACCAATCAAATAATTGTTTGGGACGGTGTGTGACGGGTTTTTAAGTTTAACCAACAATCTTCAACTGTAGGAGGGACGAAAAACCAGTCGAACCCGTGTGCCTTCTGCTTGGGCACGCTAAAGATCCCACGGCAGTTGAAAATCGTGAAGAGCAGGGCATTGCCCGGCTGCCAGGTCCCACTTCTTGAACACAAATTAGCCTTCTTGCCTTTCTTAAGTCTTGGTAAAACAAAGTGAATACGAATATGAATTTGAATCGAGGGAAAGGAGATGGGCGCCGCCCTCGTGGTGGCTAGCCCCGTGAAAAGTTGAGGTCTCTGACATCTGTCTTGACCTCAGGGTTATGGAATTATCTAGGTAGGACCTTAGGACCTGGCCAGCTCATGGGTTAATTAAAGGCTTGTGCCGTGATCGTTCTGGATTTTCTCCATCACATGGCACCTGTGATGATAGTGCATATGGAATTCATACTGAGCGCAGAGACGTCATCTTGAGAAACTGAAACTGAAACTGAAACTGAAACTGTCGGCAGAGGTATGTGGGTGTTTGATATAATTTGGAATAGGTAGTATGTCGGTGAAATTGTGGCTTGGTGGTGTAGGGGTGCGTAGCTAAAGTGCTTCCCCCCCCCCCCCTCCTGTAGGCTGCTATGTATTGTGCATCAGTTACAGGAGTTGGTGTTTAAGTGAATGGTGGGATTTTGTTTGTTCTTTGCCTTGGTTTGTTTTTTACCCTGCAGTTGAAGCACATCACATGAAAACTGCTATACTGTACTTAATGTTGAGGGCTGCCATGAAAACTGCTATATTGTACTTAATGTTGAGGGCTGCCATGAAAACTGCTATATTGTACTTAATATTGAGGGCTGCCATGAAAACTGCTATACTGTACTTAATGTTGAAGGCTTGCAATGAAAACTGGTGTATTCTACTTTACAATTTTCTTGGCCGTTGTCATCATGTACTTTCGTTCTTAATATCGGCCTGTACCTTTGAAACTCGCAGTAATAAAGAATGTGGGTTTCAGCAAAACTTTATGGAACGAAACAACATATGAGATTTAAACATAACGGCAATATGCAGCATGGATGGACTTATAGCAGTTTTCATGTCAAACCTCAAGTGCATTATGGTAGTTTTCATGACAACCTCAACATTAAGTACAATAAACCAGTTTCATGGGAAACCTCAAAATTAAGTACAATATGCCAGTTTTCACGACAAACCTCAACAGTAAGTACAATATGCCATTTTTCTTGGCGAACCTCAACATTAAGTGCAATATGCCAGTTCATGATAATCCCAACATTAAGTACAACATGCCAGTTTATATGGCAAAACCTCAACATTAAGTACAATATACCAGTTTTCATGGCAAACCTCAACATTAAGTACAATATACCAGTTTTCATGGCAAACGTCAACATTAAGTACAATATACCAATTTTCATGGCAAACCTCAACATTAAGTACAATATGCCAGTTTTATTGCAATCCTCAACATTAAGTACAATATACCAGTTTTTATGGCAAACGTCAACATTAAGTACAATATGCCAGTTTTTATGGCAAATCTCAACATTAAGTACAATATATCAGTTTTCATGGCAATCCCAACATTAAGTAGGCCTACAACATGCCAGTTTATATGGCAAAACCTCAACATTAAGTGCAATATACCAGTTTTCATGACAAACCTCAACATTAAGTACAATATACCAGTTTTCATGGCAACCTCAACATTGAGTACAATATGCCTGTTTTCATGGCAAATTTCAACACTAAGTACAATATACCAGTTTTTATGGCAAACCTCAACATTTAGTACAATATGCCAGTTTTTATGGCAAACCTCAGCATTGAGTACAATATGCCAGTTTTCATGGCAAACCTCTACATTTAGTACAATATGCCAGTTTTCATGGCAAACTTCAACATTAAGTACAATAAACCAGTTTTCATGGCAAACCTCAATATCAAGTACAATATACCAGTTTTCATTGCAAACCCTACATTAAATACAATATGCCAGTTTTCATGGCAAACCTCAATATCAAGTACAATATGCCAGTTTTCATTGCAAACCCCTACATTAAATACAATATGCCAGTTTTCATGGCAAACCTCAATATCAAGTACAATATGCCAGTTTTCATTGCAAACCTCAATATCAAGTACAATATGCCAGTTTTCATTGCAAACCCCTACATTAAATACAATATGCCAGTTTTCATGGCAAACCTCAATATCAAGTACAATATGCCAGTTTTCATTGCAAACCCCAACATTAAATACAATATGCCAGTTTTCATGGCAAACCTCTACATTAAGTACAATATGCCACTTTTCATGGCAAGCTTCAACATTAAGTACAATATGCCAGTTTTCACGACAAACCTCAGCATTAAGTACAACATATCAGTTTTCATAACAATCCCAACATTAAATACAATATACCATTTTCATGACAACAATATACCATTTTCATGACAATCCCCAGTATAAAAAACAATAATAATATCAGTTTTCTTGACAATCCCAACATTAAGCGGTCGATCCATTATCAGGCATTGTCACACAACAATTAATGCAGCGTGTTGCAAGCTCGATACCAGTGTCTGATACAGATCGAGCGCTCCGAGTTGTATGACTGTCACGAGAACAGAATTACGTCAGCGAGTCAGATTCATGCTTCCCAATTCGATCCCATGATCATTGATGTAGTGTTCTGTTCTGTTCTGTTGTGTTTAAAGTCCCACCACTCTCAGAGTATACGAGGACTAGCTCTAAGAATGTCGTTCAAAGAAGCCTTAAAAAACTGTAGTTGCATTGTGAGATACCGATGTTTTTGTCGGATTCTCTTAGTGATTGCTATTCTCAAAAAAACATGTTGATGCAGTGACGGGAGTGCGGTAGTCAAGTGGGTAAGACCTTGCAGTTCCAGTCGGAAGGTCTGGGGTTCGATCCTGTCTGGGTACCTTCTGCCTGGTGGGTAAAGGGTGGAGATTATTGCAATCTACCAGGTCAACATGTGTGCAGACCCGTTATTGCCTAAATCCGCTTTGTGTGCATAATCATCATCATCACTTGCTCTGCCTCGTGGCGTTGGCGATTATGGCCCTCCATACCAATCTATCCCTTGTCGCTGCATGTACATCTTCCATCCTCTCTGTCCTCAGCCACCCTGCAAGTCCGTCCAATATTTTTTCCTCGGGTATACCCGGTGCTCTCTTTCCCTCCAGCTTTCCTGTTGTGACCAGGTGCTCTAATTCCCTTTCCTCATAAAGTGACCTATAAATGTTGCCTGCCTTTTCCTAATCTTCTTGTGAATGATCTTCTTGTGTCTGCCTCCATCAAGACTGTCTCGTTTGTTTTCTTTGCTGTCCATGGAACTTTTAACGTTCTTATTAGAAACCACATCTCCCACCCTCTCCGTCCTCAGCCACCCTACGACTCCGTCCAGTATTTTCTCCCTGGGTCTACGCATGCAGAACACCAAAATGCGTGCGTTGAAGACCATGTAATCATGGTAGTGGCTGACATGGAAACATGAACACGGCCAGCATATGCGCTCACCAAAGATGCAGACTATACAACAACATGCCGGGATGTGGTCAGCTCGTCGAACAGCTTGAGCTCTGTGTGCTCCATACCAAAAAAGGCCTGATGATGATTGTGTGGTGCACGGTGAGTACAAATGAGTGTGAAGAATAGCGATATACAACAACGATTTTGAAGGAAAAGAAGAAAAAAGAAAGAAGGATGTTGTTGTTATCGTTATTGTTTAAAGCCCAGCCGACTGCGTAGAGCCATATCAGGGCTATAATCGCTTCAAAACATACAAACTTCAACAGGAAAAAAAAAAAGAAAAGAAAAGTAAGTACATATATCAATGCATTCGCGCACATAATCTAAGGACATGCCCCTGACGCTGACCACTCCGTCCAATTTATCGCACAGGGGATTTGAAAAAAAAAAACGACACAAATTTAAACATACCTTAAGACACCAAAACATGTATAAAAACGGGCATAAATTACCTAAAATTGTTCCCGCATATCTCACCTCCCTAGAGCAAAAATACACTTAATACATGTACCCAATTATCAATCCTAAGAGAAAGTACGTAAGACTTTATCGAACACATACAGATAAACGGACCAGCAAGTCAAAAAACATAGGAAAAAATGACAGAAAGTAAAGGAACAAGGCAGAAACAAAGAGGAAATTTCTAGCACAGAATTTCCAGAAGGTGGGGATACTATTCCTTCTGGAAGAGTCCCCGGCATCCCCTCAGGGGGTAAGAAGAAAGAAGAAGAAGAAGAAGAAAAAGAAGAAGAAGAAGGAAGGAGAAAAAGAAGAAGAACATTTCAATTTTCCGGTCAGACTGAGGAGAAAAGTCGAGGCCTCAAAAGGGAAAGAACCTGGAACCTCGAGTTTAGTTATTGGCAGGCGAACGTCTGAACCATTCTGCCAGTCTTCTCCCTGCAGTTTATCACGAAACTAATGATCAAGTTTTACAACCTGTTCTCCCCATCAGTAGACCCAGGCCTGTGTCCCTGGAGACATCTGTCCAGTGGTGTAGGGGCATGGTCCTTGGAACTGATAGAAGCCAATCCAATGTAGCGATGTTCAAGTGAACAGCGAACAGATCTGTATGGTCTGCACTTTGTCCTTAACCTTTACCTCCCTTCTTGCAGGAAGCTGGTGGATTAGGTGGTGGAGTGAAAGGGTTAAGTTTTTGCAGCTGGTGGATAGGGTGTATACCGCTTGGTTCTTTTGATAGAGCCGTGGACTCAAGATCGAATATCTCGAGTTCGGTCTCAGCTCGCAACAAGAATGATAAAGGAAGTGAGGCCTGTTCGCTGTTGCGGGCCCAGTAGCTCATTAGTTTGAGCGTCGGATTCACATGTGGTGGTTGTGGTTCGAATCCGGGGTGCGCTACATTAAAACTGGCCTTCTCACTGTCCCACTTAACATCATTGCTGTTCTGGTGGTGTCAGTATACGATTAGATAAGTCCCCCTTCCCCCACTTCCCTGGATGGTTATCCCCGTCGGCCATATCACCTGAGTGGGTGGTCGACGTAAAAACTGAACCAATCAATCAATCGCTGTTCTCTTAATGTTTCCATCATTCTCGGGGTGTCAGCTTAGTGTTTCAAAGGTCTCTCCCCTCCCCCCTCTCTCTCTCTCCCACTTTCAAGACTTTGCCAACGCTTACGGTTTTTTTTGGGCACGCTAAGGTATGCTAGATAATTACTCGCAGATTTGGGTGGAGTGCATATGGAATTGTCCGATTCCGATGAACCCTTCTTGAACAAACTCCAAACGGTATAACAGCCATTCACTTTCGATGATCCTATAGTGATCCTTGTCTAACTGTATATTTTCCCATAACTGAATGCTGTTTACTTCATCTGAATGTCTTGTCCCCGTGGGGATGCCGGGGGCTCTTTCAATACAAATAGTACCCCACCTCCAATTTCTGTGCTAGAAATTTCCTCTTTTCTGCCACTCTCTTTGTTTCTTTCTTCTTCCTTTGCTTTCTTGTCATTTCTTCCTCTCATATTCTGCCTGCTGGTCCATTCACCTGTATGTGTTCGATAAAGTCTTACGTACTTTCTCTTAGGATTGATAATTGGGTACATGTATTGAGTGCATTTTGGCTCTGGGGAATTGAGATATATGCGGAAGCAATTTTTTGGTAATTTAGGCCCTTTTTATACATGTTTTAGTGTCCTTACTTATGTGTCAATTTGTATTCAGGTATGTTTTTTTTAAATCCCCAGTGCGATAAGTTGTACGGAGTGGTCAAGGCTAGGGGCAGCTCCTTAAGTATGTGCGCGAATGCATTGATATGTGTAGGCTACTTAATTTAATTTTCTTTTTCATTTTTTTTTCCGTGTTGGAGTATTGTGTGTGTTTTGAAACGGTTATAGCCCTGATATGGCTCTACGCAGTCGGCGGGCTTTAAAAGAAAAATCACAAAATCATTAACAATCCGAATGTCTAACACTGTTCTTTTTACATCTTATTAAAATTATGAGAATTTGTTCATCTTGAAACTTCTGTGCTGGGTGTTTGATTAGAACTTCCATTGCAAACAGCAGTGCGTATTTAATTGATACGTGCTTGGTTGGTGGGTGGGTGGGGTTGATTGGGTTTGGTTGGTTGCTTGCTTGCTTGCTAGTTTGCTTATTTGCTTACTTGCTTGTTTGCTTCCTTGTTTGTTTGCTTGCTTGCTTGCTCTTGCTTTTGCCTGCCTGCCTGCTTGCTTGCTTGCTTGCTTGCTTGCCTGCTTGCTTGTTTGCTTGGTTGGTAGGTTGGTTGGTTGGTTGGTTTATTTGTTTGTTTGTTTTTGTTTTTCCTGGTCTTATTTTTAGAAACACCAACGCCACCAAGGGCTGTTCTCAGGGGATGCAAACATCCTGCCTCCCACACTCAGAGCTCACAAACCTCGCCATCTCCCACAAAACGGTCGCCGAAGCCTTGAAGAGTGTGCAAGAACGGCCACAAAAAGAGCCATGGAACCATTGACGTCCGTACAAGAACTGCTGCAAGGAGCCAACACTCGGCGCTCTTCCCGCCACAAAATCCCCACCTTCAAAGAGAGATCACTGGGGCTTACAAGCCACTTCGCCGGGAGTGCAGGGCCCTGGTGAAAGCATGGCGGCTGTGATGTGTGGGCTTTTATTTCTCGCCTGTTCCTTGTTATGATGGATGTCGGGAGAAGGCGATAACCGGCTTCAAAGCGTTTGGGTTCGGAGCAGCTGCGTCTGGACGCGGGTTTAGGTGAGAGTTTAGCACCACCATCTCAAAGAGCTGCTGTGGAAGTGTGGAGGGCTGCAAGGCCCGTTACTCTGCGAGTCGTTTGTGTGTGTGTGTGTGTGTGTGTGTGTGTGTGTGTGTGTGTGTGTGTGTGTGTGTGTGTGTGTGTGTGTGTGTGTTGTGTGTGTGTGTTTGTGTGTGTGTGTGTGTGTGTGTGTGTTGTGTGTGTGTGTGTGTGTGTGTGTGTGTGTGTGTGTGTGTGTGTGTGTGTGTGTGTGTGTGTGTGTGTGTGTGTGTGTGTGTGTAAGAGAGCAAGTGGCTGAGGTTTTGTGGTCCCATACAAGAGTTACGATAGGAGCAGGAAAACAACGGCCCGTTTTGTGATGGGTCATACAGGAAACAGGAGTGAGTCTTCGTGCCGCCCCCCCCCCCCCACTCCCACCCCCCTGCCCCCGGCTTTGAGAACACGTACAGCTGTATTTGCTGCCGAATATTCTCACTTGTGTACAAAGAGAATCTCTTCAACTTTTCTTTGTTCGTGGTACTCTAGATCCCAGAAAGCTATTTTCTTCTGGTGATCTTTGCTGAAGCCGTGTGAAGAATTCAGAATGAATTGTGTGGTACATTAAATTAGAAAGTATGATTGTCAAGTTATTGTAAAATTTACCCTTTTTATAGAAAAAAAAAATCATTACGAAAACTTCCAATTTCTACTTCTCAAGGTCATTGGGACCTTTAAAAAAGCTTCAGGTAAAATACGATTTAATTTGTATCTAGGACTATGGTAGATTTTCACATCAGTGAAAACAGATTTTAGATATCTTAACCCTTACCTATCCACCAACTACAAACAGTTTAACCCCTTGACTCTTTACCCTAATCCACCACCTTCCTGCAGGAAGCTGGTGGATAGTGAGGAGAGTCAAAGGGTCAAGTTTTTGCTTTGTTAGCATGGTTGAAAGCGCAGGATGCTGGTGGACAGGGTACGGGGGTCAGAAGGGTTAAGAAGTGCCTGCGAAAGTGCTGTTTGCACACCTTCCTCAAAGCGTTCTGATTTAATTTTTTTGTTTTGTTTTGTTTTGTTTTAGTCTGTATAACCTTGACCTTGGAGCTTTACATTCCAAACTTAAGTTTTTGGGATTCCTCAACATTCCCCAAGTTTGACCAACATTTGGTGAAAGATCCATCCATAAAGAGCTGAAGAAAATCTTATTCACACATTTCTCTCACAATTAGGAAACACACACACCCATACAGACGCAAACCTGTATATGTTTGGTATGAAATAAATCGCCTTCCTTCTTTTCAAAAAAGGGAGTCTAAAAAAGAAGAGAATTGTGGAATACGCAGCTTGATCGTAACTACGTTGATGATGATGACTCCGCCTGTCTGATTATACAACAACAACAACAACAATAATAATAATAATAATAACAATAATAATAATAATAATAATAATAATAATAATAATAATAACAATAATAGTAATAACAATGATGGATGATGATGATGATGATGATGATTTTGATGATGATGGTGGTGGTGATGGTGATGATGATTACAGTATTTGTACGGCGCCAAATCTTGACAATTCAAATCAAAGCGCACTCATGCAATAGGCATACGCGTACAATCGACAAAGACCATCTAATTAAAATATCTAATACACAGACTGAGGGAAAGAAGTAGTTGTAGAATTCATTGTTGGGAAAAGAGGTGGGTTTTTGAATTGGATTTAAAATCAGAAAGGGTAGGTGTTAGGCAAAAGCAAAGCGGAAATGTATTCCAGGCTGACGGTCCTGAGACAGCAAAAGAACGCTGGCCGACACTTGATAGTTTAAAATCTAGGGATCTGAAGGGAAAGAGTAGTCTGAAGCCGAGCGCAAGCTGCGAATTGGCGTATAGATGTTGATGTTGTTGCAAAGACATGATGGAAACAGACTGGTGAATAGATGCGACCGGATGATGGCTCACTTGGATGTGGAACAGCGTCGGCTGTGGCTGAACAATCCCCTAGCATGCTCAACTCTCGGTAGGAGCCGGTTGGAGCCGAAAAATCCCACAATGATTTTTGAAAGGACTTAACATGGATTCGAACCCACAACCTACCAGTCGGTAGTCCTATTGCTCTAACCACTACACCACAGCGACTGAAGAAAATTTCTCTCTGTCTGTCTGTCTGTCTGTCTGTCTCTGTCTCTGTCTCTCTCTCTCTCTCTCTCTCTCTTCTCTCTGTCTGTCGTCTGTCTGTCTCTCTCTCTCTCTCTCTCTCTCTCTCTCTCTCTCTCTCTGTCCCAGCACTCTGCACTCTGCACTCTGAATACTTATTGGAAAGCTGTAATACTTTTACTAGACAATGTGATTTTCAATAGTCTGTGGAATATCGTAGTGATTTCAGCATTCTCTCCCAAAGGCCAGACGGAAGCGAAAATCGAGTGGCTTGAACACTGAACACTGGTCTCCCAGCTGGAAGGTTTCGGTTCGAATATGCTTGGGAACTACCTGCCTAATGGCTCACAGGGTGGGCATTTTTTCTGATTTTCACAGGTCAGCTTATCTTCCTCGTGTTTATAATGCACGCGCAACATCATGTAAGCTCTGTCAGTGTTTTGATAGCTATGGAAGCATGAATACTTCTGGAACGCATGCACAGACACGCACACAGTTTCAGTTTCAGTTTCTCAAGACGACGTCTCCGCGCTCGGAACGAATTCCATATGCACTAAAGTCACAGGTGCCATGTGTATGGTGATCATGGCACGAGCCTTAAAACATGCACGTAAATCTGTGAGCTGGCCAGGTCCTCAGGCCCTACCTAGACTATGTCTTACCTAGTCTATGTTTTATACTGGTATTATATCAGCATGAAATATAGACCAGGTAAAAAGACACGCATACAAAACAACAAGAACAACAATAACCAAAAACATACAAACGGAATATAATTGGGAAAGGTCAAAGCAGCGAAAGAGAGGAGAGAGGAGCACTACCCACGACACTGGCTCCAAACAGAAGTTGAAATCTTTTAAAATATCGGGTTCCCAGTGATTGTTCCTGCTCTGGGAAAACCTTCACCTTTCTGTGCATGTATAGGCCTATCAGCCAAATTTATCTTGCAAAATAACATACACAAAATAGCATAGGAAGGGAACCTTTTACGGAGTTTTGTTGTTGTTTTTTTTCTTTTTTGAAAGGTCAGATGACGCGAAATGGCTGAATCATGTTTCCCATGTTTGTAATCCTCTACAAAATCAAACAAGACATACAGACACTGCAGGAAAGTTTTAACCCTTTGACTCCCGCACCCTGTGCACCAGCATCCTGCATTGCCAACCATGCTAGCAAAGAGAGAACGTAACCCTTTGATTCTCTCACCCTTTTCACCAACTTCCTGCAGGAAGCTGGTGGATAGGGTGAGGGAGTCAAAAGTTAAGTTTGGGCAGTTGTTGGATAGGGTGCAGAAATCAAAGGGTTAAGTTTGGGCAGTTGTTGGGTACGGTGTGGGAGTCAAAGGGTTAAGTTTGGGCAGTTGGATAGGGTGCAGGAGTCAAAGAGTTAAGTTTGGGCAGTTGGATAGGGTGAGGAAGTTAAAGGGTTAAGTTTGGGCAGTTGGATAGGGTATGGGAGTCAAAGGATTAAGTTTGGGCAATTGTTGGATAGGGTGTGGGAGTCAAAGGGTTAGGTTTCGGCAATTGTTGGATAGGGTGCGGTAGTCAAAGGGTTAAATTTGGGCAATTGTTGGATAGGGTGTGGGAGTCAAAGGGTTAGGTTTGGGCAATTGTTGGATAGGGTGCGGTAGTCAAAGGGTTAAATTTGGGCAGTTGTTGGATAGGGTGTGGGAGTCAAAGGGTTAGGTTTGGGCAATTGTTGGATAGGGTGCGGTAGGCAAAGGGATAAATTTGGGGTGTTGGATACGGTGTGGGAGTCAAAGGGTTAAGTTTGGGCAGTTGTTGGATAGGGTGCGGTAGTCCAAGGGTTAAATTTGGGCAGTTGTTGGATAGGGTGCGGGAGTCAAAGGGTTAAGTTTGGGCAGTTGTTGGACAAGGTGCGGGAGTCAAAGGGTTACGTTTGGGCAATTGTTGGATAGGGTGCGGGAATCAAAGGGTTAAGCAGCCCCGGCAGACGAAACCAGAGCTAGTGGGACTGAGTGAGCAAACGACCTAAACGGCTGAAAATGAGCCGCCGTCGCCAGAAGATACAAGCAGGGGGGGTGTCTGCTACCTCCGTGTTGCCTGCCCGGCGCGGCTTTCACTGGGCCTTTTGTCGTCTGATCGCCTTGCTCGATTGTCTCCCTCAGTGCCCTCGCTTTTGATTGGTGCACGATTTGGGGTCAAAGGTTTTGACCCTGGCTAAGTCTCGCGGCGTCACGGCGGAGGTCTCGGTGCCTGGCGTGAGAGTCGTTGACAATATCTTGCCTTTTGTTGGTTTTTTTGTTGTTGTTTTGTTTTGTTTTGTTTTTTATTCTCCTTTCCATAGTTGATACCTGTCCCACCTTTCCCTCTCCTGAATTCTTGTTTCCTTTGTATTGCGTGCGTGCACACACACACACACATGCGCGGCATACAGACAGACAGACACACACACACATACACACGAGGCACACAGGCACACACATACAAATACGCACACGCGCGCACACACGCACAAACAAACACACACACAACACACACACATACACAATATGCACACGCACACACACATAGACACACATACACACAAACACACACACAACACACACACAACACACACACATAACACACACACATAACACACACCACACACACAACACACACACACAAACACACACCACACACACACACACTCACACACACATACACACACACACAACACAACACACACACACACACACACACACACACACACACACACACACACACACACACACACAAACCTTCACACACACACTGAAAGATTCTGATGAGTCACCAAAACGGCGAGTAATCTTTTCTATCAATAGGGGTTAGGGTGAAAGAAGTAGAGATGGAGGTGGATGTAAGAGAGCCATTTTAGAGACAACGTTATCCTGTTACTGCTGTATCATGTTGTGCCTTTGTTGAAACACAAGTTTCATATTCGACTTTTTGTGCTGTAATCTAGTCAGCAGGACGACTGAAGTCATGGTGATCAGTAAAATACATGAAATCCCCTCATGCAAAATAACAGCAAATGGCACAACCTTGACACAGGTTAATAAGTTCAAATACCTGGGAACGGTCATTTCATCAGACGGCAGATGCACATCGGAAATAGCTGGCAGAATCGGCCAAGCCAAAACAGCATTCAAGAAGATGATAAGTATTCTTACCAACAAATGCCTATCAATTAACATCAGAAAGAGAGTCCTTGAATGTTATATAGAACCAATACTGTTGTACGTATGCGAGGCGTGGACAGTCAGCAAGCAAAGCCAGAGCAAGATTGAGGCAGCCGAGATGTGGTTTCTTTCAAGAATGTTGAGAGTTCCATGGACAGCAAAGAAAACAAACGAGACAGTCTTGATGGAGGCAGACACAAGTAGATCACTCATAAAGAAGATTAGGAAAAGACAAGCAACATTTATAGGCCATTTTATGAGGAAGGGGGATTTGGAGCACCTGGTCACAACGGGAAAGCTGGAGGGAAAGAGAGCACCAGGTAGACCCAGGGAGAAAATGCTGGACGGACTTGCAGGGTGGCTGGGGATGAGGAGGGTGGGGGAGATGCTGGGGGCAACGAGAGATAGAGATGGTTGGAAGTCCATGGTCGCCAACGCCATGCGGCAGGGCACCTGATGATGATGATGAATCTAGTCAGTGGCTGTATCTCTACTCATATTTCCTGTACGATCACAAACGTTCAGAGAGAGTCTACAAGTTAGGTCCCGTCTCGTTTCCATTTCCAGGTCCACCTCACTCCCCTAGGACCCCAGAGTTATGGAACTATCTAGGCAGGACTTCAGGACCTGGCCAGCTCATGGGTTTATGTGCGGGCTTAAGGCTTGTGCCACGATCATTCTGGATCTTCTCCATTACATGGCACCTGTGACGTTAGTGCTTATGGAATTCATTCCGAGCGCAGAGACGTCATCTTGAGAAACTGAAATTGAAATTGAAACTGTGTCTCCACTCATTTCGCGTATGATCACAAACGTATAGAGACAGTCTACAAGTTAGGTCCCGTCTCGTTTCCATCTCCAGGTCTCACCACACATAGGCCTTTGAAGTTAGTTTTGCTATAAATTAACCCTTTGACTCCCGCACCCTGTCCACCGGCATCCTGCATTGTCAACCATGCTGGCAAAGCAAAAAAAAAAACTTAACCCTTTGACTCCCTTAACCTATCTACCAGCTTCCTCCTGCAGGAGGAAGCTGGTGGATAGGGTGAGGGAGTCAAAGGGTTAACTTTTTTTGCCGTTGGAGTATAGGATGCGGGAGTCAAAGGGTTAAGTATCTTATCTTTGAGTTAAGGTGTTTAAAGTTTATGGAACACACAGACAATTTTATGTGCTCGCTTTCCCCGTTTGCTGTCTACGAAGACCTGTGCACCCCCTCCACCCCCCACCCCACCCCCCAATTTCGAACCCTTTGAGAGATTAACTCTTTGACTCCCTCACCCTATCCACCAGTATCCGCATTGTCAGCCATGACAGCAAAAGCAAAATTTTAACCATTTCACACCCTCAGCATAGAGTGAAACGAGCACACACACACACACACATACACACGCACACGCGCACGCGCACGCACACACACACACACACGTGCCCGCAAACACACATATACACACACACGCATACACACACTACCTTTCCAGTGAAAATGAAACAATATCCTTGAGAGATACAGAGAGACAGACAGACAGACAGGCAGGTAGAGAGGGGCAGAGAGAGACGGAGAGAGACAGACACAGAGAAAGAGACAGAT
>JAPXFY010000022.1:43903013-43908013 GCA_030674185.1 Monoplex corrugatus
GTCGACAGTTTTTGTGGCATGGTCGCTTTTGTCGTTGTTCTCCATCGTAACGATAAGAAGGATGAGGTAATGTTATTATCTCAACGATGTAAAATTTCTGTATGGTGTGGTTGTGACGCTAATGTAATCATCCCCTCTCTCCCTCCCTCTCCTTCTTCCCCCCCCCCCCTCCCCCCCCCCGACTTGCGAATTTTTTTTTTTTAGAAAATGTATTGAAAATAGCAAGTTTTTGAAAGATTGTTTGTTTGTTTGTTGTTTGTTTGTTTGTTTGTTTGTTTGTTTTTGTTTGTTTGTTTTGTTGTTTAAACGTTCTGTCAGTAGTAAGAATCTCAGGGGAAAACCGGACAGCAGAAGGTCCTCAAGGAGAAACCCCCGTCAAACAAGTGTTTCGGCCCTTAACTCCTGACACTCTATGGGGGCCGGGCTGCATCCAGGTCATGACTCCTGGATACCCTTATGCTGTCGTCTTTTTTTTTTTTTTTTTTTTTTCTCCACCTGGACTCGAATCCGAGCATTCAGGGTGGTCAGGCGTCACAAGGCAAAGTCACCAAGTCTTTTTTTTTTTTTTTTTTTTTTGAATGCGTATGGGCACATTGTCTTCACACACTGTGCAGGCAGTAGACGTCTATCTTGCTGCACATTCTGCATATTCCGTCTATAGTCAGCGTGCACGCTGGGTGTTGTAATGTTTACACAAGTCACTGGACACTGACATGACTTACAGGATCTTTCATGTGCGTACTTGATGACTGAAGTCATGGTGATCAGTAAAAATTATGAAATCCCCTCATGCAAAATAACAGCAAATGGCACAACCTTGACACATGTTAATAAGTTCAAATACCTGGGAACGGTCATTTATCAGACGGCAGTGCACATCGGAAATAGCTGGCAGAATCGGCCAAGCCAAAACAGCATTCAAGAAGATGACAAGCATTCTTACCAACAAATGCCTATCAATTAACATCAGAAAGAGAGTCCTTGAATGTTGTATAGAACCAATACTGTTGTACGGATGTGAGGCGTGGACAGTCAGCAAGCAAAGCCAGAGCAAGATTGAGGCAGCCGAGATGTGGTTTCTCAGAAGAATGTTGAGAGTTCCATGGACAGCAAAGAAAACAAACGAGACAGTCTTGATGGAGGCAGACACATGTAGATCACTCATAAGGAAGATTAGGAAAAGACAGGCAACATTTATAGGCCATTTTATGAGGAAGGGGGATTTGGAGCACCTGGTCATAACGGAAAGCTGGAGGGAAAGAGAGCACGGGTTAGACCCAGGGAGAAAATGCTGGACGGACTTGCAGAGTGGCTGGGGACGAGGAGGGTGGGGGGAATGCTGGGGCAACGAGAATAGACAGATGGAAGTCCATGATCGCCAACGCCATGCAGCAGGGCACTGATGATGACGATGATGATGATGGGCACATTGTCTTCACACACTGTGCAGGCAGTATGTTGTTGCACATTCTGCATATTCCGTCTATAGTGAGCGTGCAGCTGGGTGTTGTATAGTGTTTCATAAGTCATGGACACTGACAGTGACTTACATGTTCGTTCAGTGGAACTATTGATGCTCTGTGTTGAGTGGGAAATGTACTTGCGCGACAGGGGATTAAATCGTCGTGTGGAGAACTCATGATGCTCAGGACTCAGCATACTGGCAGGGCACGAAGGATAATTGTTACCACACGATAGGGTTTTAGACACCGTTCTTGCACACATGTTGATCTGTGAGATCGTACAAATATCCACCTTTAGCCATCAGGCAGGAGGTCATCATCATCATCATCAGGTGCCCTGCCGCGTGGCGTTGGCGACCATGGATTCCATCTGTCTTCTATCTTCGTTGCCCCCAGCATATCCCCCACCCTCCTCGTCCCCAGCCACTCTGCAAGTCCGTCCAGCATTCTCTCCCTGGGTCTACCCGTGCTCTCTTCCCTCCAGCTTTCCCGTTGTGACCAGGTGCTCCAAATCCCCCTTCCTCATTTAAAAGGCCTGTAAATGTTGCTTGTCTTTTCTTAATCTTCCTTATGAGTGATCTACTTGTGTCTGCCTCCATCAAGACTGTTTCGTTTGTTTTCTTTGCCGTCCATGGAACTCTCAACATACTCCTTAGAAACCACATCTCGGCTGCCTCAATCTTGTTCTGGCTTTGTTTGTTGACAGGAGGAGGTACCGGGGAAAATCAAACCCCAGGCCATCCGATTGAAAGTCTAACGTCTTAACCCCTTGACTACTGTCGCCTGTCAGAAGATTGTTTCCACTTTGTTGACACCAGGGAAATTTTACGAAACGTAAAACATCGTGACTGCAGCCGTTTCAGTTTCAGTTTCTCAAGATGACGTCTCCGCGCTCGGAACGAATTCCATGTGCACTAACGTCACAGGTGCCACGTGTATTGATGATCATGGCACAAGCCTCAAGCCTGCACATAAACCCATAGCTGGCCGTTTGAGAAAACTGTCATATCCGAAACATACCAAATCAAGTTTAACTACTCCAGCTCAATGCTATACGAAGTATAGGCAGATCATGATCTGTTGTTTTTGTCCTAATTCTAGTGATTTTGTTTGATGTCTTTTGTGTTCGCTTGATAAACGCCAGTTGGCCGAAAATTTGTGCCTGTCTTGTTTTATTAATTAAACACGTGATTAATTATAACTGCTGCACCCAAAACCTAAGATCATGTAGACCAGCTAAATGCATGCTGCCAGAAATATGGAATGAAGATTAGCATTGGAAAGACAGAAGTATAGTAGTAGTAATAATAATAATCCTGATCACAACGGGAAAGCTGGAGGGAAAGAGAGCACCAGGTAGACCCAGGGAGAGAATGCTGGACTGACTTGCAGAGTGGCTGGGGATGAGGAGGGTGGGGGAGATGCTAGGGGCAACGAGAGAGATGGTTGGAAATCCATGGTCGCCAACGCCATGCGGCAGGGCACCTGATGATGATGATGATGATGATGAATAATGATATTTATAAGGTGCCAAATCTTGATTCAAGAATCAAACCGAGGCACGAACTTTCATCATTCACCAAAGCAACCACCAACAACGACCAAAATATCCAGGGCACAAAACACAACACACGCAAACTGGGGGGGGGGGGGGGGGGAGACAGGAGGGGAATAGGGCGTGTGACTGCTGACCCAGACCATCCTCCTCCCTGTCTCACACGAAACACACACACACACACACACACACACACACACACACACACACACACACACACACACACACACACACACACAATACGATGCTGAGCTAGGGTACACTCTAGCTTGTTTGACGAATGACCCTTGACCCAAGTTGTCATCTCTGTCACACACACAGATTCTCTCTCTCTCTCTCTCTCTCTCTCTCTCTCTCTCTCTCTCTCTCTCTCTTCTCTCTCTCTTCTCTTCTCTTCTCTCTCTTCTCTTCTCTTCTCTCTCTCTCCTCTCTCTCTTCTTTTCTCTTCTTTCTCTCTCTCTCTCTCTCTCTCTCTCTCTCTCTCTCTCTCTCTCTCTCTCTCTCTTTTTCGTTTCTCAGGGTTTTTTTCTTTTTTGGACCAAGACTTCAGAAAAGCAGGAATGCTAATTGCGCATGGCAGCAGTGACAGTTGGCAAAACACCAGGAAAGCTGGGCATTAACATAGATGGAACTCAGTTAAAACAAACAACACAATTCACATACCTAAGTAGTATTTTATTGAAAATTGAAAATCAAAAAGAAAAAATCGATACACGCTGCCAGAAAACACACGCTGTCAGCATCCAAGCATACTCGTAAGTACCAAAAAGAAAAACTAACCAATGCTATCTTCATCCCAACTCTCTCATATACCAGTGCCAGACATGGTCACTGGAAAAATCGCTTTAAAGGAAATTAGTAGCATACGAGATGAAATGTTTCAGGAGAGAGTAGCCAACAAAACTCTGAGACACAGGGTCAGAAATGAGAGTCAGAGAAACAGTAGGAGTAACACTGGTCCTACATCACATAGAAAGGCAGCAAATAAAGTGGTTTCGACGTATGACAAGGATCCCCCCCCCCTCCCAACCAACCAGCCCAGCGTACATGCAGCTCCAGATATTCTGGCACCAGAGCCAGATGAACACCAAGGTTACGTTAGAGCGATACGGTGGCAGAAACTTTGGGCACGTACAACATGTCGCTTATCGACCAGTCGCCGTGGTATAGTGGTTAACGCAACGGACTACTGACTGGAAGGTTGTGGGTTCGAATCCCCATCAGTACCTTCAAAAATCATTGTGGGATTTTTCAGCTCCAACCGGCTCCTACCCAGAGTTTGGTGTGCTATGAGCTCATTGGGAAGACTGGAACCACACAGTCGAGTCTCATCCACTTCGCGGATGCGTCATTGAGGGTGTTTGCTCAAATCTTCTGACCAACACCGCAGGTGTCTGTATCTCTCAGGCCTGGTTGACGCCAGGATATATTATGATAGCAAGCGTAGAGTACAACCCTGTCACACGGTCTCAATCCTAGATGGAACTCCATAGCATCATGATTATCATCCACATCGACATCATCATCATCGCATAATAAAAACTGTTCCAGCTTTTGTGGCCATTAAGGTGGCGTAGAAAATGGGACGGGAAAAAAAAACAAGGTGAGCACAAAGGTAACCTCCCTGAGTGCAATGATCCTTTAAAATTTTTTTTTTTTTTTTTTAAATGTCGCTTATCAGAGCTTCCGGCCTCGCCGCAGACAGACTGTATCTTCCTGCAACACCTCACGGTACGAGCGGAAGAAAATAGTAAAGCAAAGAAAGCTGCAATGTATTGATTAATCGTTGTTTCAGCTATAAGGCACATCATGTTCGTGATTTGTTCAGTCCTTTATGTAAGAAATCAAAGAAGATCCAAGAACATATGAGTGAACGAGAAGAGTGTGCGTTTTGATTTTAATTTATACATCCAGATTCAGCGTCCTGTAAACCTCTATGCATTCAAGAAGATGACAAGCATTCTTACCAACAAATGCCTATC
>JAPXFY010000022.1:43913013-43935513 GCA_030674185.1 Monoplex corrugatus
CAAATTTTGATTAAGTATCAATATTAACGAACTTTGTTAGAAAAGGCTACTGCTATACCTACCAAACTGCACAGAAGAATTTTCAAAAAACATACCCGTGTTTCTTCCATCACCTGACGATGGAGGAAAACCCAACTGCTCACACACAAACCTCTCTCCAAAAACGTGCTTCCCATGCACGACTCCAGGGGACTGACCTGTTCAATTATGGAAAAGACGGTCTACACGCTGCACTCACACAATGACGCCCTCCGCGGCGCCATTTCCAACATGGCCGCCCCCATGGCATTCTGGGACTTCCGCTACAAGGCCCTCGTGGGAACCGACGACGAAAATTCCCGTAATGAAGCGGTGAAAGGGCGTTGTTGGACTGGCAGGGGGAAAGCAATGTTGTGGGCAGGTATCAGGAGAATCAGGACTATTGATTAGATTAATACGATGCGGTTTGACGGTGGATTTTTACAGACAAACGGCCGTGGGCAAGTCTGTAGGGGGAAGACACTGGAGGACAAGGAGTGGGAGAGACAAGGATTTGTTACCGTTGCTGTGCTTTTGCAATGTGTAAATGGACAAACATTCTGCACAGGTAACGTGCACACAACGACAAGAAAGACTGACTTCATTCACAAGAGAGGGGTGGCTGGAGGTGGGGGTGGAGTAGGGGAGGGACAGAGAGAAACTTTATTCACTGAGAGAGATACAGACACACAGAAAGAGACAGAGAATGTGACTTCATTGTGGGGAGAGAGAGAGAGAGAGAGCATGTGTGTGTGTGTGTGTGTGTGGTATGTGAGTGTGTGTGTGTGTGTGTGTGTGTGTGTGTGTGTGTGTGTGTGTGTGTGTGTGTGTGTGTGTGTGTGTGTGTGTGTGTGTGTGTTGTGAAAGAGAGAGTAAAAGTGCATATGTAAATACATTCCGAGCACCAGGACGTCATCTTGGGAAACTAAAACTTTGTATATTGGGAATGTGCATGAACTTCCACACCTTGTTGAAAGTTGCCAATATCAATGAGTGTTCCCAGGCGGTTACCCATCCAAGTGCTAACTGGGCCATACGTTTCACTTCGATGATGGGACAAGACCCAGAGTTTTCAACGCGGTATGATCTTAGGCTAAAAACTTAGTAAGTGTTGAGCCTCTTCTCTGACATGGAATACAGTGTTTCATTTTCACATCGGTATAACGAGGTGCCGAGGACACAGGCGCAGATACTTACACACACCAACACAACATAAAATCATAACTACAAAACGACAAAATAGGAAAAAAACAGACAATCCATCTCCAAGTGTTGTATCAATCTTTGAGCCTTCACAAATAAAAGGAAATCCAAGTATGATTCTAAAGTGAATAACAATCGTTTCGCCTTTAGAAAAGCTCATCAGACTCCCGTTTGTTCTGGGCCAGTCTCTGTATGGAACCTGAGGTGTGTTGCAGGGCCTTGATGTATATGCAGAAAAAAACACCTAAAACAGCGTCTGTTCAGAGCCTCAACCATATTAATCCTTTGACTTCCATGCCCTATTCACCAACTGCAAAAACTTAACCCTTTGACTCCCTCACCCTATCTACTAGCTTCCTGCAGGAAGCTGGTCAATAGCTTGAGTTAGTCAAAGGGCTTAGTTTTAACTCTGCCAGCATGGCTGGCAATGCAGGATGCTGGTGGGCAAGAGTCAAAGGGTTAAGCTTATCTGTACCATTCTCAGAGCCACAACCATATATCTCTACCATATAGCCAAAGCCACAACTATACATCTCAATACACAATTATAGAGATATATGATTAGATGACTATAACATTTCAAAGACTAATCAAACTTTTGCCTTTACTGAATGTTCTGTCAATCATTTGAAATGAGATTTCTCATAATGATACTGGATAGAGATGACAAGGTTTCCCCACTCCCCACCCCTCAATTCACAAATTTTGATTACGTATCAATATTAACGAATCTGGTTAGAAAAGGCTACCGCTATACCTACCAAACTGCACAGGAAGAATTTTCACAAAACATAACCCGTGTTTCTTCCAATCACCTGACGATGGAGGAAAACCCAACTGCTCACACACAAACCCTCTCCAAAAACGTGCTTCCCGTGCATGACTCCAGGGGACCGACCTGTTCAATTATGGAAAAGACGGTCTACACGCTGCACTCACACAATGACGCCCTCCGCGCCGCCATTTCCAACATGGCCGCCCCCATGGCATTCTGGGACTTCCGCTACAAGGCCCTCGCGGGAACTGACGACGAAAACTCCCGTAATGAAGCGGTGAAAGGGCGTTGTTGGGCTTGCAGGGGGAAAGCCTTGTTGTGGACAGGTATCAGGAGAATCAGGACTATTGATTAGATTAATACGATGCGGTTTGACGGTGGATTTTTACAGACAAACGGCCCTGGGCAAGTCTGTAGGGGGAAGACACTGGAGGACAAGGAGTGGGAGAGAGAGGATTTGTTACCGTTGCTGTGCTTTTGCAATGTGTAAATGGACAACCATTCTGCACAGGTAACGTGCACACAACGACAAGAAAGATTGACTTCATTCAATGAGAGAGATGGAGGAGCGTGAGGGGTGAGGGGTGAGAGAAGAGGGAGGGACAGAGAGAAACTTCATTCAATGAGAGAGAAACAGACGCAGAGAGAGACAGAGAATGTGACTTCATTGGAAGAGGGAGAGAGAGAGAGAGAGAGAAAGTTTGTGTGTGTGTGAGCGGTGTGTGTGTGTGTGTGTGTGTGTGTGTGTGTGTGTGTGTGTGTGTGTGTGTGTGTGTGTGTGTGTGTGTGTGTGTGTGTGTGTTGTGAGAGAGAGAGTAAAAGTGCACATGAAATACATTCCAAGCACCAGGACGTCATCTTGAGAAACTAAAACTTTGTATAATGGGAATGTGTATGAACTGCCACACCTCGTTGAAAGTTGCCAATAGCACCGAGTGTTCCCAGGCGGTTCAACTTCGATGATGGGACAAGACCACGAGTTTTCGATGTGGTATGACCTTAGGGTAAAAACATAGTAAGTGTTGAGCCTCCTCTCTGGCTGGAATACAGTGTTTTATTTTCACATCAGTATAACGAGGTGCCGAGGACACAGGCGCACATACTTACACACACCAACACAACATAAAATCATAACTACAAAATGACAAAATAGGAAAAATCCAGACACCTGGTTATCTCAAGTGTTGTATCAATCTTTGAGCCTTACACAAATAAAAGGAAGTCCAAGTATGATTCTAAAGTGAATGACAATCGTTTCGCCTCGAGAAAAGCTCATCAGACTTGCCAGTAAAACTTTCCCTATCAGCTAGAAAGCAGCAGATGTGCACAAAACATTTTTAGACATACCCACTGTGCTACTGACAGGTAAGACAGCAACAAAGTTTCTCCACTTCTGTTTGTTCTGAGCCAGTCTCTGTATGGAACCCACGGTGTGTTGCAGGGCCTTGATGTATATGCAGAAAAAAACACCTAAAACAGCGTCTGTTCAGAGCCTCAACCATATTCATCCTTTGACTTCCACTCCCTGTCCACCAACTGCAAAAACTTAACCCTTTGACTCCCTCACCCCGTCTACTAGCTTCCTGCAGAGAGCTGGTCAATAGGTTGAGTTAGTGAAAGGGCTTAGTTTTAACCTTGCCAGCATGGCTGGCAATGCAGGATGCTGGTGGGCAAGAGTCAAAGGGTTAAGCTTATCTGTACCATTATCAGAGCCAAAACCATATATCTCTACCATATAGTCAAAGCCACAACTATACATCTTAATACACAATCATAGAGATATATGATTAGATGGCTATAACATTTCAAAGATTAATCAAACTTTTGCCTTTACTGAATGTTCTGTCAATCATTTGAAATGAGATTTCTGATAATGATACTGGATAGAGATGACAAGGTTTCCCCACTCCCCACCCCTCAATTCACAAATTTTGATTACGTATCAATATTAACGAAACTGGTTAGAAAAGGCAACCTACCAAACTGCACAGAAGAATGTTCACAAAACATACCTACCGGTGTTTCTTCCAATCACCTGACAATGGCGGAAAACCCAACTGCTCACACACAAACCTCTCTCCAAAAACGTGCTTCCCGTGCACGACTCCAGGGGACCAACCTGTTCAATTATGGAAAAGACGGTCGACACGCTGCACTCACACAATGACGCCCTCCGCGCCGCCATTTCCAACATGGCCGCCCCCATGGCATTCTGGGACTTCCGCTACAAGGCCCTCGTGGGAACTGACGACGAAAACTCCCGTAATGAAGCGGTGAAAGGGCGTTGTTGGGCTTGCAGGGGGAAAGCCTTGTTGTGGGACAGGTATCAGGAGAATCAGGACTATTGATTAGGTTAATACGATGCGGTTTCACGGTGGATTTTTACAGACAAACGGCCCTGGGCAAGTCTGTAGGGGGAAGACACTGGAGGACTAGGAGTGGGAGTGACGAGGATTTGTTACCGTTGCTGTGCTTTTGCAATGTGCAAATGGACAACCATTCTGCACAGGTAACGTGCACACAACGACAAGAAAGATTGACTTCATTCAGTGAGAGAGATGGAGGAGCGTGAGGGGTGGGGGGTGAGAGTAGAGGGAGGGATAGAGAGAAACTTCATTCAATGAGAGAGAAACAGACGCAGAGAGAGACAGAGAATGTGACTTCATTGGAAGAGGGAGAGAGAGAGAGAGAGAGAGAGAGAGAGAGAGAGAGAAAGTTTGTGTGTGTGTGTGTGTGTGTGTGTGAGCGTGCGTGTGTGTGTGTGTGTGTGTTGTGTGTGTGTGTGTGTGTGTGTGTGTGTGTGTGTGTGTGTGTGTGTGTTGTGAGAGAGAGAGTAAAAGTGCACATGAAATACATTCCAAGCACCAGGACGTCATCTTGAGAAACTAAAACTTTGTATAATGGGAATGTGTATGAACTGCCACACCTCGTTGAAAGTTGCCAATAGCACCGAGTGTTCCCAGGCGGTTCAACTTCGATGATGGGACAAGACCACGAGTTTTCGATGTGGTATGACCTTAGGGTAAAAACATAGTAAGTGTTGAGCCTCTTCTCTGGCTTGGAATACAGTGTTTCATTTTCACATCGGTATAACGAGGTGCCGAGGACACAGGCGCACATACTTACACACACCAACACAACATAAAATCATAACTACAAAATGACAAATAGGAAAAATCCAGACAACTGGTTATCTCAAGTGTTGTATCAATCTTTGAGCCTTACACAAATTAAAGGAAGTCCAAGTATGATTCTAAAGTGAATGACAATCGTTTCGCCTCAAGAAAAGCTCATCAGACTTGCCAGTAAAACTTTCCGTATCGGCTAGAAAGCAGCAGATGTGCACAAAACATTTTTAGACATACCCACTGTGCTACTGACAGGTAAGACAGCAACAAAGTTTCTCCACTTCTGTTTGTTCTGAGCCAGTCTCTGTATGGAACCCGAGGTGTGTTGCAGGGCCTTGATGTATATGCAGAAAAAAACACCTAAAACAGCGTCTGTTCAGAGCCTCAACCATATTCATCCTTTGACTTCCACACCCTGTCCACCAACTGCAAAAACTTAACCCTTTGACTCCATCACCCTGTCTACTAGCTTCCTGCAGTGAGCTGGTCAATAGCTTGAGTTAGTGAAAGGGCTTAGTTTTAACCTTGCCAGCATGGCTGGCAATGCAGGATGCTGGTGGGCAAGAGTCAAAGGGTTAAGCTTATCTGTGCCATTATCAGAGCCACAGCCACATATCTCTACCATATAGTCAAAGCCACAACTATACATCGCAATACACAATTATAGAGATATATGATTAGATGACTATAACATTTCAAAGACTAATCAAACTTTTGCCTTTACCGAATGTTCTGTCAATCATTTGAAATGAGATTTCTGATAATGATACTAGATAGAGACGACAAGGTTTCCCCACTCCCCACCCCTCAATTCACAAATTTTGATTACGTATCAATATTAACGAAACTGGTTAGAAAAGGCAACCTACCGAACTGCACAGGAAGAATGTTCACAAAACATACCAGTGTTTCTTCCAATCACCTGACAATGGCGGAAAACCCAACTGCTCACACACAAACCTCTCTCCAAAAACGTGCTTCCCGTGCACGACTCCAGGGGACCGACCTGTTCAATTATGGAAAAGACGGTCGACACGCTGCACTCACACAATGACGCCCTCCGCGGCGCCATTTCCAACATGGCCGCCCCCATGGCATTCTGGGACTTCCGCTACAAGGCCTCAGGGGAACTGACGACGAAAGCTCCCGTAATGAAGCGACGAAAGGGCGTTGTTGGACTTGCAGGGGGAAAGCCTTGTTGTGGACAGGTATCAGGAGAATCAGGGCTATTGATTAGATTAATACAATGCGGTTTCACGATGGATTTTTACAGAAAAACGGCCGTGGGCAAGTCTGTAGGGGGAAGACACTGGAGGACAAGGAGTGGGAGAGACAAGGATTTGTTACCGTTGCTGTGCTTTTGCAATGTGTAAATGGACAACCATTCTGCACAGGTAACGTGCACACAACGACAAGAAAGACTGACTTCATTCACAAGAGAGGGGTGGCTGGAGGTGGGGGTGGAGTAGGGGAGGGACAGAGAGAAACTTTATTCACTGAGAGAGATACAGACACACAGAAAGAGACAGAGAATGTGACTTCATTGTGGGGAGAGAGAGTGAGAGCGTGTGTGTGTGTGTGTGTGTGGTATGTGAGTGTGTGTGTGTGTGTGTGTGTGTGTGTGTGTGCGTGTGTGTGTGTGTGTGTGTGTGTGTGTGTGTGTGTGTGTGTTGTGTGTGTGTGTGTGTGTGTGTGTGTGTGTGTGTGTGTGTTGTGAAAGAGAGAGTAAAAGTGCATATGAAGTACATCCCGAGCACCAGGACGTCATCTTGGGAAACTAAAACTTTGTATATTGGGAATGTGCATGAACTTCCACACCTTGTTGAAAGTTGCCAATACAATGAGTGTTCCCAGGCAGTTACCCATCCAAGTGCTAACTGGGCCAGACGTTTCACTTCGATGATGGGACAAGACCCAGAGTTTTCAACGCGGTATGTCCTTAGGCTAAAAACTTAGTAAGTGTTGAGCCTCCTCTCTGACATGGAATACAGTGTTTCATTTTCACATCGGTATAACGAGGTGCCGAGGACACAGGCGCAGATACTTACACACACCAGCACAACATAAAATCATAACTACAAAACGACAAAATAGGAAAAAAACAGACAACCATCTCCAAGTGTTGTATCAATCTTTGAGCCTTCCACAATTAAAAGGAAATCCAAGTATGATTCTAAAGTGAATGACAATCGTTTCACCTTGAGAAAAGTTCATCAGACTCCCGTTTGTTCTGGGCCAGTCTCTGTATGGAACCTGAGGTGTGTTGCAGGGCCTTGATGTATATGCAGAAAAAAACACCTAAAACAGCGTCTGTTCAGAGCCTCAACCATATTAATCCTTTGACTTCCATGCCCTATTCACCAACTGCAAAAACTTAACCCTTTGACTCCCTCACCCTATCTACTAGCTTCCTGCAGGAAGCTGGTCAATAGCTGAGTTAGTCAAAGGGCTTAGTTTTAACTCTGCCAGCATGGCTGGCAATGCAGGATGCTGGTGGGCAAGAGTCAAAGGGTTAAGCTTATCTGTGCCATTATCAGAGCCACAGCCATATATCTCTACCATATAGTCAAAGCCACAACTATACAACTCAATACACAATTATAGAGATATATGATTAGATGACTATAACATTTCAAAGACTAATCAAACTTTTGCCTTTACCGAATGTTCTGTCAATCATTTGAAATGAGATTTCTCATAATGATACTGGATAGAGATGACAAGGTTTCCCCACCCCCACCCCTCAATTCACAAAGTTTGATTACGTATCAATATTAACGAAACTGGTTAGAAAAGGCAACCTACCAACTGCACAGCAAGAATGTTCACAAAACATACCTACCGGTGTTTCTTCCAATCACCTGACAATGGAGGAAAACCCAACTGCTCACTACACAAACCTCTCTCCAAAAACGTGCTTCCCGTGCACGACTCCAGGGGACTGACCTGTTCAATTATGGAAAAGACCGTCGACACGCTGCACTCACACAATACGCCCTCCGCGCCGCCATTTCCAACATGGCCGCCCCCATGGCATTCTGGGACTTCCGCTACAAGGCCCTCGTGGGAACTGACGACGAAAACTCCCGTAATGAAGCGGTGAAAGGGCGTTGTTGGACTTGCAGGGGAAAGCCTTGTTGTGGGCAAGTATCAGGAGAATCAGGACTATTGATTAGATTAATACGATGCGGTTCACGTGGATTTTTACAGACAAACGGCCCTGGGCAAGTCTGTAGGGGGAAGACACTGGAGGACAAGGAGTGGTAGAGACGAGGATTTGTTACCGTTGCTGTGCTTTTGCAATGTGCAAATGGACAACCATTCTGCACAGGTAACGTGCACACAACGACAAGAAAGACTGACTTCATTCACAAGAGAGGGTGGCTGAAGGTGGGGGTGGAGTAGGGGAGGGACAGAGAGAAACTTTATTCACTGAGAGAGATACACACACACAGAAAGAGACAGAGAATGTGACTTCATTGTGGGGAGAGAGAGAGGTGTGTGTGTGTGTGTGATGGGGTGTGTGTGTTGTGTGTGGTGTGTGTGTGTGTGTGTGTGTGTGTGTGTGTGTGTGTGTGTGTGTGTGTTGTGTGTGTGTGTGTGTGTGTGTTGTGAAAGAGAGAGTAAAAGTGCATATGAAGTACATTCCAGCACCAGGACGTCATCTTGGGAAACTAAAACTTTGTATATTGGGAATGTGCATGAACTTCCACACCTTGTTGAAAGTTGCCAATAGCAATGAGTGTTCCCGGGTGGTTACCCATCCAAGTCCCTAACTGGGCCAGACGTTTCACTTCGATGATGGGACAAGACCACGAGTTTTCAACGCGGTATGACCTTAGCTGAAAAACTTAGTAAGTGTTGAGCCTCCTCTCTGACATGGAATACAGTGTTTCATTTTCACATCGGTATAACGAGGTGCCGAGGACACAGGCGCACATACTTACACACACCAACACAACATAAAATCATAACTACAAAATGACAAAATAGGAAAAATCCAGACACCTGGTTATCTCAAGTGTTGTATCAATCTTTGAGCCTTACACAAATAAAAGGAAGTCCAAGTATGATTCTAAAGTGAATGACAATCGTTTCGCCTCGAGAAAAGCTCATCAGACTTGCCAGTAAAACTTTCTCTATCAGCTAGAAAGCAGCAGATGTGCACAAAACATTTTTAGACATACCTACTGTGCTACTGACAGGTAAGACAGCAACAAAGTTTCTCCACTTCTGTTTGTTCTGAGCCAGTCTCTGTATGGAACCCGACGGTGTGTTGCAGGGCCTTGATGTATATGCAGAAAAAAAACACCTAAAACAGTGTCTGTTCAGAGCCTCAACCATATTCATCCTTTGACTTCCACACCTGTCCAACAACTGCAAAAACTTAACCCTTTGACTCCCTCACCCTGTCTACTAGCTTCCTGCAGAGAGCTGGTCAATAGGTTGAGTTAGTGAAAGGGCTTAGTTTTAACCTTGCCAACATGGCTGGCAATGCAGGATGCTGGTGGGCAGGAGTCAAAGGGTTAAGCTTATCTGTACCATTATCAGAGCGACAGTCACATATCTCTACCATATATTCAAAGCCACAACTATACATCTCAATACACAATTATAGAGATATATGATTAGATGACTATAACATTTCAAAGACTAATCAAACTTTTGCCTTTACCGAATGTTCTGTCAATCATTTGAAATGAGATTTCTAATAATGATACTGGATAGAGATGACAAGGTTTCCCCACTCCCCACCCCTCAATTCACAAAGTTTGATTACGTATCAATATTAACGAAACTGGTTAGAAAAGGCAACCTACCAAACTGCACAGGAAGAATTTTCACAAACTATACCTACCGGTGTTTCTTCCAATCACCTGACAATGGAGGAAAACCCAACTGCTCACACACAAACCTCTCTCCAAAAACGTGCTTCCCGTGCACGACTCCAGGGGACTGACCTGTTCAATTATGGAAAAGACGGTCGACACGCTGCACTCACACAATGACGCCCTCCGCGCCGCCATTTCCAACATGGCCGCCCCCATGGCATTCTGGGACTTCCGCTACACGGCCTCGCGGGAACTGACGACGAAAGCTCTCGTAATGAAGCGGTGAAAGGGCGTTGTTGGGCTTGCAGGGGGAAAGCCTTGTTGTGGACAGGTATCAGGAGAATCAGGACTATTGATTAGATTAATACGATGCGGTTTGACGGTGGATTTTTACAGACAAACGGCCCTGGGCAAGTCTGTAGGGGAAAGACACTGGAGGACAAGGAGTGGTAGAGACGAGGATTTGTTACCGTTGCTGTGCTTTTGCAATGTGCAAATGGACAACCATTCTGCACAGGTAACGTGCACACAATGACAAGAAAGATTGACTTCATTCAATGAGAGAGATGGAGGAGCGTGAGGGGTGGGGGGTGAGAGTAGAGGGAGGGACAGAGAGAAACTTCATTCAATGAGAGAGAAACAGATGCAGAGAGAGACAGATAATGTGACTTCATTGGAAGAGGGAGAGAGAGAGAGAGAGAGAGAGAGAGAGAGAGAGAGAGAGAGAAAGTTTGTGTGTGTGTGTGTGAGCATGCGTGTGTGTGTGTGTGTGTGTGTGTGTCTGTGTGTGTGTGTGTGTGTGTGTGTGTGTGTGTGTGTGTGTGTGTGTGTGTGTGTGTGTGTTGTGAGAGAGAGAGTAAAAGTGCACATGAAATACATTCCAAGCACCAGGACGTCATCTTGAGAAACTAAAACTTTGTATAATGGGAATGTGTATGAACTGCCACACCTCGTTGAAAGTTGCCAATAGCACCGAGTGTTCCCAGGTGGTTCAACTTCGATGATGGGACAAGACCACGAGTTTTCGATGTGGTATGACCTTAGGCTAAAAACATAGTAAGTGTTGAGCCTCCTCTCTGGCCTGGAATACAGTGTTTCATTTTCACATCGGTATAACGAGGTGCCGAGGACACAGGCGCACATACTTACACACACCAACACAACATAAAATCATAACTACAAAACGACAAAATAGGAAAAAAACAGACAACTGGTTATCTCAAGTGTTGTATCAATCTTTGAGCCTTACACAAATAAAAGGAAGTCCAAGTATGATTCTAAAGTGAATGACAATCGTTTCGCCTTGAGAAAAGCTCATCAGACTTGCCAGTAAAACTTTCCCTATCAGCTAGAAAGCAGTAGATGTGCACAAAACATTTTTAGACATACCCACTGTGCTACTGACAGGTAAGACAGCAACAAAGTTTCTCCACTTCTGTTTGTTCTGAGCCAGTCTCTGTATGGAACCCGAGGTGTGTTGCAGGGCCTTGATGTATATGCAGAAAAAAACACCTAAAACAGCGTCTGTTCAGAGCCTCAAACATATTCATCCTTTGACTTCCACACCCTGTCCACCAACTGCAAAAACTTAACCCTTTGACTCCCTCACCCTGTCTACTAGCTTCCTGCAGAGAGCTGGTCAATAGGTTGAGTTAGTGAAAGGGCTTAGTTTTAACCTTGCCAGCATGGCTGGCAATGCAGGATGCTGGTGGGCAGGAGTCAAAGGGTTAAGCTTATCTGTGCCATTATCAGAGCCACAGCCACATATCTCTACCATATAGTCAAAGCCACAACTATACATCTCAATACACAATTATAGAGATATATGATTAGATGACTATAACATTTCAAAGACTAATCAAACTTTTGCCTTTACCGAATGTTCTGTCAATCATTTGAAATGAGATTTCTGATAATGATACTGGATAGAGATGACAAGGTTTCCCCACTCCCCACCCCTCAATTCACAAAGTTTGATTACGTATCAATATTAACGAAACTGGTTAGAAAAGGCAACCTACCGAACTGCACAGGAAGAATTTTCACAAACCATACCTACCGGTGTTTCTTCCAATCACCTGACAATGGCGGAAAACCCAACTGCTCACACACAAACCTCTCTCCAAAAACGTGCTTCCCGTGCACGACTCCAGGGGACCGACCTGTTCAATTATGGAAAAGACCGTCGACACGCTGCACTCACACAATGACGCCCTCCGCGCCGCCATTTCCAACATGGCCGCCCCCATGGCATTCTGGGACTTCCGCTACAAGGCCCTCGTGGGAACTGACGACGAAAACTCCCGTAATGAAGCGGCGAAAGGGCGTTGTTGGGCTTGCAGGGGGAAAGCCTTGTTGTGGACAGGTATCAGGAGAATCAGGGCTATTGATTAGATTAATACGATGCGGTTTCACGGTGGATTTTTACAGACAAACGGCCCTGGGCAAGTCTGTAGGGGGAAGACACTGGAGGACAAGGAGTGGGAGAGACGAGGATTTGTTACCGTTGCTGTGCTTTTGCAATGTGTAAATGGACAACCTTTCTGCACAGGTAACGTGCACACAATGAGAAGAAAGATTGACTTCATTCACAAGAGAGGGGTGGCTGGGGGTGGGGGCAGAGTAGGGGGAGGGACAGAGAGAAACTTTATTCACTGAGAGAGATACACACACACAGAAAGCGACAGAGAATGTGACTTCATTGTGGGGAGAGAGAGAAAGAGAGAGAGAGAGAGAGAGAGTCTGTGTGTGTGTGTGTGTGTGTGTGTGTGTGTGTGTGTGTGTGTGTGTGTGTGTGTGTGTGTGTGTGGTGTGTGTGTGTGTGTGTGTATGTGTGTGTGTGTGTGTTCGTTCTTTGATTTAACGTCTTTTCACTATGAGTGATATTAGACGGAAAAAAAAAGAAGTATGTGAGATGAGAGATGGGCGGGTTGATTTTGGGGCATAGAGGAGACATAGTTATAGATATAAGTAGGTGGAAAAATAGAAAAATGGAACAAGAACTTAACACTAACATTTAACATCAACAATGTGTATGGAAAATTTAACTCTAAAGTACAAACTTCATAAGCTTAAAGTAATGCATTAACAGGACTGTGAACCAACGATTCTGAAATTTTAACTGACAAAAATTGATCAGAAGTTACTTCTTTAAAATGAGTTTCAGAATAATTTTCTTGTGTAAACATTTTTGGTAAAAAAGAACGTAGCATTTTGCAGTAAATTAGACAGTAAAACAGTGTGAATTGTTCGCCGCAAATACACTTGACATTTTTACAGTATTTTGTTTTCAATGCGTTTAGCTGAATACGAAAATGAACAGCAACAATCGTTCTCAAATGATATATGGAAGAAAACTGCAATTTTTTACACACATTTTGAAATGAAAGTTTTTTCATTTGTTGTGACACAAACTTTTCATGGAAATGTTCATGAAAACGAATCCATGAGGCTGATTTTAGCAAGTTGCAAGCTTCTTTTACGGAAGTATTAATACGTAATTCTGTTGTATTATCAGAATTGTGTGCACCTTGCTTAGCTGCTCTGTCAACTACTTCGTTGCCGTGAAGACCAACGTGAGAAGGCACCCAGCATAAACTGAGATCTGTACCTTTTATCCTTAAATGATGTATAAGATGATTTGCCTCAGTAATTATATCAGGTCTTGTGTCTGTATCAAAAGACTGCAAGGCATATAATACAGATTTTGAATCAACAAAGAGAACTACTTTGAAAAATACATGTGTAAGGTTTACTAGATAATGCAACGCTTGTAAAATAGCGACTAATTCCGCTGTAAAGATAGATATATTTGCCCCAATGAAAAATGACTTTATTATTTTATATTTTGGGACATAAAATGCTGCTCCAGCACATTTATTTTCTAAGACTGATCCATCGGTAAAAATATGGAGGTGGGTACGGTATTTTTCATCGATGTGTTTTCTTGCTCTGCATATCGAAATGTTAACGTTTTCATATTTCTTAGCATCTGTATAATCAATATCAAAAGTAGCTTTTAGCATTTCCCATGTAGGGATGGGCGTTGTGGATGGTGTTTCAGCTATTTCATCCAGATTTATGTTAGACTGTTTGACCAGGTCAGATACGTAAGTTGCAACAGTCATTTGTGATGAAATGTTCTTTGCTCGTTTCGGAAAGTTAACATCTGACCTGATTTTTATTTCCTTACTCACAAAATTGTCCGTTTGTGAAGAAGTTCTAACGGCAAACTTTGCTGTCGCTAACTCACGATAGTTGTTCAGAGGCAGAATTCCAGCAACTTTGTACGTTTCCAGACTAGAAGCATGGACTGGTACACCTAGTGCAATTTTAAGACTTTTGCAGTCTAAGCTTTGAATCTTCTTTAGTAAATATTTTGGTGCACTGAAGAACACTTCTTGCGCATAGGATAATTTAAATCTTACAAGTGCTGTTGACAGATGAAGTAGTATGTTTGTATCCATTCCCCAGGATAATCTGCTTATTATCTTTAGAAAATTTAAGGCTTTCCTTGCTTTTGTTAAAATATAATCAAAATGGACATTCCAGGTTAATTTCGATGTTATAAAGACTCCCAGAAATTTTACAACCTGCTTGTAATGTAGCACTTCACCATGCAGTTTGAAAGTAGGCAAGTGACTTAAAGTACCACCAGGATTAAATAGCATCATGTTAGTTTTTTTCCGCTGATAACGACAGTCCATTTTCTAACATGTAGTTTTCAAGATTATCAAGATCAGACTGATACAACTTCCTGATGTAATTCTGTGCTCTCTGTGGAGTTGTCTTTTTTAAAGTAATATTCAATATTCATCCAAATACATATATCATCAGCGTACTGTACCAAAACAACACGATTTGAGAGTGCATTAGGAAGATCCTGTATAAGGATATTAAATAAAATAGGTGCTATCACTGAACCTTGAGGGATTCCCATATCAAGACGTCGCGAAGTAGAATAACTTGTTCCCACTCTTGCTTGAATTGTTCTATTGGCTAAATAGGACTTAATATAATTATACATATTGCCACATAAACCAATAGATTTCAGCTTGTACAATAAACGTGTATGCCAAACTTGATCATACGCTTTTTTCACATCAAAAAAAGTTGCCAAAAGACTTTTTCTGCGGGCAAACTGTTGTTTTATCTGAGTTGTAAGTTTAACCAGGTGCTCAACTGTGGATCTCCCTTTTCTGAAACCTGTTTGGTTTACTGGAATAACGTTATTTTTATCACAGTAATGTATAAGTCTGTTTAATACCAATCTTTCCATTAGTTTGCTCGTATGGGACGTCAAAGCAATAGGTCTGTAACTGTTTTCGTTGTTTTTAGGCTTTCCTGCTTTTAATATAGGTATAACAATAGACTTTTGCCATACCTGTGGTACAGTTCCACTCACCCAGCATTTCTGAAAAATTTTGTGTAAGAAAGTAACATAGTTTTCTGGAAGATGCTTAATCATTTCAGTTGAAACTGCATCAATACCTACCGAACTCCTTTTGTTGTGTAGAGACAAGATTGAGTTTTTTAGCTCTTCTAAGGTTATTGGAGCATTAAACCAGCGATCATTCTGAGGTATTGGATCAGTGTAGATAAGGTTGTTAGCTGCCATTTCTCTGTAGTGTTTGCAGGTAGGAGACAAACCATCTACTTTACTATTTTCAGCAAAAAAATCCACAAAAGTTTCAGCTTTGTCCATGTCGGAAGGAAATTTGTGACATGTATCAATTATTATTGGACACCTAGGTAAGCTGGCTCCATTTTTCATTTGATTCATTTTTGTCCAGACTTTATGGAAATCCTTAAAATCTGAAATTTCTTTGGTGCAGTATGATGCCCAATAATCTTTCTTTGCTTCAGCGATGATTTTATTACATTGGATGTTAGCAGTTTTCATTTCCTTATGATCTTCAGGGTTTCTGCTCTTGATGTAGACTTTGAATTTCTCTTTTTTATACTGAACTGCTTTTTCGCATGCCTCTGTCCACCAGACATTACCCAAACGAGTATTAGACTTAAAAGATTTGAGTTTCGGGATTGAGAGGTCTGCAGCAGCTAGAACTGACTCCTGGAATTTAGAAAACATAACATCTACATTTTCACCTTCATCATAATTATATTTTTGTTTAGCAAGAGCAGTCCGAAACAATGACCAATTAGCGCGCGTATAATTATATTTTGGTATAATATCAGGTGTGCTGTCTTTCATCCTGATGTTTTCATTAGTTATTGTTATGATGATAGGTAAGTGATCACTTCCCAAAGTATCTCTGTGAGTGTCCCAGGTACAGCATGGTACTAATTCTGGTGATATCAAAGATAGATCGATGGCTGTTGCCCGGTGTTTGGAGATATCAGGAATTCTAGTGACACTTCCATCATTTAAAAGGTAAAGCGAGCTGTCAACTATATTCTCCACCAAACGATTGCTTGTAACAGTGCAGCAGTCTTTTTCCCAGAACGGAGAGTGGGAATTAAAGTCTCTACCAATTAGCCATTTACCGTGCTGCAGATCTGGTATCGTACGCAGCCATTCTGTATTTTGGTCATTTGGACCTGTTGGCAGGTAGACTGACAAAACATTCAGAATGAATGAATTACTGAATTGTACTGTGGCGGCACAAGCGTGTAAGTCTTCAGTTGATGTTAAAACAGGGGACGTAAATATGTGATACTGTAACTCTTTAAGTATGTATATAGCAGTAGCTACCTTCTTCCTGGAATTCCCGAAGTCATATATTGGAGGATAATAATAATTTTGAAAGTTGGAAAGTTTCGTTGGCATAACATTAAGCGACTGTAGAATCAGAACTTCACACTGATTTGATGCGAGGAAATGTTCCAGGTATGCGTAATTGGTGGAAATAGATCTACAATTCCACTGTAAAAATTTGATTTGTGATTGTTGGCGCATTTTCATTGTTGGCTAATCTTTTATTTTAAATTAATGGTTATTTGTTTGATAATCACGAATACTTTAGTTTTCTGTGTACAAGAAAAATGGCTAGAAAAAACAAACAAACAAAAAACATTAATTACTTAGACCACTAATGAAAGGTGGAAAAAAGATGTTAAAACTAAGGGGAAACGTCCTTCTAATAGAGATAAGAGTTAGATTCAGAACAGAAATAAGTAAATAAAAATAAATAAAACAATGGTATACACGTCTTCAAATGTACAGAGAATATAGTCTGGCTGAGTCCTGATAGTCTGACTAAATCCTAGTGTTTATAGACTTTGAACAAGAGAATTGTCAGAGATAACGAGGAAAAAGTCCTGTGACATGAAACGTTGATAACTATAGATCTACTAAAACATATTGTATGGCAGCCACCACGGTTCGCAGGTGTCAAAATGGTGGAACGGTCCTCGGTGGAATCTAGAGGCGTGTAGCCGTGAAGATCGTGATCCTGGTGTCCTCCTTGGGGTCTCCCAAAACAGATCCCGAACGTGTCTTCCTAGGTTCCCCGCTAAGACGCTGCTTCCTCTGGCAGTGGGGTGAATACTGTCGTGAAGGAACTGCTGGTTAGTTCGAAGGTTTTCATGGGAGACAAATGATATGTTTTTTATGTTAACAAGCTCAGCAGATAAGAATGCATTAAACAAATTTCGCTGAACCTCCGTACGTGCATGTCGTACAGGGGCGATCTTGCTGATGACTATCTTTGATTTTGGGTATGTTTGTGCTACATGTTTAATGCAAGAAGCGAGATTGTGAGTTGTTGTTGCGATATCTTTGTTAATATTCAATTCGTGGACACCACAGTGGAGAACAATACAGTGTGTGTGTGTGTGTGTGTGTGTGTGTGTGTGTGTGTGTGTGTGTGTGTGTGTGTGTGTGTGTGTGTGTGTGTGTGTGTGTGTGTATGTGTGTGTGTGTGTGTGTGTGTGTGTGTGTGTGTGTGTGTGTGTGTGTTGTGAAAGAGAGAGTAAAAGTGCATACGAAATTTATTCCGAGCACCAGGACGTCATCTTGAGAAACTAAAACTTTGTGTATTGGGAATCTGCATGAACTTCCACACCTCGTTGAAAGTTGCCAATAGCACCGAGTGTTCCCAGGCAGTCACCCATCCAAGTGCTAACTGGGCCAGACATTTCACTTCAATGATGGGACAAGACCCAGAGTTTTCAACGTGGTATGACCTTAGGCTAAAAACTTAGTAAATGTTGAGCCGCCTCTCTGACATGGAATACAGTGTCTCATTTTCACATCGGTATAACGAGGTGCTGAGGACACAGGCACAGATACTTACACACACAACACAACATAAAATCATAACTACAAAACGACAAAATAGGAAAATTCCAAACAACTGGTTATCTCAAGTGTTGTATCAATCTTTGAGCCTTCCACAAATAAAAGGAAGTCCAAGTATGATTCTAAAGGGAATGACAATCGTTTCGCCTCGAGAAAAGCTCATCAGACTTGCCAGTAAAACTTTCCGTATCAGCTAGAAAGCAGTAGATGTGCACAAAACATTTTTAGACATACCCACTGTGCTACTGACAGGTAAGACAGCAACAAAGTTTCTCCACTTCAGTTTGTTCTGAGCCAGTCTCTGTATGGAACCCGAGGTGTTTTGCAGGGCCTTGATGTATATGCAGAAAAAAACACCTAAAACAGTGTCTGTTCAGAGCCTCAACCATATTCATCCTTTGACTCCCTCACCCTGTCTACTAGCTTCCTGCAGAGAGCTGGTCAATAGGTTGAGTTAGTCAAAGGGCTTAGTTTTAACCTTGCCAGCGTGGCTGGCAATGCAGGATGCTGGTGGGCAAGAGTCAAAGGGTTAAGCTTATCTGTGCCATTATCAGAGCCACAGCCATATATCTCTACCATATAGTCAAAGCCACAACTATACATCTCAATACACAATTATAGAGATATATGATTAGATGACTATAACATTTCAAAGACTAATCAAACTTTTGCCTTTACCGAATGTTCTGTCAATCATTTGAAATGAGATTTCTGATAATGATACCGGATAGAGATGACAAGGTTTCCCCACTCCCCACCCCTCAATTCACAAAGTTTGATTACGTATCAATATTAACGAAACTGGTTAGAAAAGGCAACCTACCAAACTGCTCAGAAGAATGTTCACAAAACATACCGGTGTTTCTTCCAATCACCTGACGATGGAGGAAAACCCAACTGCTCACACACAAACCTCTCTCCAAAAACGTGCTTCCCGTGCACGACTCCAGGGGACCGACCTGTTCAATTATGGAAAAGACCGTCGACACGCTGCACTCACACAATGACGCCCTCCGCGCCGCCATTTCCAACATGGCCGCCCCCATGGCATTCTGGGACTTCCGCTACAAGGCCTCGTGGGAACTGACGACGAAAACTCCCGTAATGAAGCGGTGAAAGGGCGTTGTTGGGCTTGCAGGGGGAAAGCCTTGTTGTGGACAGGTATCAGGAGAATCAGGGCTATTGATTAGGTTAATACGATGCGGTTTCACGGTGGATTTTTACAGACAAACGGCCGTGGGCAAGTCTGTAGGGGGAAGACACTGGAAGACAAGGAGTGGGAGAGAGGAGGATTTGTTACCGTTGCTGTGCTTTTGCAATGTGCAAATGGACAACCATTCTGCACAGGTAACGTGCACACAACGACAAGAAAGATTGACTTCATTCAATGAGAGAGATGGAGGAGCGTGAGGGGTGGGGGGTGAGAGTAGAGGGAGGGACAGAGAAAAACTTCATTCAATGAGAGAGAAACAGACGCAGAGAGAGACAGAGAATGTGACTTCATTGGAAGAGGGAGAGAGAGAGAGAGAGAGAGAGAGAGAGAGAGAGAGAGAGAGAAAGTTTGTGTGTATGTGTGTGTGTGAGCGTGCGTGTGTGTGTGTGTGTGTGTGTGTGTGTGTGTGTGTGTGTGTGTGTGTGTGTGTGTGTGTGTGTGTGTGTGTGTGTGTGTTGTGAGAGAGAGAGTAAAAGTGCACATGAAATACATTCCAAGCACCAGGACGTCATCTTGAGAAACTAAAACTTTGTATAATGGGAATGTGTATGAACTGCCACACCTCGTTGAAAGTTGCCAATAGCACCGAGTGTTCCCAGGCGGTTCAACTTCGATGATGGGACAAGACCACGAGTTTTCGATGTGGTATGACCTTAGGCTAAAAACATAGTAAGTGTTGAGCCTCCTCTCTGGCCTGGAATACAGTGTTTCATTTTCACATCGGTATAACGAGGTGCTGAGGACACAGGCGCACATACTTACACACACCAACACAACATAAAATCATAACTACAAAATGACAAAATAGGAAAAATCCAGACACCTGGTTATCTCAAGTGTTGTATCAATCTTTGAGCCTTACACAAATAAAAGGAAGTCCAAGTATGATTCTAAAGTGAATGACAATCGTTTCGCCTCGAGAAAAGCTCATCAGACTTGCCAGTAATTTTCCCTATCAGCTAGAAAGCAGTAGATGTGCACAAAACATTTTTAGACATACCCACTGTGCTACTGACAGGTAAGACAGCAACAAAGTTTCTCCACTCCGTTTGGGTTCTGAGCCAGTCTCTGTATGGAACCCGAGGTGTGTTGCAGGGCCTTGATGTATATGCAGATAAAAACACCTAAAACAGCGTCTGTTCAGAGCCTCAACCATATTCATCCTTTGACTCCCTCACCCTGTCTACTAGCTTCCTGCAGAGAGCTGGTCAATAGGTTGAGTTAGTGAATGGGCTTAGTATTAAACTTGCCAGCATGGCTGGCAATGCAGGATGCTGGTGGGCAAGAGTCAAAGGGTTAAGCTTATATGTACCATTCTAGAGCCACAACCATATATCTCTACCATATAGTCAAAGCCACAACTATACATCTCAATACACAATTATAGAGATATATGATTAGATGACTATAACATTTCAAAGACTAATCAAACTTTTGCCTTTACCGAATGTTCTGTCAATCATTTGAAATGAGATTTCTGATAATGATACTGGATAGAGATGACAAGGTTTCCCCACTCCCCACCCCTCAATTCACAAAGTTTGATTACGTATCAATATTAACGAAACTGGTTAGAAAAGGCAACCTACCAAACTGCACAGAAGAATGTTCACAAAACATACCTACCGGTGTTTCTCCCAATCACCTGACGATGGAGGAAAACCCAACAGCTCACACACAAACCTCTCTCCAAAAACGTGCTTCCCGTGCACGACTCCAGGGGACCGACCTGTTCAATTATGGAAAAGACCGTCGACACGCTGCACTCACACAATGACGCCCTCAGCGCCGCCATTTCCAACATGACCGCCCCCATGGCATTCTGGGACTTCCGCTACAAGGCCCTCGTGGGAACTGACGACGAAAACTCCCGTAATGAAGCGACGAAAGGGCGTTGTTGGACTTGCAGGGGGAAAGCCTTGTTGTGGACAGGTATCAGGAGAATCAGGGCTATTGATTAGGTTAATACGATGCGGTCTCACGGTGGATTTTTACAGACAAACGGCCGTGGGCAAGTCTGTAGGGGGAAGACACTGGAGGACAAGGAGTGGGAGAGACGAGGATTTGTTACCGTTGCTGTGCTTTTGCAATGTGTAAATGGACAATCTTTCTGCACAGGTAACGTGCACACAATAAAAAGAAAGACTGACTTCATTCAGAGAGAGGGGTGGGGGGGGACAGAGTAGGGTGAGGGACAGAGAGAAACTTTATTCACTGAGAGAGATACACACACACAGAAAGAGACAGAGAATGTGACTTCATTATGGGGAAAGAGAGAGAGAGAGAGAGTGAAAGAGAGAGAGTGTGTGTGTGTGTGAGTGTGTGTTTGGGTGTGTGTGTGGTGTGTGTGTGTGAGTGTGTGTGTGTGTGTGTGTGTGTGTGTGTGTGTGTGTGTGTGTGTGTGTGTGTGTGTGTGTGTGTGTGTGTGTGTGTGTGTTGTGAAAGAGAGAGTAAAAGTGCATATGAAATTTATTCCGAGCCCCGGGACGTCATCTTGAGAAACTAAAACTTTGTATAATGGGAATGTGTATGAACTGCCACACCTCGTTGAAAGTTGCCAATAGCACCGAGTGTTCCCAGGCGGTTCAACTTCGATGATGGGACAAGACCACGAGTTTTCAATGTGGTATGACCTTAGGCTAAAAACATAGTAAATGTTGAGCCTCCTCTCTGGCCTGGAATACAGTGTTTCATTTTCACATCGGTATAACGAGGTGCCGAGGACACAGGCGCACATACTTACACACACCAACACAACATAAAATCATAACTACAAAATGACAAAATAGGAAAAATCCAGACACCTGGTTATCTCAAGTGTTGTATCAATCTTTGAGCCTTACACAAATAAAAGGAAGTCCAAGTATGATTCTAAAGTGAATGACAATCGTTTCGCCTTGAGAAAAGCTCATCAGACTTGCCAGTAATTTTCCCTATCAGCTAGAAAGCAGTAGATGTGCACAAAACATTTTTAGACATACCCACTGTGCTACTGACAGGTAAGACAGCAACAAAGTTTCTCCACTTCTGTTTGTTCTGAGCCAGTCTCTGTATGGAACCCGAGGTGT
>JAPXFY010000022.1:43973013-43978013 GCA_030674185.1 Monoplex corrugatus
ATGTATGTGTGTATGTGTGTGTATGTGTGTGCGTGTGTGTGTGTGTGTATGTGTGTGTGTGTGTGTGTGTGGTTGTATCATAAGCTAATGACTTTGTGGAGGGAGAGGGGGATGGGGAGAGTTTGTGTATGTGTGTGTGTTCGTTCGCGAGTCTGTGTTGTGTACTTGTTATTCTGTGTGTGTGTGCACGTGTGCATGAGTATTATTATTATCATTGTTGTTGTTATTGTTGTTTTTGGTGCTGCTGTTCTTTTCTTGTTGATATTGTTGCTGTTGTTATTACTGTTGCTCTTGTTGTTGCTCTTGTTCTTGTTGTTGTTGCTGTTCTTGTTCTTTTTGTTTTGGTTTGGGTTTTCATCATCATCATCATCATCATCATCATCATCCATCATCATCATCATCATCATCATCACCATCATCATTAGTAGTAGTAGTAGTATCATTATTATTGCTATTACTATTATTATTATTTAATCGCAACAGCAGCAGCAATATCACCATCATGATCATCATTATTATTATCAGTATCATTAAGCACATTTACATTCCTAAATTTGGTTAGTTGCATCAACTATCAAACTGCAGTAAACCTTTTTTCTTTTTTTCTTTTTTCTCAAACATCTCTGCAAAATATTGCGTGTACCGATGTAGACATGGCGAAAATCAAACTAACAATGACTGCATTTCGAAAAAGAAAAAAAATTAATGGTATGCCATTAAAACACACAACACACACACACACACACACACACACACACACACACACACACACACACACACACACACACACACACACAACACACACACACACACACAACACACACACACACACACACATGCACACACAAAGATGCAAACGAAGAGTACAAAATTCAGTTTGAAGTTTTTAGTTTGTTCAAGAGGGATTCATCGCACTCGGACAATTCCATATGCGCTCAGCTCAAATCTGCCAGCAAATATCTTGTAGACTCCCTGAACCTACACAAAACCCTATGCGCTGGCAAGGTGTTGAAAAGGGGTTAGGGTTAGGGAGAATGGACCAATGAAACACTCAAGCTGACACCACCAGAATGATGGAAACATTAAGATGGGCATCCAACAGGCCAGTTTTTAATGTTGCGGGCTGGGATTGAACTCAAGATATCAGATCTTGAGTCCACGGCTCTATCAAAAGAACCAACCAGTCCTATGTACGAAAGTTTTTCTTGAAAGGAAAAGTCTTCTTCGTTGATAGAACCTTCACACTGAAGACTGGTCATCCGCAAAATCGATAAATTCGTTATCGCTGAATCAATATTCTCTGACTAATGTATCTTTACCATGTTGTATTAAGAATGTATCTAATAAAGTGCTTTTTAGTTTTACAAACTTGAGAGTATAGTGATAAAGAATAGAAGAAAGGACTGTGAACGAAAGCGAGAGAGAGAGAAAAGAAGAGAAGAGAGACAGACAGACAGATAGACAGAGACAGAAACAGACAGACAGACAGAGAATCAGAGACAGACATACACAGAGAAACAGAGAGAGAGAGAGAAGGAGAGACAGAGGCAGAGACAGACAGAGAAAGACAGAGAGACAGAGACTGAGAGACAGATAGACAGAGACATAGACAGAGACAGACAGAGAGACAGAGACAGAGAGACAGAGACAGACAGAGAGACAGAGACAGAGACAGAGAGAGAAGGAGAGAAAGAGAGAGAGGGAGAGAGGGAGAGGAGCAAAACAGGGAGAAAAGATCATACGAATGTACATTGCAATCAATATTTTTTGTTGTTGTTGTTCTTTCTGCCATTGTGTGTTTGAAGGTTTAATATGCATAATGTATTACTTAGCTGTGACACGCATATTACGAACTGCATTTGCCAATTACTTGTATTCAAACGGATCATGATTAAAAAAAATTATAATACTAAAGGAGAAAAGGATTATCATCATCATCATCGTCGTCAATATTGATATTATTATTATCATCATCATCATTATTATTATTATTATTATTTTATTATTGTTGTTGTTGTTATCTTTGTCGTGTCGTTGTCGTTGTTGTCGTCATCGTCGTCGTCGTCGTTGTCGTTGTCGTTGTTGTCGTTGTTGTTGTGTTGTGTTGTTGTTGTTGTTGTTGTCGTTGTTGTTGTTGTCGTTGTTGTGTTGTTGTTGTTGTCATCATCACAATTATTATCATTATTATCAGCAGCAGTAGCATTATTATCAACATCTTATTGTTATATTACTATTATTTTTTATTTTAATCATCATCATCATCATTTTCATTGTCAGCAATATTGTGATGTTGATGACGATGATAATGATGATCATCATCAGCAGCAGCAGCAGCAGTAGCAGCGTTATCATCACTAGTATGGATATTAGTAGTATTATTGGGGATGGCGGTGGCTCTTTCAGTATAAACAGTATCCCCACCTGCTGAAAAATTCTATGCTAGAAATTTCCTCCTCTCTGCCATTCTTTTTATTTCTGCCTTGTTCCTTTGCAGTCTGTCATTTCTTCCTATCATTTTCTGCTTTTCTGGTCCATTCGCCTGTATGTGTTCTGTAAACCTCTACATACTTTGTTTGATAATTGGGCACATGTGTTAAAGTGCATTTTTGGCTCTAATGACATGTGATACGCAGATGCAATTTCAGGTAATTGAGGCCTGTTTCTACATATGTTTCACTGTACTAAGTCATGTGTACTAAGTCCATGGAAGAATGTAGAGAGTTCCATGGACAGCAAAGAAAACGAACGAGACAGTCTTGATGGAGGCAGAAACAAGCGGATCACTCATAAGGAAGATTAGGAAAAGACAGGCAACATTTGTAGGCCATTTTACGAGGAAGGGTGATTTGGAGCACCTAGTCACAACGGGAAAGCTGGAGGGAAAGAGAGCACCAGGTAGACCCAGGGAGAGAATGCTGGACGGACTTGCAGAGTGGCTGGGGATGAGGAGGGTGGGGGAGATGCTAGGGGCAACGAGAGATAGAGATGGTTGGAAATCCATGATCGCCAACGCCATGCGGCAGGGCACCTGATGATGATGGTGATGAAGTCATGTTTATATATTTGTATTCAGATTGTTTTGTAAAGGTCATCCCCCTCCCTCCGTGATAAACTGGACGAAATGGTTAAACGCCAGAGGGGAGGTATCCTTAGATTAAACGTGCAAATACATTGATACGTGTACTTAATTTTTTCCCAGTTTTGTTGTTGTGTTGTTGTTGTTGTTGTTGTTGTTGTTGTTGTTGTTGTTGTTGTTGTTGTTGTTGTTGTTGTTGTTACGGTCAATGAGGTGTTGTGTGTGTTTTAAGTTTGATCAAAGCCCTAAGATGTTCTCCGCGGTGGTTGGGATTTGAACAACAGCAGCAAACAGCAACGGTAATATCATCATCATCATCATTATTATCATTGTTTCAATTTCAAATCTGTCAGATTATACCAAATGTCAAAATCGGATTAACCTGCTCACTACACGCACCATGCGTCAGTTTCTTTTAGACCACAGACACGAACAGAGAGCCGGAAGAGACGCCAGGCGTCAAGCCGAATCATTCTCCGTTCTTTCAGAAAAGGAAACCTTGAAGCGAGTAGTGACAGAAGGCGCGTGGAGCTAAAAGGGAGAGCACTTTAGAGTGCACCAAGAAGAAGGGGCAATAACTGAGAGATGTACTCGTTTTACCCCCACCCACCAACCTCTGAATGAGTGTGCCTACGTGTGCGTCCATGCGGGTGTGTGTGTACTATGAGAGAGAGAGAGAGAGGCCGACAGACAGAGAACAGAGAAAGTGTGTGTGTGTGTGTGTGTGTGTGTGTGTGGTGGTGTGTGTGTGGTGTGTGTGGTTGTGATGTGCTGTGGTGTGTGTATGTGTGTGAAGGGTGTGTGTGTTGTGAGTGTGTGTTGTGCAGATGTGTGTGAGTGTTGTGTATGTGGATATGATGAAGAAGGAGAGTAGTATGGTGTGTAGTGGTGTGTGTGTGTGGTGGTGTGTGTGTGTGTGTGTGTGGTATGGTGTGTGTGAGTGTGTAGTGTAGAGTAGAGAATGCATGTGTATATTCATAGTGTGTGTGTATTATGGTCGCAGTGGTGTGTTGTGTGTGTGTGTGTGTGTGTAGTGTGTGTGTGTGTGTGTGTGTGTGTGTGTGTGTGAGTGTGTGATCGTGTGTGAGTTTGTATGTGTGTGTGGATGGTGGTGCAGTGTTTTGTGTGTGTGTGTGTGTGTGGTGTTATGCGTGCAGTGTGTGTGTCGTGTGCGTGTGTGTGTTGTGGTATGTGTGTCTGTTTTAGTGTGTGCGATGTGCTTGTGTCTGTTTGTGTTGTCCGTGTGTCTGTTTGTCGTTTTTCGCTTTTTGGGGTCTTCATAGTGCTTGTCATTTTCATCTCTGTATTGTCTTATCCTGCTGTTGTGTCGTTCTGTCGCTTGTTCTTCGTCTCTTCTTCGTTTCTGTTCTATCTTGTTCGTTGTTGTTTTCTTGTTTGTTCTTCTTTTGTTCTTTTTCTTTTCTTGTTCTTTCTTCTTTTCTTGTTCTTCTTCTTTTTCTTCTTCTTCTTTTCTTGTTCTTGTTTTGTTTTCTGTCTTCTTCTTCTTCTTCTTCTTCTTCTTCTTCTTCTCTTTCTTCTTCTTCTTCTTCTTCTTCTTTCTTCTTCTTCTTCTTCTCTCTTCTTCTTCTTCTCTTCTTCTCTTCTTCTTCTTCTTCTTCTTCTTCTTCTCTTTTTTTTTGTTGTTCTTCTTCTTCTTCTTCTTCTTTCTTCCTCTTCTTCTTGTTCTTTTGTTCTTCTTGTTCTTCTTGTTTCTTGTTCTTGTTCTTCTTTTCTTCTTGTTCTTGTTCTTGTTTCTTGTTCTTGTTCTTGTTCTTGTTCTTTTCTTTTCTTCTTTCTTCTTCTTCTTCTTCTTCTTCTTCTTCTTCTTTCCTTCTTCTTCTTCTTCTTCTTCTTCTTCTTCTTCTTCTTCTTCTTGTTGTTCTGTTTTTATTCCATCTGACAAATATATAGAGAAAGAGAACGC
>JAPXFY010000022.1:43985513-43988013 GCA_030674185.1 Monoplex corrugatus
CCTGTGTCACATGAAACACTAAGCTGACACCACCAAAATGATGGAAATAAACTTCAGCTCTAACACCTTATGACACATGAAACACTTAGCCAACACCACTAAAACGATGGAAACAATACAAACTTTGGCTCTATCACCTGTGATGTCAACTATGAAAATTATCATCAGGATCAACCACAAAGACAATCTTTCGTAATACAATAGCTGAATATGAAGAGGATGTCAAAGACCGGATGGACAGTACATACAAGTACACAATCTTCTATCCCGTAACATTAAATATGTTTTCATTTTCCGTTGGTTGTTTCATGTTAATAATGACAAAGATGATAATGTACATTTATTGGTGCATCTAACAGTGCTCTAGACACTTACAATTCTACAATAGAAAAATTAACTAAATATACATGTAACACACATTTACTAATTTTACCCATCAACGTCATGCACACATATCTCAATAGCACCCAGCTACAAGAATGCAATAAAACGAACACGTAATGGGACAAGGTCAGTATAACAAAGTTAATTTAAGCAGAAGGATTCAGAGAAAAGATTGGTTTTTCAGTTGGGTCTTAAAAGCAGAAAGGCTAGGCGAATTTCTCAAATCAAAGGGTAGATTACTCCACAGGAAAGGTCAAAAATGTGCGAAAGATCATTCTTGTGTCAGTATCAAGCGATTTTGGACAATCAAGTATTATATAAAGAGGGAAGAGTACAACAAGGAGAATGGGCATGGAGTAGTTTAGAGACATAGGAGCAGAACCAGACACAACATTGTAACACATACAAGCAACCTTGTATCTAATATGCTGTTGAATACGAAACCAGCAGATCCTAAAAAAAACAGTGATGTTGAACTCTTATAGCGAGAAGCTTTAAGGACGAATTTTTCAGCAAAATTTTTAACCTTTCGTGCATGTTGAAAAACAATGGACCCTTCATCCTGATTTGCCCTCTATATGAATGGGCTTAGTGGTCTAACGCATTAAAATGTTTTGTATTCTCTGTCTCTTGCCTGAATGAATGAGTCAATTGACAATCCTTATATTCCATCAGTAAAAACAATTCACAGTGTTTTCAGGGGCTTAACATAACATTTCTTATTTTCTGTCTTGCTTTGTCTGCATAAATTTGATTTTATCAAGATTTTGCGCTTAGATTTGATTTTATCAAGATTTTGCGCTATATAGATATTGTAATTATTATTATTATATAAATGACTTCATTAATCATCCTTATTTTCCAACAGAAATTACAATTATGACTGGTCAGATTACTAGATCTAGATCTGCCACTGGCATATATGCATGGCATTCTGAACCAGAAACGCTTGCAAACATTCTCTGTATGGGACTGACCATCTTGAGAGAGAGAGAGAGCGAAAGAGAGAGAGAGAGTAGAAATGACAGAGGGAGAGGGAGAGAGACAGACACAGAGAGCCAGACAGGGAGAGAGAAACAGAGAGAGAGGGGAAAAGTGAAGGAAATGAGGAGAGAGAGAGAGATAGAGAGAGAGAGGAGAGGAGAGGAGAGACAGGGACAGAGACCATAAGGAGACAAACTTCCTACAGGAAGCTGGTGAATAGGGTGAGGGATTCAAAGGGTTAAGTTTTTGTTATGCTAGCATGGTTGACAATGCAGGATGCTGGTGGACAGGGTGCAGGAGTCAAAGGGTTGTCATTGTGATGTAATACCTGCCTCTACGAGCCACCCTAATTTCTCGGTGGTAATTTTTGCTGTATTATAGTCATTTTTGCTGTTCTGCAATACCACTATTACATTCCCAGCACTGGCCAGCTGATGGAGTGATGAAAGGCCCCACCAGAGGAATATCCTCTGCCCCTGCCCTGTCCCTTCACCCTGGGGGCCCCAAAGACTAAAACCTCATTGCCTTCACTAGCAATTTGGCGCGGCATAGATCTAAGCGAGCAGGCAGTGTGCCATTAGCCGCGTGTCGGCGAGTTTCACGTGCTGCATGCGTCTTTCGTCTCCACGTGCTTCACGACATCATGCTCCCCACCCATCCACCCTCCTTTCCCCCCTGTGCACCACACCACGTGCAAGCAGGCGCCGCCACTGTCGCCGTCACGCTCAAGGCGCGCAGCTCGTGGCGTCATCCGCTTCCGCTTTTTATGACCTCCCTTGCTTGGCGTGGGGCAGAGTGTGATGCGGGAATGGTCTCCCCTGCTGCGGGAATTGCCGGATCTGGGGCATGTTGGGTAAACAGTTGTGACTGCTTGCCCAATGGGAACAGCTGAATGAGATGGAGGAGGTGGTTGAGGTTGGTGATGGTGGATTGAAGAATCAGCTTGCTGACCCATGCTTTCAGAAGTTTTTTTGTCAGTACATTCTGATAGATCCCTATATGGATAGATCCCCACCCTGATAGATTCCCACATTGATGGATCCCCAGGCCAGTGGGTGTTTTCTGCTTTTCCAAAAAATTTCGGTTCAAATGGTAGACTTACATTCCTTATTTCTTGATGACATTTTGTCCA
>JAPXFY010000022.1:43993013-44003013 GCA_030674185.1 Monoplex corrugatus
TCTGTGTGTGTCTCCCTATAAAAATGAGAAAGGTGGGAAACAGAGAACGGTGAATGTCTCTGTGTGTGTCTCCCTATAAAATTGAGAAAGGTAGGAAACAGAGAACGGTGTGAGAGAACGGTGAATGTCTCTGTGTGTGTCTCCCTATAAAATTGAGAAAGGTAGGAAACAGAGAACGGTGAATGTCTCTGTGTGTGTCTCCCTATAAAAATGAGAAAGGTGGGAAACAGAGAACGTGAATGTCTCTGTGTGTGCCTCCCTATAAAAATGAGAAAGGTAGGAAACAGAGAACGGTGAATGTCTCTGTGTGTGCCTCCCTATAAAAATGAGAAAGGTAGGAAATAGAGAAAGGTGAATGTCTCTGTGTGCCTCCCTATAAAAATGAGAAAGGTAGGAAACAGAGAACGGTGAATGTCTCTGTGTGTGCCTCCCTATAAAAATGAGAAAGGTAGGAAACAGAGAACGGTGAATGTCTCTGTGTGTGCCTCCCTTTAAAAATGAGATAGGTGGGAAATAGAGAAAGGTGAATGTCTCTGTGTGTCTCCCTATAAAAATGAGATAGGTGGGAAATAGAGAAAGGTGAATGTCTCTGTGTGTCTCCCTATAAAAATGAGATAGGTGGGAAATAGAGAAAGGTGAATGTCTCTGTGTGTCTCCCTATAAAAATGAGATAGGTGGGAAACAGAGAACGGTGAATGTCTCTGTGTGTCTCCCTATAAAAATGAGATAGGTGGGAAATAGAGAAAGGTGAATGTCTCTGTGTGTCTCCCTATAAAAATGAGATAGGTGGGAAATAGAGAAAGGTGAATGTCTCTGTGTGTCTCCCTATAAAAATGAGATAGGTGGGAAACAGAGAACGGTGAATGTCTCTGTGTGTCTCCCTATAAAAATGAGAAAGGTTGGAAACAGAGAACGGTGAATGTCTCTGTGTGTGCCTCCCTATAAAAATGAGAAAGGTAGGAAACAGAGAACGGTGAATGTCTCTGTGTGTGCCTCCCTATAAAAATGAGAAAGGTAGGAAACAGAGAACGGTGAATGTCTCTGTGTGTGCCTCCCTATAAAAATGAGAAAGGTAGGAAACAGAACGGTGAATGTCTCTGTGTGTGTCTCCCTATAAAAATGAGAAAGGTAGGAAACAGAGAACGGTGAATGTCTCTGTGTGTGCCTCCCTATAAAAATGAGAAAGATAGGAAACAGAGAACGGTGAATGTCTCTGTGTGTGCCTCCCTATAAAAATGAGAAAGGTAGGAAACAGAGAACAGTGAATGTCTCTCTGTGTGTCTCCCTTTAAAAATGAGATAGGTGGGAAATAGAGAACGGTGAATGTCTCTGTGCATGTCTATAACAGTGATGTGTAAGCAAGGTTTTCTCAATTGTTTCAGGGTGGATCTTTATCAACTTTGATTCAAAGCTTTAGACAATTAACGAGTCGTGAAAGCAAAAGTTTGGAAGTCTTGACGCCAAGGTCAATGTTATATGGACTAAAGTAAAATGCTTAAAATCAGCACGTTTTGAGAAATACGTGTGAACAACAGTTTCTCAAAAACTTCTGACAATATCTTAATTTTATTTTTATTTTTGTGACCATATGTCATTATTCTCTTTTTACGTTATGATTTATTTTCATCTGATGCCTATTCAAGGTCACGGTGACCTTGATAAGTACACAGTGTGGAATTTTTGTGATAATTATTTAATAACAGGAGGTTGTTAGAATAGCTTGACCTTTTCTTTTTTTTTTTTTTTTTTTTTTTTTTTTTTTGTATGGAAAACGATAAATTTACCAAGTATAAGAAATTGCAGATTGGAAGAGATTTTCATTACGGCAATGCATCAGTTAAAAAAAAAAACCCAAACATTTGCAGTTTTGAAATCTACTATTTCGATTTCTGACTGATGTTTTCGGGATCCAGAGATAAACATTAAAACAACACCATGAAACTTGTATTGATCAGCCACAATTACAATGATCGATAATGCAGAGTAACTGTCTCACCATTCTAAACGAATACCTCACTTTAGAATGTGTCAATGCAGCACATGCTGTTTTAGAGCCCATTCACCGGCACGTGGGCTGGCTCACTCTTTAGATAGAGCCGTGGACTCGATATAGTGTTGTCACGAGTTCAGTCCATTTGCAACATAAAGGTTGGCTTGTTTGCTGCCACATGTTAAAGCTCCAGCCATTCTGGTGGTGTCAGCCTAGTATTTCTTAGTTTCAGTTTCAGCTTCTCAAGATGACGTCTCCGCACTCGGAACGAATTCCATATGCACTAACGTCACAGGTGCCACGTGTATGGTGACCGTGGCACAAGCCTGAATTTTTAAGCCTGCACATAAAATGTTGAGAGTTCCATGGACAGCAAAGAAAACAAACGAGACAGTCGTGATGGAGGCAGACACAAGTAGATCACTCATAAGGAAGATTAGGAAAAGACAAGCAACATTTATAGGCCATTTTATGAGGAAGGGAGATTTGGAGCACCTGGTCACAACGGGGAAGCTGGAGGGAAAGAGAGCACCAGGAAGACCCAGGGAGAGAATGCTGGACGGACTTGCAGAGTGACTGGGGATGAGGAGGGCGGGGAGATACTGGGGGCAACGAGAGATAGAGATGGTTGGAAGTCCATGGTCGCCAACGCCATGCGGCACGGCACCTGATGATGATGATGATGATGCACATAAACCCATGTGCTGGCCAGGTGCTGAGGCCCTACCTAGACTATGTTTTACTAAGTCTATATTTTATACTGGTATTTTATCCGCCTACCACTGGAATAATCTTGGTTACATGTAAATGACATGTGTATGTGTGTATCTTACCTTCAAAGAAGGAACATAATATATATAAAGTAAATAAACAAATAATTAAAGGTCTGAATCACAATACAACCAGCTATTCTGTATAAACTCGTCTCACGTGACAGCCCCCCCCCCCCCCCCAGTCAATGCCCAAATGCTCAGCTGTCTATCAACTCAGTGAAGACAGTATTTTCTTAATCATAGATAGGTAAGTAAGTATGTAAGTAAGTAAGTAAGTAAGCAAGTAAGAAAGTAAGTAAGTAGGTAAGTAAGTAAACAAGCGAGTAAGCAAGCAAGTAAATGAGTGAGTGAGTAAGTGAATAAGAAGTAAGTAAATAGGTGAATAAATAAATACAAAATACAGGAGTATGTAGATAAATAAACAGGTAAGAGATGAAAATAACAAATAACAGTAAATACATGCATATATCCACATGCCCGCACACAGACATATACACATACATTCATACATACACACCCATATCGACACAGCATGATGGCCAACAACAACAGCTACAACAACAGCTACAACAACACCAGCAAAGAGGAGACACCCATTTATACATATATACATACATACATATCATGACAAACTTACAGACATATCTGGATAACAATCAACTCCCCAGATTCAAATAATGTACAACTTTCCCTCTCATTGCATGAGTGTTATACCTTAGTGGACTCCTATGTATGGAAGCAGTTTCAAGATAAACAGAAAAAGTATGAAAACTGTTATATGAACTTTGAAATTAGCAAAAAACACTTAAACAGTTTCCTGCCAGCAGAAGTATACAATCCCTTATGTATAGGTGGAAACTTGATGCATTTAAAACAAAGTACACCAGGAATATAGTATGTCTGTGTGGAAAAAAGATAACACATAGTCATATTCTTTCATGCGTTCGGGTGAAAAGACATATTCCTACACTATCTAAGACAGTTTCTGTTATATTTGCCTCACCATCCTTAACATATGAATTTTTTGTTAGCCTGTCAAAAAGTCCTATAGCAAATTATCTTTAACACGCCCGTTATTTCACATGTTCAATATTATGGTTAGCCAATTTTATTGTTTCATTCGTTAATTATGATAACGTCTTGTGATTTTGTTCCTTCTCGTCTTCGGCACAGTTGTTTTCTGGTTCATTTGTTTTTCCTGAAGATTAACCATTTCCAAGTATACTCTTCACTCCTCATGAATTTTGTTGTTGTTGTTGTTGTTGTTTTTTTTGGTCTAAAATCATTTAAGTGAATAGACATTAAATGAAAGACCACCATCAACAAACAGCGCACTAGTATTTCTTAGTATTTCATAGATCCCTCTCTACTCTTCCAGTTTCAAGACTCTGCTAGCGGATCTGCATGACTGTGCTCAGACTAACACCTGCCCAAACCATGCTCCCCTGTGCATGGCATCTCTTGCATTTATGAGGACGCGGGTTGTAGGAGCGAGCTCTTCAAGTCACCCTGAAGACATCACTGCCCTGGGTCTGGGGACTTGCCCGTGGGTGTCAAATGAAACATTATAGTTTCTGTGTGTGACCCGCACTACAAGTATCCGACACCCACATGGAAACTGAAAGTGAAGCTGGAGGATCGATTTTTTTTTTCAGCTGAAGGAGTCTACCGGAAAAGAGATGGCACGTTGGGTGGAGCTTAAATGGAATTGTCCGAGTGTGAGGAATCCCACTTGAATTCACTCCAAATTCCACTATATACAGAGCATCTCTAAGCTGTTATTGTTATAATAATAATAATTACAATATTTATATAGCGCAAAATCTTGATAAAATCAAATCTAAGCGCTGAAGCAGACACACACGCAAGCACGCACGCACGCACGCACGCACACACACGCACGCACACACACACGCACACACACACACACACACACACACACACACCCACACACACGCATGGCTATAAATGGGGAGAAAGAATAAAAGCAATAAAAGCAAGAATAAAAGCAATGGAAAATTATAGAGAGCATAGCATATACAATTATATATTATAACCATGTGATTCCCTCCGAGCGGAGACAGGCTGCAGAGGGGGGGGGGGGGTTGAGTGAGGTTAGGATTTTATGCGGAGGAGAAAGAAAAGGTGAGTTTTGAGAGCGGACTTGAAGGAGACAAAAGTAGGTTGCTGACGGATTGAGAGAGGAAGTTTGTTCCAGGAGAGTGGACCAGAAACAGAGAAGGCTCGTGGACCATAGGTATTGAGCTTAGTGCGTGGAAAGCGAAAAGTCAGAGGATCAGAGGCAGAGCGGAGGGTACGTGAGGGAACATAGATCTCAAGAAGGCTTGACAGGTAATCGGGGGCTGCGTTATTGAGGCTTTTATAGCACATGGTGTCTAGTTTGTACTGTATGCGCTTTGATACAGGGAGCCAGTGAAGTTGTGCCAGGAGAGGAGATATGTGGTCAGCTTTTTTCTTTTTGAGTACAAGGCGTGCAGCATTGTTTTGAATGCGCTGTAGGATGTGAATGGTGGAGGCAGGAAGACCAGACAGGAGTGAATTGCAATAGTCAATGCGAGACATTATGAAGGAGAGAACGAGTTTTGCAGTTGTTTCGACAGAGAGATACTTCCTGATCAGCCTTATACGATGGAGATGATAGTAGCAGGATCTGGCAGTTTGAGAAACAAAGTTGTTCATAGAGAGGGTAGAGTCAATGCAGACACCAAGGTTGTTAAGAGTTGTTTAAAGCCCAGCCGACTGCGTAGAGCTATATCGGGGGGGGGGGGGGGGGGGGGGGGGGGGGGGCTACAACCACTTCAAAACATGCAAAACACGAACAGGAGAAATAAAAAAAAAAGAAAAGAAAATTAAGTGCACATCTCAGTGCATGCGTGCACGTAATCTAAGGACATATCCTCGGCGTTGACCACTACGTCCAATTTATTGCACAGGGTATCTTAAAAAAACTGAATACAAATTTAAGCATACCTAAGGACACTATATAAAAACGGGCATAAATTACCTGAAATTGCTTCCACATATCTCACTTCCTTACAGCCAAAAATACATGTACCCAATTATGAATCCTAAGAAAAAATACATAAGAATTTACGAACACATACAGGTAAATGGACCAGCAAGGCAGAAAATTACAACAAGAAATGACAGAAAACAAAGGAACAAGGCAGTAACAAAGAGAATGACAGAAAAGGGGAAATTTCTAGCACAGAATTTCCAGAAGGTGGGGATGTTATTTATACTGAAAGATCCCCTGTGCAAATTGCAGAAAATGAAAGGGATCTACAAACCCTTGTGAATATAATAGAAATAGAAAACAAAAATAAACGGTTGGAGCTAAATAGCAAGAAGACTGAAGTCATGGTAATCACTAAAAAAAAATGAAATCCCTTCATGCAAAATAACAGCGAAATGCACAACCATGACACAGGTTGATAAGTTTAAAATATCTGGGAACGATCATCTCACCAGACGGCAGATGCACATCAGAAATAGCCAGCAGAATTGGTCATGCCAAAACAGCATTCAATAAGATGAAAAACATTCTTACCAACAAAATGCCTTTCAATTAACACTATGAAGAGAGTTCTGAATGTTGTAGAGAACCGATGATGTTATACGGTTGTGAGGCGTGGACAGCCAACAAGCAAAGCCAGAACAAGATTGAGGCAGCCGAGATGTGGTTTCTAAGAAGAATGTTGTGAGTTCCATGGACAGCAACGAAAACAAACGAGACAGTCTAGATGGAGGCAGACACAAGAAGATCATTGATAAGGAAGATTAGGAAAAGACAGGCAACATTAATAGACCCTTTTATGAGGAAAGGGGAATTAGAACACCTGGTCATAACAGGAAAGCTGGAGGGAAAGAGAGCACCTGGTAGACCCAGGGAAAAAATAATGGACGGACTTGCAGAGTGGCTGAGGACAGAGAGGGTGGAAGATGTGCTTGTAGCAACAAGGGATAGATGCATATGGAGGGCCATGATCGCCAACGCCATGCGGCAGGGCACTTGATGATGACGATGAATACTAAAACTGAAAGCAGACTGATTGGTTTAGTCTATGCTATTTGACCACTTGAATACAATTTGAATTAAACAAATTCGATTGCTTTCTCACACAGATAATAATCTTTTATAACGGACAATGGACGGTTCTCTTCATACTATATGCCTCACACTAAAAACATAAATGAATTGTAGTGCTGACTTTATTTAACTGTTTTTGTTTGTTTGTTTGTTTGTTTGTTTGTTTGTTTGTTTGTTTGTTTGTGTGTTTGTTTGTTTGTTTGTTGTTAGTTTCTTTTGTGCTCACTTTTTCTTTTGTCCCATTTTCTACGTCACCTTAATGACACCAGAAGTTGTCACAGTTTTTACAAAGCTATGATGATGATGATGACGATGAAAATGACAACCACGATGCTATGGAGGACATCTTGGATTGAGACTGCGTAACAGGGTTGTACTCTACGCTTACTATCATAATGTATCCTGGCGTCAACCACCTCGAGAGATACAGACACCTGGTGGTCAGAATTGAGCAACACCCTCAGTGACGTATCTATAAAGTTGGTGAGACTCGTGCAAAAGCTCAGGGTCGACCCAGGCTCTTGGGAGGCTCTGGCAGAAGACAGGACATCGTGGAGGACAGCCGTTCAGCAAGGCGTTGTGAATGCGGAGAGGAGGAGAGCAGAAACCGCAGATGAGAAAAGGGCTCTTCGCAAGCAACGTTCCAGAAACCAGACAACAGCGACTCAATTTGTATGTGGCAGATGTGACAGAGAATGCCACTCAAGAATCGGCCTGCACAGCCACAGCATAAGTGCACGTCATGACTACAACGCCTCCTGGTGCAGACTATCATCTCCTGAGATGTAAAGAGGCCGACGACGATGAGACTCGAATGTGTGGTCCCATAGCACGCTCGACTCTGTTTAGGACTCTGTTTAGGACGGTTAGGACTGAAAAATCCCACAACGATTTTGAAATGACCCATACAAATTCAAACCCACAACTTTCCAGTCGGTTGCGCTAACCACTACACCACAACCACTGGTATAAATAATCCATGTCTAATCTGTGGCTCAAGAATTTCTCTGTTTCTGTCTTTATTTCGTTTCTTTATTCTGTAATTTGCTGTCCTTTCTGTAGGTAAAAATGTATTGATGTTTACGTGATAAATCTGACAAGGGGAAAGTTTTAAAAGAAATTTAATCCCAACAAGTTCTGAGAAAAAGCAAAATTTTAGTAGGGTGAATATCACAGCTCCCACAACGCATTTTCGCAAAGCAGAGAATTATGAATGCTCCCCAAAAGCAGTTAACCTGAGTAAGTCACATTTACTATGAGAGATCGATGTTTTAAACAATATGTTTACACTCTTAGCACCGAAATTACAGAAACTGCCAGCAAAAATTTCAATAATCCTGATTTAGGAGGCCAGTAGACTTCCATATTTTGTGCCCATGCACCCCCCCCTCCCCGTTCCGCCACACACACCCCATTTGACACCCACGCTGATTACAACGACTTGTTGTTTGTTGTTTGTTTTATTGTTGATTTCTGTGTGGCCACGCGTCTCAGCGGAGAAAATACCCATAAATGAAATTAGAAATAAACTAGATAAATAAATAAAACAACAATACAAATAACAGCAGCCTCATGCAAACTAAATAAACAACTGCTCCGAGGTAAACTGTAAACGATTTATCAAATCCCTCCACCTTTAATTAAATCCCACAACTTCTCAAAATGTATTTGTTGGGTGGGGAATGAAGATAGAATGGGAGGGGAGGGGAGGAGAAGGGATTAACGCTTCGGAAATCCTGCGATACAATCCCGATGATTCCAGTTTGTGGTAGTTAAAATGTGTGAGTAGCTGGGGGGCAGGTTTTCATGGATACTTAAAGTCCAGGCCAGGCAGAGGCGACTGTGGACATTTATGGAGAAATGCCAGACTACGAGACCGCCTACTGGGTCTGTCTGTCTACATGTCTACCGTTTTTATCTGTCTGTCTGTCTGCTTGTCTGTCTGTTTGTCTGTGTCTCTCTGTCTTTGTCTTTGTCTTTTTGCGTGTCTGGTTGTCTCTGTATGTCTGCCTCTCTGTCTCTATGTCTTTAGTGTGTCTGCTAGTCTTTCTTTTTGTCCATAACTCTCTCTCTCTCTCTGTGTCTCTCTCTTTCTCTTCTCTCTTTCTCTCGTCTCTCTTTCTCTGTCTGCTCTCTGTCTCTCTTCTCTCTGTCTCTCTTTCTCTCTCTGTCTCTCCTCTCTCTCTAGCTCTAGCTCTCTCACGTATCCATTTAAATTTGATGATAATATGTTTTAGTATACTAATAATCGTATAGACTGAACAGCTTAATCGCAGACACGCTGCTGTTGTGTATTTAAATATTTAACGGGTTTTTAAAATTGTTTTCACACACACACACACACACACACACACACACACACACACACACACACACAACACACACACACGGACGCACGTACACACGGACGCACGCACACACACACCACACACACACACACACACACACACATTTGAATATGGTTATGTACTTGTATGTTGTTGTTGAATGATTTGTTTTTATTATTCTTGTTGTTTTTCACAACGCGCGGTTGCATTCGAATAAGTGTATTCACTTTATGTATTCAGGATCAAATGTCTTATTTTATTTTTTTCTCTTCTTTGTTTGAAACCTTGTGCTTCTTTTATAGTATCCTATTTACTGTTGTTTTAATGTGAATAGATTAGCAACAACAGACTGGCCTATGTGCTTTCATCTCACTGTTGGAAAATCAGTGTTTCATTTCATTTCTCTCTGTCTCTCTCTTTCTTTCTCTGTGCGTGTGTTCTGTCTGTCTGTCTGTCTGTCTGTCTGTCTGTTTCTCTGTCTCTCGATTTTTCTCTATCCGTGCTTGCTGTTTCATTTGGTACGTGTCAATCCTCTATGGTCCATTGTTTTATTAATACTTCATGTCCTCGTAAACAACAATGTGTTTTTGTTTCTCTCTCTCTCTCTCGTCTCTCTCTCTCTGTCTCTCTCTCTCTCTCTTCTCTCTCTCTTTCTCTCTCTCTCTCTCTTTGTCTCTGTCTGTTCTCTCTCTCTTTCTTTCTCTCTCCCTCTCTCTGTGTCTCTCTTTCTCTGTCGCTCTCTCTCGATTTTTCTCTCTCCGTGCTATATTATTTCATTTGGTACGTGTCAATCCTCTAT